>JAYRBT010000060.1:2231730-2256663 GCA_036023395.1 Myiotriccus ornatus | reverse complement strand
TGTGTATGCACAGGTGTATGTAGAGGTGTGCAGGGATGCACAGGTGTATGCACTGGGATGTGTGTATGCACAGGTGTATGTAGAGGTGTGCAGGGATGCACAGGTGTATGCACTGGGATGTGTGTATGCACAGGTGTGTACAGGGATGCAGGAATGCACAGGTGTATGCACAGGTGTGGGACGTTACAGGTGCGCTCAGGGGTTTCCATGTACAGGTGCACGGATGTACAGGTGTGCACAGGTGTCAGTACAGGTGTATGTACAGGGATGCGTGTCTGTGGCTTTGTGCAGCGGCAGGGCTGCACGTTGATCCCAACAGGCACGTCGGAGAGATTCCTCCTGGAACAAAAGGACCGCTACCTGGCAGGATAACTGGTGCCAGGGCTGTGCAGGGCACTGTGCCCTACCTGAGGAAGCAGGGCAACAGCAAAGTGCAGCCTTCCTCCTCCAGACATGCTGGAGCTGGAGAGGCCCCAAGCCCCCTGTCCTGGCAGCAGCCCACAGCTCCCCAGGGGCTGCTCACTGGGACCACTGCCCAGCCCCGCATCACAGAGGCACGTGTGGAATAGGTTCTCCCAAGAGGGGGCAGGAAGGGAGGGACAGGAGAGCAGGTGACACAGGAGCACCAGAGCACAGTCCAGACTGACCCCAGGGTATTTGCACTTTCCCATTTTTAACACAAAAAAAAAAAAAAAAGAAAAAAAAAAAAAAAAAAAAAAAAGCGTTTCTGCGAATGTGGGAGAAATAGAGGGGTCAAGGAGAGGAGACAAGGAATGATACTCAAAGCCCAGACAGTTTGTGTCCCTCTGCAAGGATCTGTGACATTTGGCACAAAGCACTGGCAGCTTCTGACAAGGGGTGTCCCCACCATCACACCAGCTCCACTCAGACCTCTCTGAGCTGCCCCTATTCTACGATCCCCCATCACCATCTTCATCTTCCACATCTTCCTCCGAGAGCTCTTCCTCCTCATCTTCAGAGCTGACATCATCTTCCACTGGGGAGAGAAGAGGCAGGGCTGCAGCAGAGGTGGCCCTGACTGACCGAGGGGGCTGAAGCCCCTCGGCTGCAAATCCCATCCCACGAGCAGGAACACAAACACCCTCCCACCCCACAGCATTGCAGCAGGGAAACTGGCACAGACCACCTTGGCCAGCCCAAAACTCCCAGCAAGCACCAACTGCCCCCCGAGTAGCCCTCCCTCCAACCCTGGGGGCAAAGCAGAGAGCACGAGCTGCCACAAAAGCTGCCGTGGGACCCTCAGCCCACATGCCCGCCCTGACCCCGCAGCTTGGTGACACTCACGGGTGACAAGCTGTCCGCTGAGGTAGACTGGCCCAGACCCACACTGGAGAACGAAGGTGACGGGAGGGACCAGCTCCAGAGCTCTGAGGCTGATCTGCAAAGAGACAGAGCTCAGAGACCCCCCAAGCCCAGCCTGAGGTGGCATTGCCGCCCCACGGGCAGGGGCCGTGCGTGGCTGCCCTTACCATGGGCAGCACCGAGCTCCGCAGCGTCGCGACGGGCACCGGCCTGTGCTCCCCGGAGGCGTTTTTGGAGTCGACAGCCACCACGTGCAGCTCGTCCCCGGCGTCAGCCCCCAGGCAGACCTGTGGGGCCGAGCAGAGAGCCCATGGCACGGAGCCGCCGGCCGGGGCTCCGGCAGCTCCTCGGCGAGGCCCGGGTCTCACCGTTCTCAGCAGCACCAGGTGCTCCAACAAGTCATTGGCCTCCTTCACCACGCAGCTCCGGGCGCCCGAGCCCAGCTGGCAGCCTGGGGGACAGGGCACAGCCTGTGTTTGCACAGCTGCCCCCTCACAGAAACAAGGGGGAGGCTTTCCCAGCTGGACACTCCCAGGGAAAAGGGGGCTCACACCCAGCCTGGCTGCCTGCAGAGCACAGCCACTGTCCCCCCACTCGCTCCTGCCACCAGGTGCCCCCAGAGCATCCTGGGGCTCACAGCTCCCTACCCCACAGTTCAGCCACAGGCCTCTCCTCTGATAGCAACAGGGAGAAGGAAAGTGAGGTATCCATCCTCCACAGCAGATCTGACACCAGGGACCAGCTCCTGTGAGACAAACAGCAGAGAAAGCAGCACCCACAGAGGAACAAGTACCTGCCTCAGCACCAGCTGCTAATAAGGGGAAGGGCGATCCCAGGGAGGTGAAAGCTGGGAATGCAGTGCAGGTGGAGACAGGGGGGTAGGTGACACCAGTGCACCCACCACCCCCTCACACTCCCCAGTGCACCCACAACCCATCTGAGCCCACTTTAGCTTGATTAGAGACAAGGCCACCAGTCCTGCCAGGGGGACCTGCAGAGCCCTGGGCCCCCTATGGTGCAGAGAACACCTCGTGAGCTGCTTTGGACTGCATGGGAGGATGAGGTCATGTGGGCTGGGGGCACACAGAACCTGTTTGTGCTTGGGGACAGCTGCTGGGATCAGAAAAGAGCCCCCCGAGAGCCCCCAGAGCTACCAGACTGAGGTCTGAGGCTTTGCAATGGGTACACTCGCCACGAGCTGCTTTTATTATCTTTATTTAGTGATTTCATCCTTGCAGGGTGTTAAAAGCAAACCAGGGGAGGATCCCAGCAGGGCAGGCAGACCCTGTGGCAGCCCAGGTCCCAGTTCCTGTGCAGAAGCTGGGATTTCCCAGGCACCAGGAGGTGGCACTGGGCACCTCTGTCAGCTCTGCCTGCCCTTTCAGGGTGTAGGGACATGTGGCAGGGCTGGGGGTTGACACCATGGCACGCCTAGAGCTTGGCTTTTCTCTGCCAGCCAGAGCCCCTGGAAAGGGGGATGCACCCCCTGAGACTCAGGCAGTCCCCCAGGAACTGCACATGGAGCAGCACCCCTCTGCTTGAGATGGACTTGGAGACATCACGGAGATTCAAAAGTTTATTTCACACAGCGGGGGGGGACAAACCAGGACAAAACCTGTACAGTCACTGCAATGATGTATTTACACCAACTCCCGCCCACAAGTGCTGCATGGCAGCGTGGCGTGGGCAGGGCACATCTGTGCACGTGTGGGATGAGAATCCACCTCCCCTCCCATCCCCGGGGCAGCACAAACATGGAACCTGCCCCGAATGAGAGGGAGGAACTGGAGGAGACCTGACAAGGTCATAATTGCCTGGTTTGAGATGTCCTTCATGCTCAGAGCTCCCCTTGCTCCCCTGAGCCTTTCCTCTGCTGAAGGCATTGCTGCGGCTCCCAGGATCACACCCAGCCCTGGAATGCAGCAGCTAGGGCAGGGATGGAAATCCTTGGAAGGGCCAGTGCGTGCAGGAAGCTCTTCTCCCTTCCAGATGGACTGTCTGAAACTGGCCAAGCCTGGGCCGATGAGGCCGTTCATCCTTCAAGAGAGCAGAGCTGCCAGTCTCCGCATCCCACTGACAGTCTCCACATCCCACTGCCAGCCATGCCAGGAACACCCTGGGTGGGAGCTTGTCCCCTGTCCACACATCCCCAAGGCCATGCTGCCCCTTGGCAAGCAGCTCCGGAGCTTTTCCCCAGCTCCAGGTCTCCAGCCCCAATGGCACAGAGGAGCCAGTGTTGTCCCGAAAACACCAGCGTTCCCGAGGGAGATCACCCTCCTCTCCAGGTCACTGCATGCACCAGAGGATCCTTCCAGCACCGTCACCCCTGGTGCTGCTTCTCTGTCCCCAGCCCTGCAAAAAGAGGGTGGGAGGTGACACAGGGTCACCCACCGGGCTCAACTGGGGACGGGGACCCACAGCCACCACCCCAGCGGGCATGGAGGGGGATCCAGGAGCACCACACACAAGGTCTGGAGCTCCAGTGAGCCAAGGAGGCAGTGGCCCGGGCTGACACTGGGCTCACGTGCCCAAAACCGTGGGCTGGCCACGGGCTGCGCTCCCCAGGGAGGGCAGAGGAGAGGCCAGAGGGGTGATGGCCCAGCCGGGGGAAGCACTCACTCTCCTCCCTGCTCTCGACTGCTCCCGGTCAGACAGACGGACCCACAGGCATGTCTCTGCCAGCAAACCTGAAACAGCACAGCGAGTGGGAGCCCAGACCCTTCCCACCCCTCACCACCCCGTGTTCTCAGCACCGGTGAATCCCAGGGAACACCTCTGGCACCTCTCTCTGCACACTGCTACTAGCAGGAACCTCTCCCGCCCTCAGGCATCAGAAGGGGTTTTGACCAGAGAAACACGATTAAAATCCACAGTAACCAGAACAACTCCAATTTGGTCATACTAATAAAAAACATTCAGGGTGGAAAACCCCCACGCTGTAATGTGGAGGTGTTTTAGGGAAACATAAGAGGAGAGGGCAGTGGTTCCCAGCCCCACACCCCAGCACCTCTCCCCTGCACCCCGGGGTCTGCCTGCCCCCCCAGCTTCAGGGTCTGCCTGCCCTCCAGCTCTGCACTGCACTGTCAGAGCATAGACCCACCACTGACAGTCCCCTCAGTCACTCCCCAAAGGGCTGGACGCCCTGAGCCCCCTCGAGCGAGTGCCTGCCAGTACCTACTCGTTGAGCTGCGAGCACAGCGTGGTCTGGGTGCCCTGCAGCCGGGACTCGCCCAGCGGCCGCTGCCGGTGGCCACTGCCCTGGGCCAGGGGCGTCTCCTCTGTCCTGCTGCTGCTGCCCTGA
This sequence comes from Myiotriccus ornatus, assembly GCA_036023395.1. Taxonomy (NCBI): domain Eukaryota; kingdom Metazoa; phylum Chordata; class Aves; order Passeriformes; family Tyrannidae; genus Myiotriccus; species Myiotriccus ornatus. The sequence goes on along the minus strand of JAYRBT010000060.1, from coordinate 2,252,039 downwards.
GCCTCGCCGTCCTCCCCGGGGCACCCGGGGGCCCCCTTGCTGTCCTCTGGGGGGCCCCCCCGGGGGCTGAAGGCACAGGGGCAGCGCTGCAGGTCCCGTGAGACGGCGTGGAGCCGGCGGTCGGCACGGCGCGGGCAGCACAGCAGCTTGCGGAAGGCGCTCCTGAAGTCGGGGCTGCGGCAGTAGATGATGGGGTTGAAGGCTGAGTTGACGTAGCCCAGCCAGTTGAGGAAGAGGAAGAGCTGGTCCGGCACCAGTGGCCGGCAGAAGACCTTGATGATGTTGGCCACGAAGAATGGCAGCCAGCAGAGTGTGAAGGTGCCCATGATGATGCCCAGGGTCTTGAGCGCCTTGTGCTCCTTGATGGCCAGCAGGCGGGACGGCCGCCTCCGCCGGCTGCTCCGGGGCGTGGGGCTGGGGGGCTCCTGCAGGAACCTCACCTTGTCCTTGCCGATGAGCTGGACGTGCCGCGTGGCCACGGCGAAGACCCGGACATAGACGAAGATCATGACGAGCAGGGGCACGTAGAAGGAGATGGTGGAGGAGATGATGGCGTAGGTCATGTTGGTGACAAAGTCGCAGCAGCGCGGGTCGTCGTAGCAGCGCGCCGCCTGCTCGTCCGCCCCGTCCCGCCACCAGTGGTTCATGATGGGCAGGAAGGAGATGAAGGCGGAGATGGCCCACACCAGGCACACCACGGCCCGCGCCCGGCCCTTGGTGACCAGCGCCTCGTACTGCAGCGGCGAGGTGATGGCGAGGTAGCGATCCACGGCGATGGCGCACAGCGTCTCGATGCTGGCCGTGACACACAGCACGTCCAGCGACGTCCACAGCTCGCACACCGTCGCGCCGTAGGGCCAGTGACCGCTCAGCAGGATGGTGGCCCCCGGCGGCACCACCAGCAGGCCCATGATGAGGTCGGCGCATGCCAGCGAGGTGATGAAGACGTTGGTCATGGTCTGCAGCCGCGGCGTCTTGGCGATGGCCACGATCACCAGCAAGTTGCCGGCCACGATGACCAGGACGGTGAGGCTGAGGGCGGCCCCCAGCACCCACTGCCGGCCCAGGCTGCCGGCCCCGCTGCAGTTGCCGGAGCCCCCCCAGGCGCTGCCGTTGCCCGCGGGGAGGGGGCTCATCTCCGCCGGGCTGGGGGCGCCGGCCCCGCGCCCCGCCGTGCGCTCCCCGCAGCGCTCCCGGCGCAGCCCTCGGGGCGGACCGGCGGGGCCGGGTCCCCTCCGCGCCGGAGGAGGAGCCTTTAAAGGCGCGGGGCGGCCCCGGGCTGCCCGCTCCGGACGGCGAGGGGAGAGGAGCGGGCGGCGGCACCGCCTCTCCCCCGGATGGGGTGTCCCGACCCGTCCTGCTCCCCCCGGTATCCCCGCCGGGAACCCTTCTCCGTGCGCTCCAGCCCCTCACTGTGCCTTCCCGTACCTCTCCGTGCCCTCCAGCTCCTCGCCGCGTCCCCAGTCCCACCCGTCTGTTCTTGTTCTCCGCACACAGCATCCCCTCACCGCGTGCCTGGTCTTTCTCTGTGCACCCTCACCCCTTTGTGTTCCCCTCGCCAGTGCTCTGGTCCCTCTTCCCACACCTCAGCTCTCACCCTGCCCCCCTTTCTCTCTCCCCTCACTGTGCACCCCAGGGCTTTGCTGCATCCTACTGCCCCTGTGACCCTTCCCGTGGTGGGGCAGTGACCCCCCTGTCCCCCCTGAACATCAGCAGAGGGATGGCAAGGTGACAGCTCTGCTCCCAAAAACGATGCCCAGGGCCACAATCACTATTTCATCTACACATTTATTGCCTGAACCCCCTTCCCAGCATCATTGCTTCCCCTCCTGAATTTGGGTCAGTGCTGATATCTGGAGACCCCCGAGACCCCCACCCACACTTCCTGCCCCACTCACACATGCAAGTGGGGAGACACCAAAAATCTGGAAGGCTCTGGGGGCCTCCAGAGCCCCATTGCTGCTCCCAGGGCCCCTGGGCAGACTCCAGAGTGGGTCATTTCTTTCCCTATCAGCTATTTATACAAATACTGGAACTTTTAAGACAGGCGCTCTCCAAATGTGGCATTTTGAAGTTTCAGCCAAATGTGGGAATGTTGACAAAGAGGAAAAAAATATGTGTAAAAACGATCCGGTTGGCATTTCTTCCCATTCATGAGCTCACAAAGCAGAGCCCTGGTTTTACGAGCCTGATCTTTATGAGGCTGTTTTGGTTTTTCAAAGCCCTCAGCCGAGGGCTTGATCCAGCCCTGCTCAGCTCCCAGCCCCAGCATTTGCTGCTGGCTGGGGCCAAGCTGGGAATTGCTGTTCACAAGGAGGTTTGTCCTGGCTCCAGCATGGTGCACATGGTGTGCAGGGGTGTCATCATCTGTCCAGTGTGGCTGCACACCTGACTCCAGCATGGATCAGCCCACAGAGCTGGATTTGTGTCTGGAAAGTAAAGCAAGAGCACCAGTGGGAATGTCCATGGATAAATGAGGGCTCTGGGCTTGGTTCCACGGAGCTGGCAAAGGACAGGCACTGAGCTGGATGCCTGGCTCTGCCACCACACTGCTGGCTGACCAGGGGCTGGTGGCTTCCCATTCTTCCCTCCTCTTTCCATCCTCACCTCCACTCCCTAGGTAGCCCCAAACCAGTTCATGCCCGCCTGGGAGAGCTGGGCTGTGCACTGGCTCCTGGGCACCACAGGGGCTGTAGGACTCACCCCAGGGGTTTTACCACATGTTTTCCTGCAGGCAGTCCCTCCTGGCACTTTCTGGCCATCCCCACCCCGCTGTGCCCTGCAGGGAGCTCCCATGGACAGACACACTGCCCGCAGTGGGACAGACAACCGCGTGTTCCCGAGGGGCCAGGCAGGCATCCAACCCACCCTCCTGATGTCTTCTCTCTGGAATTCAAATCAGGCTTTTCCTCCCACTCCCAGGCAGGGGAGCTCGGCGCCCTCCCTGCTTCCCAAGGAGCAAACAGGACTGAGGAGAGGAAGGGAGACTCCCAGGCCTTTCATCACGGCAGGGGAAGTAATGTGGCCCCGTATCTTTGTCCCAGTTTTACAGCTGGAAAAACTGAAGCACAGAGACGCTGGGTCTTGCCCAGCCCTGACCCCCATCCCCACTGCTCCAGAGCCCTGACCCGAGCCCCTGCAGGGATGGAGACTCTTTCTGCTCCCTCCAGCCAGGACTGTCACCAGGGGAAGCATCCTCTTCCCTTCCCCGTCCCCAGAACACTGCCCTGGCCCTACCTGCATGGCCACTGGCAGCAGGGGAGGCAGAGCCAGCCCTGGCAAGACCCTGTAGGAAGTGCTGGCCAGAGGGTCAAGTGCTGTTTAGAAAACCCTGGGAAAGTATGTTTATGCCATGGATCAGAGCGGCTCCTTTGGCTGTTGATACAGAATAAACGATAGGTATTTAAAGATACTTCTTTATACATAGAGAGTCAGGATGAATTGGGGAAGATCCCTACTTGGGGGGAGATGGGATGCAGGGAGCAGACAATGCCACTCTCCTTGCATGGAGCTCCTGGTGCCCATGGATGTGTTTGGAGAGAGGAAACAGATGCCTGAGCTGGTCCCAGACACTTCTGAGGGCTCACAGGCTCTGCCTAGCCATGGAGGCAGAGGGGTGAGAGCTCAAGTAGCAGCTATGGATAAAACAAAAGCTTTTTATAGCTGGGAACTCGCTCCCTCCCTGGCATGTGGCTGCATACTCGGAACAGGACAAGAGATAAACCCATCACACGGCGGAGTCACAGCGGTGTCACTGCTCACTGCCATCGGCATGCTGACAGTGGGGACACCGGCGTCCCCCTCTGCCCTCAGCTTCCTCAGCTCCCCACGAAAGCAGAAGGTCCTAAAGCAACCCCAGCCTGGCAGGTCAAGGCACCAAAACTGCCCACTGAGCCTGTCCATCCTTTCCCCGGAGCGTGGGTGCAGGCAGCGGAGCAGAGAGAGGCACAGCAGCACCCACAGAGACACAGCTCAGCTTTGCAGCAGCACCAGTCGGTGCCAGAGCTGCTCCTGAGCCAGGCTCGTGTTGCACAGCGTTGCCTGTGCAATGGAATTCCGAGCCAGAGCTGTGCTGGGACGAGTGTCCAGCCCAGAGCAAAGGGCAGAGGCAGTGGAGGGGTTCACCCCCACAGCCTGGAGAGTCACAGGCACCGGCACCTCTGGGATGGCACTGCGCCCCTACAACCCCTTCAGCACTCATCCCTCGCCAAGTCCCCAAAAAGGTTTTCCCAACCACAGTGGCACCAGGGTCCCACCACCCCCGGCCTTTTATTCCTGCCTCCCTCATCCCGGAACGCTCCCCGGGAGAGGGGCCTGCGCTACCCTCCCCTTGCCAAAAGGTGGGATGGGGCTCAAGGTTGCAGAGAAGATCCTGCCTGGGATTCAGGGCCGTTGGGGACACTGAGGACAGCACAGGAGGTGGGTGAGGACCGTGTGATGCTCTGCCTGAGCAGAGGAGCATCATTTTACCCCAAATTCCCCACCAGGGAGGGAGCTCCGGGCTCCATGGAATGGGCACTGGGGCCAGGCTGTGCTTTGGGAGTGGGTCCTGCCCTGGCTGTGTGTCCACAGTGGTGGTGAGTCGGGGGCTCTCCCTCCTCACTGAGACTTTCCGAATAGTTTCCATATCAAATCCACAAATCTTGCTTTGAAGTTGTTTGGGATTCTCTGTCATCACGTTTCCTTGTCAGCACATAAACACTCTGTGATGGAGCTTTAACCCCTGGGTACTGCCTGTCCCAGGAAGCCTGCAGGAAGCTCCACATAAACTCTGGTCCCCACATAAACCCTCCTCCCCCAGCAAAGGCGGGCACAGCTCTGGGATCTGCACCACCAGGACAGACAAGGCTTGGGCAGGAAGGGAAACATCGCTGTGTCACAACAATAAAAAAGAGTAAAAATGTGCTGTTTCACTGACTCTCAAGCAAGCTGCCAGTGCCACTCCAGCGCTGCCACTCCAGCTCGGGGTGAGCGCTGTGCCCCGGGTGGCTCCGAGCTCCCACGTCTCCGGGAGCGTCTTGTCTCACACACTCACATCCTGTTTTCCGAGAGAAGCTCCTGGGAGCGAGTGCCTCGCTGGTGATGAAAGAGGCAGCGCGTACCCTGGGCACCCGCGAGGTTGGAGCTGCCGCCGGGGCTGAGGTCACTCCGCTCCCTGTTTATCAGCCCGTTCCCACAGCGCTTTGCCCTGTGGACACACTGCTCTGAGGAAGGAGCTGTGGTGCCCTTCAAGGGCTGGGCAGGGCTGGTGGGGTCTTCCTCGGGGCGCTCCAGGGTGAATCTGGGGGGGACAGATGGGGTTTCCCATCAGAGAGGAGATGGAGGCAGGGATCTCCCTCCAGGACCATCCCGGAGCAGCAGCCCGAGGCCAGGCACGGCCACTTGCCGTCCCAGGGCTGCAGCTCTTCCTGAGGCCACAGCAGCGTTGTGAGAATGAGGGAAAGGGGCATCTGGATCCTGAAACCCAGCCAGTGCCAAAGGCTGAGTAAGGCAATCTCAGGTCCTGCTCCTGCCCCCCAGATCCCTGCGCAATCATGATTTCAGATTAAAAAATAAATCACACTAAAGCTGTTTTCTTTCCCACATTGCTGTGGGGAAAGCCCACGGCAGCAGCCAGAGCGATGCCTGTGGGCAGATATTCCCAATTTCTGACACTGCTATCACACCTCACAGCAGGGTTTCATTTCAGACACGTCCCACCTCCCTTCATCCGCAAGTACCCGGAGAAGGGAGAGTCCTCGTGCTGCCATCAGGACCTGCAGAGGATTTACAGACATTTCCACAGCTCCTTCCACATCGGGGCTGGTTTTCCTGCAGCTATTGCTAAAGCAAGCCGGGGGGTGGAGGGAAGGAGGGAGAAGTTTGCAAAAACAGGGGTACAGATTTCACAAAAAGGGTGGGAAATGTTGTGAAAAAACGTCAACAGCAGAAATAACCTCCGAGGGAGCTGAGCTTTCAGACAGGGCTTCCCGAGGGCTGGAGGAGCATCCTGGTGGTGGGATTCCTGGCTCTGCCCCAAAGCAGGGTGGGAGTGTGAGGGTCTGGGGAGAGGAGCTGCTTTGGGGGAAGTTGGCAGAGATGGGGAGGGATGGAGTGCCAAGAGCCCCACGTGGAGCCTCCTGCCAGCCCAGCCACGGCCACGGGACACCGGCCAAACCGCCACGTGCCGTCCGGCTGCCTCCCCTGCCACTCGTCTGCTCCCTTTCCTGCCTCAGGCACCCTCTGCCAAAGCTCCTGGCTGTGCCCTCACCACCCAACAGCAGCTCTCCCTGCTTCCCAGCCTCCCCTCGGCCCCTCCTGGGGCTGATCCCGAGCTGTGTTTGCTTCCAGCCCGATGTTTGCAGGGAGGAAAAACAACAACGACAGCAACAACGAGGAGGAAGAGAAGGATGAGGAGGAGGGGTTCAGATGCTTTCTCTCCAGCTCTGGCCATGGCTGCCGTGGTGAATCCCACGCCATGGTGGCTATTTTTAACCCACTTCAGGAGCAGGAACCAACCAGGGGTGCTGAGCACTCCCAGCAGTGCCAGCCCTGTCCTGTGCCCGGGGGACAGGGACACGGGGGGCCCTGGTGAGGGTTTCCTGCCGAGGGCTGGGGCTGGCGGAGATGCCCTTCCCAAGGGCAGGATGGGCTTGTTTATGGGGCAACTTTTATCTGCACAAACAGCCCTTGGGCAGGCAGCAGGGATGTGGCTTTGTCCGGGTTTGTCCTTATCACAGGCCGCGATCAGAGGGGAATGTAAACACAGATGGATGGGCTGGAAATGCCACAGCACAGGGACATCCTCACCGGGACGGGATCCACCATCACCCCGTCCTGCGTGGGGCTGCAGTGGGGTCCCAAAGCTTCCATGGAAGGGACGAGTTGCGGGGTGGAGCTGGGAAAACCACATGGACCATGGACTGGGAGGTGATGGATGGGGTGAGACAAAAGCTGCCTGCCCCCACTGCCCACCGGCCGGGAGTTTATCCTCCCCTCGGGATATTTTCTTCCCGTCTCAGCAAACCCAGCCCAGTCAGTACTGGGGGAGGTGGGGCCGGTGATGGCAGGGCTGGACAGGAGGTGCCCCCACCACCATTCCTGGGGCTGCTCTCACACCAGGACTGGGGGCATTTCACTGCTTAAAAGACACATTTCCCTCCCCAGGAGGAGTGAGACCCTCACCAAAACCCACCCTTCTTGGCTACCAGTGTTTTACACCAGGTCAGCAGCAAAGACACTGCTGGTGGAGAGACGGGCATCTTGGAGAGGCCCTTCTGCTCCCGATTTAGAAAGCAATAAGGTGATAACCTCGTGTCACATGAGGATGACAAAGGGCTTTCCAGCACTGGGAGCTGCCCAGGGAATGGGCAGATAAAATGCCCTGGAGAGGAACATGCTGTAACCAGAGGGTGCTGGTAGTGTGGGCAGAACACCCAATGCCTGCAGGCAGCTCCTGAGCAGCTGGAGATGGTGTCCAGGGGCAGGAGCATCCCTGTCCCCTGCCTGCTGCCGAGCTGAAACCTTTTGGAGTCTCCTGGGCACCACAAGTGGCAGTGGGACACCCCCCCCCCCTCAATGGGGAGACGCCTGCAGGGCTCACAGAACAGGACAGAAGGGGCCCTGAAGGGGCATCTCCAGAGGGTGTTTTGTGGGATTTGGAACTCTCTGGAGGGTTTCCTCCCACACTCTTGCAGCCAGTCCCTGTCCACACCCTGACCAGGGGTCCCACAGGCACCGAGAGCAGGCGACCCCTGGAGCAGGGGCCCTGCTCTGCCCCAGCCAGGATGTGCCCTTAAACCCTGACCTTTAAACCCCTCTGGCTCCTTGACCCTGTAATGGTCCATTCTCTGGGAGGAGGAAATGGCAGTGGCTGCCTCACTGGGCTGGGGGTCACTGCTGATGTCATTCTGTGGCCGGAAATGTTATTTTCCTGCCCCAGTGCCCACTAATCGATTCAGCAGCTGGCACAGGGCGAGGGCTGCCTGCCTGGCACCACAGCCTGATGGGGGTCTCAGGGGTCTTGGGGGGCAGAAACACCCCCCTCCATCCCCCAGCCTGGCAGGAGATCACTGCCTTGGCCACTAAAATGCTGCCCTGTGGAAAGGGCTCTGAGCCCCCACAAGGACACCCATCACCCAGGGCTGGCCAGTGGCTCCGCAGGGATGAGCCTGGCCCTGGGCCAGGGTCCGGAGCAGCGTGTGGCCACCGAGCTCCACCTGTTGGAGCCGGGGTGATGGTTTGAGCAGGACGGGGCTGGCTGTGTCCCACCTCCGCCTGGGCCGGGAGAGCAGCCCTGAGCCCCGACCGAGGGACGAGCACTGCCACAGCCCCGGTGACCCCGCGGTGCTCCAGCGCGGGCGGAGCGCCGCTGGCATCCGTGCTGGAATCCATCCTGGCTCCCGGCATCCCGGCCGTCAGCAGATGTCAGCACTGGACCGGTGTCCAGTGAGGGTCAGCAGAGCCCTGTGGCCACTGCTGGGAGAGCAGAGAAGGGCTGAAGGGGCTCTTTCCAGCGGGTACCCGTGGTGGTCCCAAGGATGCTCGGAAGGACTCCGTGCCAGGGATTCATCCCTGGACGCCCCAGCCTCCCCCTGCCCAGCCCGGGGGTCTCGCCCGGCCCACCCTGCGCTCCCCCTGCCGCACGCCAGCTTCTCCCTAAATCTTTCATTTAATAAAATCTTAAGACAAACGCTATTTTTCCACCGCTCCATCCCACCGGAGCATCCCCGGGGACACTGCCTGTGTGGCCCCCCCCGGCCCCTGCCGCGTTTGTCCCCGGGCCCCCCGGGGGTGGCAGAGCCATTTGGGATGGGGTTTCTCCACCCAGCCGGGCAGACATCTGTCCCCACAGCGCTCCCACGGGGACCTCCCACGGCGGCTCCCCCGCGTCCGCTGCACCAAGGGGCAGGGGCAGCGCTGCTGGGGGGGTCCCGGCGTGGCCAGGGGGGCGCGGAACGAGGCGGGGGAATCCCCCAAAAGAGGGGACAGAGGCGGGGTGCGTCCCAGAAACGGGAACTGAGAACACCCCACACAGACCCCGCCCACGGCGCTCTGAAACCGCGCCCAGTGCCCCACCCACCGCCAGGCCCCGCCTCTGCTCGTGTCAGGCCACGCCCCCACCGAGGCAAACCGCGCCCCTGCCCTGCTAAACCACGCCCACTCTCGCGCATCTTCACTCTAAGCCCCGCCTCCTTGCCACGCCCATGCCCATATTCAGCCAAAGCCCCGCCTCCTTTTCCCGCGCGGCGGAAGGGGCGTGTCCCGGCGCGGAAGCGGCGGGAGCGGCGGTGCCGGCGATCCCGGCGATCCCGGCGATCCCGGCGATCCCCGATCCCGGCGATCCCCCGGTCCCGCCATGTCGGGCCGCTGCTGCCAGGGGCAGACGCCCGGCCGCGACATCCCGGGCCCCGGCAAGTGCCTCGCCCTGCCCGACGGGGCCCCGCTGCCGCCCGGCGACTACAGCACCACGCCGGGGGGCACCGTGTTCGGGACCACGCCGGGCGGTGAGCGGCGCTCCGGGAGGGGCTGGGGAGGCCGAGGGGGGGGCTCCCCTTCTGTCCCAGGAGAGCGAGGAAAGGGCAGCCCCCGCTTTGCCCCCCGGGGCTCTGGGGAGGTTTGGGGGGCCCTTGATGGGATGGGGATATGAAGGGGGGGGGGGTCCCCAACTTGATAAGGGGTGGCTGGGGGGGGGGGCTTTGCTCTGGGGAGGGCGTTTTTCCCGGGATCTTGGACACGGCTGTGCCCGGAGGGGGAGTGAGGGGTCCGGGGGGCTCCCACCTGCCCAGGGATGGGGCCGGGGATCACGGCTGTGCCTCCCAAGGAGCAACCCCCGGCCCCCCCCACCCCCGGGTTACTGATTAATTCTAATCTCTAATATTTGCTGTTTTCTTCGGCAGTCAGCAAACCCTGGGGTCCTTTTCCTTTATTTCTTATTCCCAGGTTGCTCCAAATTCTGCAAGTGTGGCAGCCCCAGAGTTGCCAGGAGTTGGGAATCTTCAGGGATTTGATCCTCAAATAAGAGGAATAAACAGGTTATAGGAAGGGCTCCTCCATCAGAGGGGTTTCGTGTCCCACTCTCCTGCTCGGGTGTTTATTTGGGGCAGTTTGGCCTCAAAACGAGCAGTTCCAGGTGGTGGCACCTGGCACAGGGTCAGTGTGGGGAATTCCAGCTGCCTCTGCTCCTGCCCAGCAGGGGTTTGGGATGACTTTTTTCCCACACCTTTAAGAATTTCCCCCCTGCACCCCTGTCCAGATGGATTCAAGCAGCAGGAATGGTGAAGCTGCGCTTGGGAGGGGACGGAGGTTTTGTTGGTCCCTCGGACCTACCACGGGGTTCCAGGGGTTAAAATTCGGAGAGAAGGGGAAGTGGGCACTGCTGACTCACTCGGTGGGTTTTGTGTGTGCAGAAAAGCTGAGGTTTGGGGTTGTTTTGGCCAGCGTGTTCACTCCTCTGAAAGCAGCCCCTGCAGGAATTGTGCCAGAGAACCGGAGGCTTTCTGAGCCTCAGCCAAGAGCTACAGAACAGAAACGGGCAATTAACGGCCTGGAGCAACGAGGGCTGTCAGCTGCTTGTCCCCGGGGAGCTGATGGGTGCCTGGAGCTGAGGAGAAGCCCTGGCCGTGTCTGTGGTTGGGGTGTGCCCACCTGGCAGTGCCCACGGCGCTCCCGTGACCCACCCGGGGCTGTCCCGTTTGGGGACACCGTGTGCTGCCCGGCCCCGGGGCTGGAATTTGGGTGCAGGAGGGAGGGGATGATTCAGAGCTGCTGCAGGACTGGGGTGTGAGCCCTGGGCTGTGTGTCTGCCCTGTGGGCACAGCGAGGCCCGCGGGGTGTTCCAGGGAGCAGAGCTTCGGGCTGTGGTTTTCCTGCTAAATCCACCCTGACCTCCCTTACAGCAGCAGGGAACTCAGCTTTGGGGGTGTGAAGGAGCCTGTTTGTGGCTCTGTGACAGCCCAGAGTCCTTTTGCTTTCGGGAGCTCTGGGCACGTGGCTCTCAGAGGATGTGGAAGCCCTTGAGCTCCCGGTGCTGGTACATGAGCTGCAGTTCCAGGAATCCCTGTCTTAGTCCTGCTCCCCGAGCTTCCCAGGAATTTCAGTGCCTCTCTCCCAGCCAGCTGCTTGTTGGGCTGGATCCTTCCCCCCCCCACCTTGTGAAAGAACTCAAATCAAAATCCTGAGTGAGAAGGAGTTGTGAGAAGTTGTTCAGTGTTTTGGGAACTCCCCTGCAGAACTCCGCTGGAACACAACACCCGGACACGCTGGTTTATATTTATTTATTTTATATTTATAGTGTTCAGAGCAAAGGGAGTTGACTGTTCCAGGACAGATGGTAATGGGAGCTGTTTGCCCACACGTGTGTACTTTAGTTAACACTTTTGAGGAGGTCACAAGGACAAGTTCCTCTCCCTCCAGCTGGAACGGGAGCAGGGCAGGACAGACCTGATCCAGGGGGGTGTGCAGCCCTTGGAAAGCAGATGCTTTTCCAGCACTTCCTGGGTTAAGGCTGTGGGCTGTTTGGAGGGATCCCTTTTCTGCCTGTGGTTTTGGAGCTTTTTCCGTGCAATTCCTTTACAAGGAACAGGCTGTTCCTTGTATTCCTAGAAATCCATGCCCGGAGGCTCGCTGTGATGGGCTGGAGCTGGCTTGTCCTGCTGGGCAGGGAGAGCCTGCGGGCTGGTTAACCCTTGGAGCATTAACAACTCCGTGTAAGCCTCGAGCGAGGTGTGTGTCACTGCTGCTCTGCCTGTGCGGACACGGCACTGCCACGTCCTGGCCCCTGGTGTGTCCAGGGGTGGCCACCTGCAGCTCTTGGCCCTGGTTCTGGCCGTGGGTGGAAATTCAGTTCGATTTTCTGTTTGCTCTGGGGGTTGTTGTGACCTTGAGCGAGGTGGAAGGGGCCGGATCTGTTGCTTCCAGCACCAGGCTGAGTTTGGAGCTGCCTGGCAGCACTTGGGTACTGGAGCCTTCACCTTCACTTACAGTGTTCAAGTGCCTGGCTTTCTGGTGAGGCAGCACAGACTGAACAGTGAGTGCTAAACCACAGTTACCACTGAAATACCCCAAGCATCCCAGGGTGGTTTGGGTTGGAAAGGACCTTAAAGATCATCCAGCTCCAACCCCAGGCAGGGACACCTGACCATGTTGTTGTCCCCCCCCCAGGTACCAGGATCATCTACGACCGTAAGTTTCTGATGGAGTGCCGCAACTCTCCGGTAGCCAGAACACCCCCCTCCGACCTTCCCGACATTCCAGGCGTCACCAGCCCGAACGTGGAGGAGCTGAAGCTGGAAAACCACCACGTGCAAAACTGCGAGGAGAAAGCGAGCGCAGGTGAGTGCAGGCAGCAGGAAGCCGGCAGCCTGTGAGGTGCGCTGCTGGTTCCTAGAAATTCCGGAGCTGGGATGGAGCCAGGAGGTTCCAATGAGCCGAGGTCAATGCTCCAGTGGCTTCTTGGAAAATCAGAGTGGGCTCCATGTCATGGGGGGGTGAGGTTCTGGTGGTTGTTTTGGCCCTGCTGTGGGCCCCAGAAACGTGACTTTTTCAGTTATTAAGTGTGATTTGCTGTAATTCCCGTTAATTCAGCGTTTGGGAAGCTGCTGCTGGATCAGGAGCCCTGTGAAGAGCAGAGGAGGCAGCTGTTGCTGCCTCTCCCTGTCCGTGCTGCAGCTGCTTGGAGCTTCAGGTTACAATTCACAGTAGGATTTACTCAGGGTTTTTAATATCAGCACGAGTTGTAAATTCCTCCTGCCTGTTTCTGACCCCGCTGTGTGACAGGGACACTTCACCCAGGCCCTGAAGCAGCAACACGAGCCACTGTTGCTCTTGAAGAACAGTTTTCAGAGTTATTTGAGGTTATTTCTTGAAGCAACATGAAGCTGCCAAGTGTGAGTGCTTATCTTCTCTCTAAAAATAAAGTCCTGAAGGCTCCCGTTGGCTTCCATGCTCACTCCAAGCAGAATGTCTCCAGAGTTGCCTCATGCCTTCACGCTCTTGTGACCTCAAGTGTCTCTCTGGACCCTCTGTCACACTGAAATGCAGGCTGGGTGCCGGGTTGTGACTCTCCCAGAGAATCCCTGTGCCCAGGAACAGATCCTGGCTGCTCTGGCTGGCTCCTGTCAGGCTGTGGGAGCAGCTGTTGGGGTAATGGTTGTGGAATGTGCCAGTGTGGGTTTGTACCAGTGATTGTCATCAACGTGGGTCTTTACATTCCCTGTTAACAAGGACATCCAGGGGTAGGGATAAATTATTTTAGGGGCATTTTCTCTGCCTCTGCTCTTGTCGGTCTGAGGAAGGTCCCCCAGAGCTGACACCTTTACAAGAGCTTCACGAGATGGTTTTCACACCAGCCTTGACGCCTGAATGCAGATTTTCAAGCCCCAACTGCCCCATTTCTGAAGCACAGCCACCAGTCGCTCCTTGACTAAACTCTTTGGTATTTAATGTGGAACTCTGAGGACTCATTTGTGTTTTTGTCCCTTCAGCAGGTGAGGAAGAGCAGTTTGACATGGACATCTAACGCACCTGCCCAGAGAGTGCTGATCCAGTGAAGCACCAGGACTGGTCTTGAGGATTCCCACCAGCCAGGCTTACAGCAGCCCATGCCTTGAGTGCCTTCCTGCTCCTGGGAAAGGCAGCTGATTCCCTTGGGAGAGCAGAGCGTGTCCTGTTCCAGGGGCCGGGTCTCGGAGTGCCGGAGGAGACACTCTCACCCCTTGGTTTTGGTTCCAGTTTTATGCTTTTGTTAATCATTTTAATACTGTAACAGTTACAGAAATGCTATATAAGGGAGAAATAAAAATCATGTGGAGTCTCCTGGTGTGGAGATGAATGCAATAAATGTGGCTTCTGTCCCTTATTCTGGCAAGAAACCACCGGCCTGAGGTGTTAGAAAGGGATCAGGTGGTCCTGTGCATCAGCCTCAGGTACCCCCTGTGCTGCTGGGCCTGGGCCAGACATCCCTGTGTCCCAGGGAAACAAGTCTGGCTTTGAGGGGGGAATTTTCATCTGAGAAAGTTAATTTTTCTGTGGGGAATGGTCAATTTTCATCCCCTGGACCAAATATCTGCGGTTTTAGCCTGGGGTTTAATAAATGTGACCTGCAGGAGTTTCTGACACATTGCTGTGTGAATGCTGAGGGGGAGTGGGGGCACCTCAAAGGAGGACAATCCATATCGGGACACAGCCTGGACCTCAGACTTCCTAAACCACAATGAGTGTCTGTGCAAATCAGTTTCTGTAGATAGCTTTTAAATATCTGCTAATGAGGCTCAGTGGTGACATTATGATATGCAAACCCTTAATAATGAGTAACAGAACAAAGCAATTGCTGCAGATAAACCCGCATTTCTTTAAGATAAGATTTAAGGGTTTCTCCGAAACCTTAATGGGAACAAATCCAAATTTATTGCCCTCAGGTGTGACTTTATCAGTCTTGCAACTCTGCACAGGTTTGGTTCTGATGAGGGTTTGGAGAGGAGCTGCTGCAAGAGGCAGGAGCCTTGTGGGGTCGGGGTTTGGTGTCGGTACAAAGGCTCGGATTTTGGGGTAAGTGTCAGGTATTGCAGGTAATGCTCTTAAATCCCATTCCCTCCCACCTGTAGGAGAGGTAACACGTGCTGGAGGTGTTAAGTACTTTGTCCCTGCCCTGGCAGCTTTGCATCGGTATCTGAAGCTTATGCAGATCTGGGGGAGCATCAAAGCCCCGGGTGCCTCGGACAGCAATGCATAGCTGATAATTCGAAGGGAGGGGGGGCTCCCTGTGAAACACCTGGCCAGGTGTGACCAGGGCTCTGTCCAGGAGGGTCAGGGCTCCCGCTGGGTTCCTGGGGCGGGGCCCTGGGGGCACAGGCACTTCGTGGGGGGCAGAGAGAGTCCTGACCAAAGCTGTGCATGGGATGAGGTGACATGACACTTGTGGGCATCTGCTCCCTGCAGTTTGTCCTAGGCCATTCCTCGAACTTTTCCACCCGTGGTGTGGGACCAAGTGGCCTCAGCATCCCACAGCTCTGGTCCTTCACCCCCTCCCTCACGCCCCTGGCCGCTGCATCCCTCAGCCAGGCGGTTTTGGATCCGTCTCCTGCCTGCCTTCGTGTCTGCAGCTCTCTGAGCTGTCCTGAGCCACGCACGGAGCAGCTCAGCGTTCCAGGGCAGATCCCTGCTTCCCCAGGCTCTGTTCTTCACCCAGCACTTGCACTCCCAGGCCGAGGAGCTGCTTTTCCTGCAGGCTGAGCCCTGGTGAGCACGGCGGGAGGGAGGGAGGCAGCTGTGGGTGGCTGTGGCACAGCTGGGATGCTCTGGGGAGGTCCAGGGACAAGTGTTGGCTTTGTCATTGCATTTCCCATCCCAGCCCCTTTTGTCTCGAGAGGGTAGAGCAGCACACCCGGCATCCCTGAGTCCTGCTCCGTGTCCCTGTGTCCTAATCCGTGTCCTTGTGTCCTTCTCTGTGTCCCAGTCACGGGACAAACACCACCTGCCTGCCCCAGCTCATGCCTTGGTGCACCACGTGTACAAATACTACCGTGGACCTGTGATAAGCCCCTCGGCCTGTTTGTTTCTGGATTTTTCCCGTGTTTCCAAAGCAATCCATGCCTGCCATCCCCCTGCCCATGGCTGTCCCTCCAGTCTGATCCCAGCCAGGCTCAGCTGCCCCACACTCCCGTGTTCCCCGAGGCTGGTATCCAAGCCTTGCCCTCCCAGAAAACCCCAGGCACCTTTCCTGCTGGAAAACCTTCCCTGCACGGGGAGGCTCTGGCTGTCCTACCTGTGTAAGGCTGCTAAGGCCCAGCCAGCCCTTCCCAGAGCAGAGACCTGCCAGCTCCCCCCGGCCCTGGGATGCTGAAGGGTCACAGGCAGGGCTGGGGCTGTCCCCCCACTTTATTGTCCTGAGTGTTTGGGCTCCCTCTGCCCCCCCTGCAGCCGATGTGGATTGGGGCAGGAGCAGGGCCACAGCTCTCCCTGCTCAGATCAGGTCCCTGCTCAGAGCCCAAGCCCAGCAGAGCCCGGCTGGCCGGCAGACCCGAGCCCAAACCCGGCTTTACTGTCGCTGCCCACACTTTGATGTTTTCCTTACAGCCCTGGAATCTCAGCCTTTATTTTTCCACCCTGCTCTTCCCAGGGAACGGCTGCTGCCTCCCCCTGCCCCGCCACAACTTTTGAACGCGCTGCTGGATTCCAAACAGGCGTGATGGAGGGGCAGAGATGGCAGAGATACAGCGGGATACGGGGGCTGGGGGGGGCCAGGCGGTCCAGGGCTGGGCGTGAGGGTGTGAATCCTCCCATTTATGAGCAGGAGTAGCAAAGCTGCGGAGAAAGAGGCAAAATAATGCCATTTTATGTCACCCACGGCGCAGATGTGCAGGTTTCTGCACGGCTTTGCCTCCTGCCGGGGGTCAGCTCCGCGCCCCCGGCCCACCCTTGACAGCTCCTGCAAATGACCCTCTAATGACGGGATGGTCGCAGTGTGAAAGCTGTTGGAATATGTAAGCGGCCCCGGGGAGGGCCTGCTGGGGAGGGGCGACACTCCAGACACGCTTTGTTTATCCGCCGGCTGGGATGTGGATTGGGGGTAATCAGGCTGGGCTGGGATGTGGAGTCGGGGCCGCTGGTCCCAGGAGGGGCGGGATGGGGGTGGCCCCTGTCCCATCCTGCGCAGCCACCCGGACCACCCGCCGCCAGCCCCGACGCTTGCGGTCCCGCCCGTCCCCTCTGCTGCCCGGGGGCCACCGTGGGTCCCCCCGCGAGTGCCGTGTCCCCATCCACATGGCTAAGAATCCTCTGCTGTTACAGAGCACGGCCCTTCCCTTATCTCCGAGGGGTAAACAAGGGTGGGAAATCCCTTTAGCCTCCCCTTCCCTGCCTGCAGGTGCCTCCCCATCAGGGTGGGAGCAGCTTCGTCTTTATCTCACGTGAACTTTGGAGCTTCTGAGCATCTTTTGCACCGTTGGAGGGACCCCTTTGCTCTGGAAGTGTCAGGAGCAACCACAGCCCACCCACTCTGGTGTTACTGGTGAAGGAGCAAATGGACAGAGAGATGGAGGAACTGCACCCTGACAGACCACCAACAGCAAAAACGGGCTGTGGAAATCAGCTGAACCACCAGGCGTTTTTAATATATATATATATATATAATTTATTGATGAGTTTTACAATTGTGACCCTTTCTCCACCGCCCCATCCAGCGAGGGGGGAAAAGGCTCGAGCAGATCCATGGCCTCACAGAGGGAGCAAGCAGAGCGTGCTGTGGCAGAGAGTGACGCTGCCATGCTCCAGTCCTGCACCTCAGCTCCTGCCTCTGCCCAGGCACACCTTCCAGCAGCACCACAGCTCCTGGAAAGACACGGTGCGGGGCACCAAGGTGCCACAGGGAGGTGGCTGGTGGCCCTTCCTGCATGGAGCCTTGATCCAGCCGTGCACCGTGGCCATGAAGCACCGCTAACAGCCGGGGAACCCACTCCTCCCCTGGCCCAGCCAGGGCTTTGCCGACCCGCAGTCACACGGTCTGTGTGACGGGCGTAGGTTGGGTGGTCGGTCCTTGGGGGCACTTTGGGCAGAGATGTGCCCCTTCCCAGCTGGGGACAAGGTGGCCTCAGTTGCAGCCGCACTCCTCGATGATCATGTCCTCGTGGTGGCGGACGACGATCTCGCCCTTCTCGTAGTAGAGCATGGAGAGAGGACTCATCCTGACCGGGGAGCAGGCGGGACACGGCACCTGGTTGGGCTTGTAGAGCTGCAGCAAACTCTGTGGGAGACACGGGAAGGGCAGAACATCCCCCCTGCCGTGGGTGGGGGGCTGGGAGTGTGGGGGGCGCGGGGGCAGCTCCTCTTACCTGTATGTACGCGTGGTTGGTGGGCTTGAAGGTCTCGTCCACGGGCGAGGGGCACAGCCCTTCACACCGGTAGGCGTTGTACTTTTTGGGGTAGACGATCCAGCTGCCCCAGCCCGTCTGCTCGAAATCCACCATCATGTCCACCCTCCTGCAGAGGGCCCTGCCCTCCTCCCGTGGCGTGGCCGCAGCAGCGTCGCTCGCTTTGATCCTTTGCTTTTCCATCCTGTTCCTGCGGTGCCGGCGCATCCCCCCGCCCTGGGAGCCGCTGTCACGCATGATGTACTTGGAGGTCTCTGCTGCCCTGATGAGGCTGTGGTCTCCTGGAGACTTGTCCGTGGAGAAGACGAGCAGCAGGACTCTGTCTGCCACGTCCTGGGGCAGGGCTGGCTCCCCGTGGCCAGCGTCGCTCAGGGTGGGCGAGTGCACTGCACTGGTGGCCAGGACGTCCGAGCCATTCACCTCCCACCGCTCCTTTCCCCTGGGACTGTGGTGCCCGGGGACCACAGCTTGGTGGAGCCAGGACCGGAGCAGGTTGGTGACCTCGAAGACTTCCCAGGAGGCCTGGGTGGCAGAGGGGCTGCCGGCCACGGTGCCCAGGAAGAGCTGGTGGGCGCAGGTCCTGTCACCCCGGCACCTGCGCCGCTGGCTGTGGTAGATGTCCAGGGACACGCTGTGGGAGTGGGAGAGCCCGGGCAGGCGGACACGGAGCTGGGCCAGACTCACCTCCTGGCTGCTGGACAGGGAGGACATGTCGAAGGAGAGAGCCCAGCGGGAGCCGTTCTGCAGGGAGCCTGAAAGCCAAGGGCAGGGTGAGGGGACGTGGGGCGGGGGGTGCCAGCGCCGGGAGGGACGGTGCCCTCGCATCCCTGCCGCGGGAGCCCGAGGGTCAGGGGAAAGCCGCTGGATCCATCCCCAGAGCCAGCGAGAGCCCCGGGCAGGGCCCGTCCCGGGGACAGGGATGCTCGGGACAGTGAGGGTCCCGGGGACGGGGACGGTGCCAGAACAGGGATGCCTGGGGATAGTGCCAGTCCCGAGAAGGGGAATGGTGCTGATCCCGGGCATAGGGTTGCCTGAGGACCGCACGGGACCCGGGGACAGTGCCGGTCCCAGGACAGGGGTGCTCAGGGATGGTGCGGGTCCCGGGAACAGTGCCGGTCCCAGGACAGGGGTGCTCAGGGATGGTGCGGGACCCGGGGACAGTGCCGGTCCCAGGACAGGGATGCTCAGGGATGGTGCGGGTCCCGGGAACAGTGCCGGTCCCAGGACAGGGATGTCTGGGGCCACGGCCCCACTCACCGTGCGGGGAGAGGCTGAGGGCGGCGGCGGCGGCGGCGCGGAGCGGGGCGGGAGGGGCGCGGAGCAGCTGCAGCATCAGCGGAGGGCAGCGCGGCGGGGCAGGGGCCGGGGACCGGGTGGGTGCCCGGGGGGATGCCCGGGGGGATGCTCCGGTCGGTGCCCGGGTGGGTGCCCGGGGGGATGCGCAGCCCAGGCGGAGCAGGGCGAGGGTGCAGAGCACCAGCGCGGGCGCGGAGCGGAGCGGTACCCGCATGTCTGCCCGGGCCACCCGCAGCCGCCCTATTTGTACAGCGGTCCCGAGCGCCGCCCCGGGCACCCCCCTCTCCGGCAGCCCCCTCCCCTCTTCTCCCCGTCCCTCTTCCCAGCCCTCTGTCCCTATCTCCATCCTCCCTCCCCTCCACCCCCATCTCCCGCCTGACATCCCTCCCCGTTTCCAACTCCGCCGTCCCTCGTTCCTCTTTTTCTCTCTCTTTCCTTCTCACCCTTCCCTGTCTGCCTCCAGCCTTGTTCATGCCTGACATCCCTCCTACCCTCCAGTTCTTTTCCTCCTCCCCGTCTCCCTCTCCATCCCCCCTCCATCCCTTCTGGGCTTGTCCCCATCACCGTCTCCCTCCATCCCTGTCCTGCCGTGGCTGGTGTGCACAGGGACGGCACCGCCAGGGACCCCTGGGGACGAGTGACCCAGGCACATTCCCTGCCACCCATCAATCCCGTCCTGCTCCTTGGAAAAGGGACTGGGACCTGGGGTACCCGAGGACCCCAAACTCTCCAGGGTGGGGTTCTCAGCGTGTTCCCCTCCACCTCCGCCCGTCTCCCCTCGATGCAAAGCTTCTCCTTCCCTGGGGGAACCGTGCGGGAGCACCGGGCAAACCTGGGACCCTGTTGCCACCTCCGCACTTCCCTCTCAGGCTGCGGCCGGGTGACGTCACGACTGTGCAAAGTGACGTCACGACCGCGAGGGGGGGGATTCGTGACGTCGCGGCCCCCCCTCCCCGCCGCGCAGTGCCCGGCGGCCGCCGCCAGGCGGCGCCGCCGCGCCGCGGTGGGGCCCGCCGGGAGCCATCGCCCTTTGAAGCGCCGGGTCTCGCGAGAGCCGCGGGCGCGGGCGGCGGGCGAACATGGCGGCGGCGGCGGCGGCCGAGGGAGCGGAGCCACCCCCGGAGCCCCCCCCGGCCCCGGAGCCCCCGGCCCCGCCGGAGCCGCCCG
>JAYRBT010000060.1:2202638-2231630 GCA_036023395.1 Myiotriccus ornatus | reverse complement strand
AGCCCCTGGATGGGCATTCCCGGACCCGATCCCACAGCTGGGCATTCCCGGGTCCGAGCCCCTGGATGGGCATTCCCGGATCCCTTACTGGGTTTATGGCAGCGAGAGCTTTTTTGGGGCCACGGTGCAGATTCCGTGTGAAGGGAAGGGCTTTGCCCTCGCAGAGCACGGTGAGCTCTCCAGACGCGGCTGTGGTTCGGTTTGTCCTGGGGGACTTTGCCCTGTGGGACCTGCAGGGCTGGTCCGGCTCTTCCATAAATCCTGGCACACAGGTTGTGCAGTCTCTGCTCCCTGAAGCAGCTCGGAGGCAAAACACTGCTTTGCCCAAAGCTACAGGGAGTCATCCCTGAGCTGCTGAAATCCTGTGCTTAGTCGTCCTCTCTGTGGTTGGGTTCCATACACACAGGTTACTGGGATGGATCCAGGTAAATCCCGACACGTCCTTGGCGTGCAGACCTTCCATACACAGGTTCTCACACCCACACGAGCTGTGGCTCGGGGAGCTGCACTCCTGATCCTCAGGCCTGGGGCTGGTATAGCTCCTCTGTTTGCGTCGTGTCTGTGCGAGAATGAGCAGGGAAATGGATGTTCCTGGAGTGTTTTCCCCCCTCCAGCCAGTGATGCAGTGCTGGGGTCGAAGCTCCCAGGAGCTGCTCCCTGTGAGGGGCTGCACACGTGTCCCTGAGCTGACATGGTTAAGCTCAGTGTTACATCTGGCACAGCCAGGTTAGACCAGGAGAACCTAAAACTTGTGAGATCAGCCTGGGGCCGAAGGAACTCCCCCATTCCTGGAGCCCCTCTGCCCATGTCCGTGTCCCCTCACCTTTCCTCTGCTCTCCAGGCGATGGATTCTCCCTATGCCAACGGAGCCTACAGCCCCCCGTACCCGCAGTACCCCAGCCTGCCCCAGGCACGGGGGTTCTACTGCTCGGGGCCCCCCCGGACCCCCTACCCCCCGGAGCCCACGGGCCTGTACCGGCCTCCATCGCCCGCTCCCGCCTGGAGCTACGTGTCCCCGGAGTGTCCCACCGAGGGCTCCGCGCTCCGGAGGCAGCAGGTCCCTGGCTACTCCCCACCACAGGTAAGGAAGGGACGGCCTCCAGCCCCGGGGTTGGTGTGTGCAGTTCGCGGGATGTTTCCTGGGGGCTGTGGTGGGGGATGTCCAACCTGAACCCCCCCTTGGAACGGCTTGAGGCCCTTTCCTCTTGTCCTGTCTCTTGTTGGCTGGGAGCAGAGCCTGACCCCCACCCAGCTCCCCCCTTCAGCTCCCAGGGCTGTGTGGAGGGAGCAGAGCTGGGAGTGGCCACCTGTTCCCCCTCTCCTTGCAGACCCCGGGAATGCCGATCCCGCAGTATCCGTACGGAGACAGCAGTGCAGGGGTCGCGGCCCAGGGGCCTGTGCCACAGCCCAGAGCCCCGGAGGACACGTGGGGCCCCCCCTCAGTGTATGGGGTGCAGCCACGTTACACCTGGCCCGCGGCCCCGGGGCACGGGAACCTGTACGTGTCCGACTCACACCCGTCCTGGACCAACAGCGGGGCTCCTGCCCACCCTCCCGCCTGGGACTCACAGGTACAGGTGACCTCTTTGCAGACAGGTGACCAAAATCCACAGTTGTGGTTCCGTAAAGTACTGGAGGTACCAGACATCATGGGGTGGGTCTTGAAATGGGTCAGACCTCGTCTCGCTTGTCCAAGAGCAGCAAAATCAGAAACTGGCCAGGGAGAAGCATGGGACTGACCTGTGGGACAGGTGTTCCACTGCAGGTGGTTCCATTGTGCTTGTTTTGGGCACAGCCATCCCCTGCTGAGGAGGGGTTTAAGTAAACATCAGAAGGAAAATGTCTGTTCATCTCGGCTTGGTCTGGGTTCAGTCAGGAGCCAAGTGACTCTCCAGAGGTTTGATCCCTGGGGAGCAGCAGCTCTGATGGGGGGATTTGGGGATGGGGGCTGCTGTTCCTTGGGAACAGCTCCAGAGTGTGCTGCCTGTGGAGAATGATCTTCTGGTCTACCCAAATGGGCCCGTGCTGAAATCTGTTCAGCATCTCCCCCGTCCCTGGGTAACGAGGGTTCAGGGGCTCACTCTGTTCCTCCAGACATGTGCCCCTTGCTGGGGTTCTGCTCCAGCAGTGCAGCCCCCCGTGCCCAGTTTCCCCCGCCCTGCCCACATGTGGTGCAGGCTGAGAGTGGAAACCGCCCCGGGGTTTAAGGGAAATGCTCTTACGGGTGTTCTCTCCCTCCGACTGCAGGACTCTGCCTACGACAGAGCCGAGCAGAGCCCGAGCCAACACGGCTACTACTCGGAGGCGAAGCAGCAGCACTCGGGGCCGGGGGGGGAGCACAGGCCGGCCCAGCCCCGGGTGCAGTACAGTGCCCAGCCCCAGCTGTACGAGCTCGCCCCGCGCCGGCCCGCGGGCCGCGAGCCCGGGGGGAAACCTGCCGACCAGCCTCCTGCAAACCCCACAGCCCTCCAGCCGGAGATCCAGAGGATCCTCCACGTGATGGGGGAGGCTGAGCAGCTGGAGGAAGAGGTGGATGAGTTTGTAGGGAAAAAGACAGATAAATCTTACCGGCTCCTGGAGGAGATGTTGACCAAGCTGCTGCTGGAGCTGGATTCCATTGAGACTGGGGGCCAGGACAGTGTCCGGCAGGCCAGGAAGGAGTCCGTCCACAGAATTCAGGCCATACTGGAAAAACTGGAAAGAAAGGGATTGTGAAAGCACATCAGCCACAACACACGGCCTGTTGTTGAGGTTCCAAAGAGTTTCAGTTCTCTTAAATCTCAGCTCTTTCTGCTACGCACTACTGACAATGGAAAATAGCAATAAGCCCTGAGTTAACAATCAAAACAAACCCACAGAAAGGCCACCCCAGAAGCCCAGCCCTGAGAGACAACTTGGGAAAGGACAAATTGAGAGAGGTTTGAAGAAGCAAACGTCATTAATGAAGATGCTGAAGAGGACTGGGCTGAGGATGGAGCCCTGTGGGGCTGTGTACAGAATTCCCCAGACCAGGCCCAATCTCTGGGTGCCTCCTGCAGCCACAGAAAGTCTTTAAACACTTGCCAGATGTGCTGCAATGTGCAGCTACCAACCAAGACTCAGGGCTTGTCCTCACTGCCTGTATTTTCAGCTTCAGCTCCCTCACCATAAAGCCCCTGTGTCCTCGTGGGGGTTGTTTGGGTTTAGTGCACTCAAGGAGCGACA
This sequence comes from Myiotriccus ornatus, assembly GCA_036023395.1. Taxonomy (NCBI): domain Eukaryota; kingdom Metazoa; phylum Chordata; class Aves; order Passeriformes; family Tyrannidae; genus Myiotriccus; species Myiotriccus ornatus. Next base: position 2,228,426 of record JAYRBT010000060.1, on the reverse strand, counting down.
CTGACGTGCTGGAGGGGGCACCGTGCTGGCACCTCACGTCGGGCTGTTCCTCCTCTGAGGTGAAAAGCCAGTCTGGGGTGTCCCTGTGGACATAAGAACACAGACTGGAAATCCCCGTTCTGCCACTGGAAAGGAGAGCTGCAAGCGGAGGACTTAATGCAGGGTGTTTGGAAGTGATTTCCAGGTCACTTGGGTAAAAATCCTGTTCAGTGTCCCTCTCATCCTGTGAGTTTTGTGTCCCACTGCACAGCGGGGAGGGAACAGCTCAGCCTGTTTCAGCCTCCTGGTTACAACGTGCTCAGTGACTCATTGCTGTGTGTGACACTTAATAAACCCTGACAAGTTTTAAATGTTATTTTGTAATTGAGATGTCTCAAAGTCTCTTTTTCTTTGAAGAGAAGTGGTGGGGAAGGTTGTGTAACTCAGACTAAAACTCCAGCCGGGTTGTCTGGGTGCCCAGGTCAGGGGTGAATGAAACATCTGAGAACACTGCTCTGGGGGTGCCAGGGTGTCCCATCACCTCCCAGGCAATGCAGATGCTCCAGGAGCCTCCAGCTGTGGCTCCAGGACCAGTGGCCAAGTTTTGGAAGGGGTTCTGGCATGCCTGAGGCCGGGAGTGCCTTGACCATGCACTCTGAGGGGCTGACAGCCAACCAATGTCCTGGAGGCACCCCGCAAATCCCACACTCCTAGACGGGGCTGCAGGCACGGGACTGACCTTTGGAGCTCGTTGGATATCCGTGATCACATGTGGTCAGCCTGCACACCCAGCCATGTCTGGGGGGAGCTGGGATAGGGAAAGGCTCAGCTGCTGTTTCATTTTGTCCTGTCAGGAGGGAGCAGCCAGGCTGAGCTATTCCATGCTGACAGCCTGTAATCTGCCTGTGGCTGTGTTAATCACAGAATCATGGGGTGGTTTGGGTTGGAAAGGACTTTAAACCTCATCTAGTTGCAACCCTCTGCTATGGGCAGGGACACCCACTAGAGCACGATGTCTCTGGGCCCAGTCCAACCTGGCCTTGGACACTTCCAGGGATGGAGCAGCCACAGCTTCGCTGGGCAACCTGTGCCAGGGCCTCACCACCCTGACAAGGAAAAATTTTTTCATAATATTCAATCTAAACCTGTTCTCTCTGAGTCTGAAACCATTCCCCCATGTCCTGTGCAGCCAGCAGCAGTCAGCCTAGAATCTCGAGCTGGCTGAAACTGTTTTCTGTGTTTGTTCCAGTAGCAAGAATCACATCAGGAGCAACCCCACATTGTTTATCACATGCTGTTTGCTCCAATCCCCATTTCCCTGCTCTCCGTTGCCAGGGAGAGGAGGCAGGTAGATCCCAGCTGTGTGAGGAGGAGCGTGGAGCAATCCTGGTGCCTTGCACTCAGCACTGCAATGCAGGGAGCCAGGAGAGAGGGACACGCTGTGCAGGTGGCTGCTGTGTCCCCAGCGTGCTGGGGCCGGGACAAAGGTCCCTGTGCTGTGGTGACATGGTAAGAACAGGGTGACAACTGCGGATATGTGCTTGGCATCCAAACCAGGGAAAACCCGTGAGGAAGGAGGAAGCTGCTTTGGAGTTTTGGTGCTGAACCCATCCAGGTAACATATTCCAGAACAATATTTCCTGTTCCTGCCTCCTTGGCAGAGGGTTATGTAAATCCCTAGTGAAAAGCACACGAGAGAACATTAAGTGGGCTGAAAGAGAAGGTTATCATTGCAGGGGGTGGGGATTTGAACAGCTCCATGGGACAGCCTGGCTACGTGTGACCTTCTGGCGTCCCTGGGTGCGCTTTGTGTGTTACCCCAAAGCTGAGCTGAGCAAAGGCATCAGGGCCCACCTCCTGCACTCAGCCTGCACGAAACTCCAGCTGCTGTAACCTCATCCTTCCCCGCTGCCTCCACCTCCTTCACACGGGACCAAAGTGGGTCACAGCTTGGGCAGATGATCCCAACAGAGCCTGTCTCTGCCCAGCAGCCCAGGCAGGGCTGTGTCAGCACCGACTGGAACGGACCCTGCACGGACGAGGTTTGCAGCTGTTTGCTCTCCATCTGCAGAGCTGGGGATTTTAGCACTTCTGGCCTTTCAGTTTTCCTCGCCAGTCCCTGCCGCGGTGGAAGTGAGCCCTGGGATGGGAGTTCCTGGCAACTGGTTTATCTTGCAGCATCCACCCACATCTCATACCCCAAATTAGAAAGTCTGTCTCTGTTTATCTTAGGGCCCATCTCTACAGAAACCAAACTTACTCTGGGGTTGCCCGTTGCTTCTCCAGCAGCGCCTGCCCTCAGCAGAGGGTTTCTCAATCGCCTCCGAGGCCACAGGGTCACAGAGGGGCTGAAAAACAAACATTAAGTCAGCGCCTCGTGGTTTCTGCTGCAGATCACCCCATGCTCGAGTGTTTGTCCCTGCCGCACGCGGGAGGCAGCTGGCACGAAGGCAGGGGCTTCCCGGTGATGCTGCGCCGGCACCGCGCACCCCTGGCCCCGCATCGGGCTCGGGGCTGGAGTGACCCGCCCGGGGTAAGGGCTGAGACCGGACAGTCCCAACCAGCGCTGGCACCGCCCGCGACGGCGCTTGGGCGCGGACTCGCCGGGGCCACTGCCAGCGGTGGTGTCTGCATGTCCGCAGGCAGGGAGCGCGGACAGGGGACATGGACAAGGGTCAGGACGGGGACCACGGGCAAGAGCGGCAGGCAGGGATTGCGGGCAGCGATTGCGGGCAGGGATTGCGGGCAGCGATTGCGGGCAGTCCCCGCTCCGCCCCGGCGGTGACGGCAGCGGGGGGGCCGCGGGCAGCACCGCCCCGGGCTGGGCGGTCGCCGGGGCCGGAGCGGAGGCTGCGCTGCCGCCCGGACCGGGCCGCGCCGCCGCAGCAGCCGCGGGGGCAGCGGGGCCGGAGCCGCTCGGGACCGGGCGCCGGGGCCCCGCAGGGCGCGATCCGCGGAGCTCCCGGCGGCGGAACCGGCGCTCCCCGCGCAGCAGCTCCATGTCGGCGCAGGAGCCGCCCCGGCCGCCCCCGGCCGAGCCCCCGGAGCCCGAGCCCGGCGGCCGGTACGAGGCGGTGGTTCCGCACTGGTTCTACTGCAAGGTCACGGACTCGCGGGAGCGGTGGGTCCCCTTCAGCGCGCAGGACTCGGAGCGGCTGGAGGAGGCGCACGGCGCAGGTAGGGCGGGATGGGCCGGGCTGGGCTGGGGCCGGGAGCGCGGACAGAGCCCCCGCCGCGGGGGTGGGGTCCCACGGCGTCCCCAGTGTCCATCTCCCACCACCCATCCGCCCCTCGGATGGGGGTCCCTTGGCACCCCCGGCCTCCAGCTCCTACCATCCATCCACCCCACGGGTGGGGGTCCCATCGCACCCCCAGCCTCCAGCTCCTACCGCCCACCACCACTGTCTGTCAGTCGCCCTTTGGTTTTAACATCCCACATCCCTGCTCTTAAATCGGTGCAAAGAAGGGGCCTGGTGAGGTCAGTGGGGGAGCATCAGGTGTGTGCTCAGGGTAAACACTGTCTGGGTACCAGGGAAAAATTCCCTGGACACATCCATGGCTTCCACCTGGGATGCCAGGTTTTCCTTCGGGGAAATTTAAATTGGAACTTTTTTTGGCCACGTGCCTGGCTCCCAATATCTGAGTTGTTTGGATGCATCAAATGGTCTGACCGTGTTCAATTGATATTGCTCTAAATTATATATAATCACAGCGCAAAGCATCCTCTGGTGAGGCTGGGAGAGTGCTAGGAGGATGGCAGGAATTCTGCTGGGGGATTCCCCTCGTGGGGAAGCATGGAGCTGTGCCTGCTCCGGGAGGAGCAGGGGTCGGGGGTCGGCTCTGGGCCCTGCACTGAGGCCCTTGTGTGCCAGATGTCACCATCTGTGCCACCCGCTGCTGCCGCGGGCAAAGCTCCGATTGCCCAAGGTTTGGCTCCTGTCCTCCCTCGCCCAGGAAGTTTTGGATTAGAGGTCGTGCTGCCCGCCCCCAGTGCCACAGCCCAGCCTGGCACGGGGCACTGTGCCACCAGCCCAGCCCAGGGCAGAGCCAAAAGGCAGGGCAATTCACAGGATTCGAGGTCCGTATTGGGGTCAGTGTGGAGTTCTCCGGCAGTGGAATGATTTAGAGACCCAGCTGCACCCCCACCATTACACAACGCACTTTCCAGGCCACAAATTCACTTGTACCCTCTAAGCAAGGCAGGAAGAGGCTGTGTAAGCCTGTGCCCGGACCAGAGACGAGGACAGTTAATGCCTTCATCTTACCTTCTGCCTCCAGGGGTTGTTTGGCTTGGGGCATCTCTCCCAGGACGCCTCGATGCTGCTCTCCAGGCTCGGCCGTGGGGAGTGTCGGTGTCTGCTGCCGAGGCTCAGACCTGCCGTGCTCCGGCCTCGTCCCTCTGGCACGTTACAGCCTTCTGGGAGCACACTGTTCTGAGCCTCTCGTGGTTAATTCCAGGCCTTGGTTCCCGCAGGGAAGGACCAGGAAGATGTGGTTGTCGCGACGTCGGGGGGCAGGTACGACGTGCACCTGAAGCGGCGGCAGCGCGTCGCCGTGTACTGGGAGGAGGAGGTGTCCGAAGTGCGTCGCTGCACCTGGTTTTACAAGGGAGACAAGGACAATAAGTATATTCCCTACTCGGAGTCCTTCAGCGAGGAACTGGAGGTAAACACACCTTTCCTGTCGGTTTCCAGCTTGGCCTCTCCTTGTCACATACCGGCCCTGATGCCCCAAACCCCATATGGGGCCACTGGCGCCATAGTCAGGCCTGAGGACACGAACTCCAAAGAGGCTTTGGCACGGCGTTCCTGCAGCTGATTAATGTAACTGTGAGCACTGCTGTGGCCTACCCGTCCCCTGCCCTCGTCCGGCTGCGGCTCATCCTCCTGCGACACCCTCAGAGTCAGGCTTTGCTTTGGGAAGATGCACATGTAGGGATAGAGATGTCTGCATAAAAACACACAGCACTGCAATAATCTCTGTTCTGACGTGCCAAAAATACAGTTTCAAGTTGATGGGGAAGTCTGATGCTGCTGGTGTCAAAGGGGGGAGGTTCTTGGACACTCTCAACAGGTGATCCTGGGATGACCCTGCTGCTCCTCCAGCTGATTTCTCTGCCACTTCTGCAAAGTGTTGATAAGATATTCTGAAAACTGGGTGGGGAATGTCTCAAGAGGTTGAACATTCATGGGAATACTTCCAGCTGACTCACAGAGGGTGTTCTCTTCTGTAGGAAGCTTACATGATTGCCGTGACCCTGGATGAGTGGAAGAAGAAGCTGGAGTCCCCCAGCAGAGAAGTCATTATCCTGCACAACCCAAAGGTGAGCAGGGCCTGGTATCTCTGGGCTGATCAGTGAGAACACCCCCTTGGGTCTCTGCAGGTCTTGCTTTGTGCTCTGGCTTTGTGCTGTTCCCTTCAGCCATGTTTGCTGAGAAATGGGTTTCTCCCAGTGGCATTCCCCTCACCTGCCTGTGCCCAGGAGAGGGTGATGCCAGAAAAGTCTGGCATTTCCTTCACGTTTCTTCTCCACACCTCTTTGCGCAGTGGGCTCGGCCCAGCGCAGTCTGGTGCCAGCCCGTGTCACCCGGCAGCCGCTGCAGCCAAAGCTCTCTCTGATCTGCCACGGCTCACTGACAGGCCCTTCTTGTTTCCCAGCTGATGGTGCACTACCATCCTGTCGCCAGCTCCGACGACTGGGTCTCCACTCCCACGGAACAAGGTCGACCCCGGACTGTGAAGAGAGGAGTGGAGAACATCGCTGTGGAGATCCCCAACGGTGAGCCCGCTTCTCCTTTCCACCCATCCGAAGCTATGGAGTGTTTTCTAACCGGTTCTCTCAAAAAGACTGACAGAAACTCCCATGATCCTTTAAATGAAGTGCAAATCTAAACATTTCGCGCCCAAAGGAACCAAATGTTTCCAACAACCTCCCCAGCACCAGTGAGCTGTGGCATCAGTGAACACACAGAGGCAGTGACAGGGGGGAAGGCAGTGAGCTCGCAGCTCCTGCATGGAGACAGAGCTGTTGGGAGCTCTGCAGTGCCTGAAATTACCCCTTAGCTCTTGGCATCTCTGTTAGTACAGGAGGAAAGTTTGTTTCTCTGGTAGGGACACGGGTTTATCACTTACCTGCGTGCTGGTGACTTTCTGGGGCACGTGTTCTCCCCATCTCTGAAGCTGAGTGTCAGCTCTGTCCCCTCCCAGCTGCCCTGAGCTCCCAGTCAGGCCTCAGGACTTGTCCCCGTGGGGAGGATGGGCAGTTACTCCTGTCTAACCCCTGCATTATCCACGCATGCCTGTCCTCAGGAAGGCACGTATGCAAACTAAGGTGAGTGGGAAGTAGAGAACAAGTCCTAACTCCACCTGGGGCCTACCTGGGAGATGCAGCTTCATGGGGCCAGGTAGCTCATCAAAGAGGGCTGGGCACGGGGCAGCTGGACAGAGACCTCCTGGTCCTGCCCTTCCTTGTGCTGAACGTGCCCCACGGGTGGGGCTGAGCTGTGGGGAGCATCCACTGCCCCCGGAGCGAGGGTGGTGACAGGAGGGGGACGAGCCCCTGCGCCCGTGCCCTGAGCTGGCCTTCCCTCCTCAGGAGAGCCACTGCAGATCGACCACCTGGTGTTCGTGGTGCACGGGATCGGCCCAGCCTGTGACATCCGCTTCCGCAGCATCGTGCAGTGTGGTAGGTGTGGGCGGCTGGGAGCCACGGGCCCTCCCCACGCGATGCTTTTAGCTGAGCCAGGAGAAAACCTCATCCTGGACAACGGGAAACGCTGTCAGGGTGCCTCGCACCATCCCGACACGTTGGCAGGCTGCACGGGCGCACCCGCTGACTGCGGGGAGCGCGAGTGGAATGTTCACTGACCCACCAAATCCCGCCTTCTGGAAAGGTTTGGGCGGCCACTGTTCGTCAGTGTTCTGCTGCTGCTCCAAAGAGTGAGTTTCCCAAATCAGATCCAGATTTTCCAAGTACCTGTCTAAACCTGCTAAACTAATTAGTAGCCTGCTCAATCCGTTGCTGCGGGTTAATCTCACTGGGTGAGGTCCCACAGGCAGTGGCATCCCATTCTCTGGAGTGACTTGGGACAAAAAGCAAGGATGCTGTTTCTGGCTCAGCAAATCCCTGAGCTGCAGATGCCTGGAGTTAGGAGATGTGAGAGGTATTGCTGACCTTACACACTGCCCTGAGCTGGGCTCCGCTGTGGATCAGACAGGGCGCTGACACGAGTTCCTCTGCTCTGGTCTGTTCCCTGTGAATTGCTCAGTGCTGTAGGACAGCTGATCCCTGAACCTGCCTGGAAGCCTGAGATTTAACTTGTAGAAATCAAGGGAGCTGAGATGTTTCACAGCATTTCCTATAAAGGCTGGCTGTTCTGTATGTCCAGCTGATGAAACTATTTCAAGGCTTCTGAATATTTGAAATGAGGGAAATCAGCCTTTCTGCCTCAGAACTGAGTCCTTTCAAGTTCATCTCCTCCCTTATGATTCCTGCACAGGCACCTTCACAACAGAGTTATTTTTTATAAATTTCTAGAAGTACTTTATCCTGACTGCTGAGCTCTGCCCATGTGAAGGAGGTACAGATGGGACAGCAAAATCCAGTAAACACACGTGACAGGACATGAAGCCTCCCCTGATCTCTAGTTAAAGATTCAGGGACTTAGGGGAGCAGCAGCAGATTAAAGACCCTGGTGGGATTTCCCCGTAATGATCTTTTATCGTATTAAGTGGTGTTGGTGCCACGGGCTGGCCCTGGAGCGTGATGGATCTCCATAAGAGTTCACCTCTTTTCCAGTGAATGACTTCAGGAACGTGTCCCTGAGCATGCTGCAAGCACACTTCAGGAAGGCCCAGGAGCAGCAGCAGGTCGGCCGGGTGGAGTTCCTGCCCGTGAACTGGCACAGCTCCCTCCACTCCACTGGTGTGGACGTGTAAGTGTCCCACAGCCCCCTCCTCCAGGGCCGGTGTCCGTGGGGATGGCAACGTGCACAGGCAGCCTCCTGTCCTCTGGAAATGCCCCTTTTTCTTTGGAAAAGCAGAGGGAAAGCTGTGAGTGTTTAGGGGTGAGCAGGACAGATGGGGGCCCCCAGGCCCCCTCCCTACAGCCATTCTGCAATGCACAGCGGGTGCCTGCTCCCATCAGCATCGAAGAGCAGAGGCTTCTGCCTCTCCTTGGCTGATAGCAGGAGGGACCGTGGACATCCACACCTTCTAAAGGCCTCTGGGAACCCAGTGCCCAGTGTCTGCACTCGAGCCCTGCTCTGCAGTGTCCCAGGAAGGGTTGAGAGCAGGACAGGCTCTTTATTCTTGGAATGAAAGAGCACGGGCTGTGTTCTGCTTTTGGTCTCAGCATGTGCAGAGGGTCTGGATTACAACACTCGTCCTTGGAGACAGTGCAAATCCTGCTCTCAACTTCCATTTTGCTTTAGAAGCGTGGTGGGGTTCCCTGGCATCCTCAGCTGCAACTCCCTCTCCCCTGTCCCCTGCAGTGACCTGGAGCGGATCACGCTGCCCAGCATCAACCGCCTGCGTCACTTCATCAACGACACCATCCTGGACGTGTTCTTCTACAACAGCTCCACCTACTGCCAGACCATCGTGGACACAGTGGCCTCGGAGATGAACCGCCTGCACCAGCTCTTCATGCAGAGGAACCCGCTCTTCAAGGGGGGGGTCTCCATCGCGGGGCACAGCCTGGGTAAGGGCTCACCCACAGGTCCCATGAGCATCCCCGTGCCAGCCACAGCTTCTCTGGGCAGCCTTGCCACTGAGTCAAGAGTTTCTTCCTGGCATCTAACCTAAGCTGTCCTGTGTCAGTGTAAAGCCACTGCCCCTTGTCCTGAATAAAAAGTCCAGGGTGCTGCTCTTCCATCCCAGCACGGAGCTGGCTCAGGCCAGCCGTGCCGCTGATGCTCTGCCCGTGTCTGTTCCTAGGGTCGCTCATTTTGTTTGATCTCCTGACGAACCAGAAGGCTGACCCCGAGGAGGATGAGCACAGTGCACAGGTACAGGCTGGGCCCTCTGGCAGTGCTTGGACCCAGGGCTCACTGACCCTCCCCTTCTGGGCTGTGGGGGGAAGGGGGAGAGACCCCAACGTGCAGATTAGTGACCAAAAAGTCTGATCCCTGATGGATCTCTTCACAGGCGTCCAGGACAACCTCAAGCAATGGGGGTATTGAGGAAGTAAAAGAAATTCTGAAGAAGCTGGAGCTGTCTGAGTATTGTGATGTTTTTGAGAAGGAGAAAATGGACAGGCAAGCACTGGTGAGGATCTCCCGTGTTTTACTGGCTCTTGTGGCTCTGCTTTTCTTCCCCATCATCCCACCACTGCACATCTTCTGGTACCGTCACTCACACATGAAATGAGGAGGAACAAAATCCCAGAGAACAGACACCTCACCACACCTCTGCTCCTGGACTAACACCTGCCTTCCTTATTTTCCAGTTCTTGTGCACAGAGAACAATCTTAAAGAAATGGGAATTCCCTTAGGACCAAGAATGAAGATACTCCATTACATCAGCTCCAAGGCAGACACACAGGTTTGTTTTCTGCACAGCTTATGCTCATCCCATCCCATCCCATCCCTCTCACACAAGGACCCCTTTGTGTTGCTGCAGGATCAGAGCTCAGCAGCTCCCAGGCACGGCGGGGAGCGCAGAGCTGAGCCGGGGTCCCCGTCGCAGCACGGCCCAGAGAGCACAGAGGATGTCGGGAACTGCCAGTACAGGGATGTTGGCTTGGGACAGGTGACAGCTGAGCTCTGAGTGCACCCACGAGGCCCTCGTAATGCCAGCACGGAGCTTGTCTCGGGAACAAATCCGAACCTCCCTCTTTCCCAGGTCTCGGCAAACTACCCCCAGCTGAACTACAAGCCCACCATCTTCTTTGCCTTCGGGTCTCCCATCGGGATGTTCCTCACAGTGCGAGGAGTGAAGCGCATCGACCCAAACTACAGCCTGCCCACCTGCAAAGGCTTTTTCAACATCTTCCACCCCGTAGGTATAAGAACCAGAGCCGTCCTGCGTGAGACACGTGGAGCACGAGCCCTGGTCACTGTCCCTCTCCTCTGTGCAGTTTGACCCCGTTGCCTATCGGATCGAGCCCATGATCGTCCCAGACCTGGAGTTCGAGCCCATGCTGCTGCCCCACCACAAGGGCAGGAAGAGGATGCACCTCGGTACGGCGCAGGCAGCCCCCGTCCCCCGGCCCAGGGCCACTGCAGCCCCCAGCCCCACACCCACCGCCCTCCTGCCTTGCAGAGCTGAAGGAAGGGCTGACACGCATGAGCGTGGACCTGAAGAACAACTTGCTGGGGTCGCTGCGGGTGGCCTGGCAGTCCTTCACCCGCGCCCCAGTGCCGGCCCTGGAGGCTGCGAGCACCGACGCCGACGCCGAGGCAGACACTGGCACGGAGAAGCAGCCAGGTCAGTGCCCGGGGGTGCACTGGGCAGAGGGGAGCCAGGGATGCAGCCTTGGGAGCTGCCCATGGAGCAGCACGTGCTCGGGCTCCCCACAGCCACGCTGCCCCTCGTCTGTGCCCGGCAAAGGGATGGCCTTTGGGCTGTGCATGCACCTGGCTCTCCCCAGATGCTGTGGCCTCCCCCTGTTAGCGCCTGACAAAGGGGTTTTCTGGGGAGTCTCAGCACACCACACTATTTTTTAAGCCTGCCAAGCCTGTCCCCCTCCTCTGGCTGTCTCTTGCACTGCTATTTCCAAGCACTTCAGCTACCTCTCCCCCCTGGGCAGAGGGAGGGCACAGCCTGTATTGTCATGGCTGCTGGTGCCCCGTGGCTGAACCACACTGCTCCTCATTCCTGCAGACACAAAGCCAGAGGAGTCCCCTGCAGCAGTGAAGGAAGAGGCCCCCCTCATTAACGTGGGGAGGCTGAACGGAGGGAACCGCATCGACTACGTGCTGCAGGAGAAGCCAATAGAGAGCTTCAACGAGTATTTGTTTGCACTCCAAGGGCATCTCTGCTACTGGTAAGGGTTTGTGATTGTCAGAGCTTCAGACTCATGTGTGATGAAGCAGAATGGCATCAGTTTCAAAGCCAATGTACAAAGAAAAGGCTTAACTAAGGGAACAAGACCTTCTCCTGCCTGTGACACACAGAGGGTGGGCAGGGACAGAGGAAGGAGACCAGTGTAGTTCTCCTTCCCTTGTGCTGCATCTGCAGATCACATCTACCCAAAACATCACACATGTCCTGACAGAGTGCAGGGAAGCATCCCCTCTAATCCCCATGTCCTTCTTCTCCAGGGAGTCAGAGGACACAGTTCTGCTGGTTCTGAAGGAGATCTACCAGACACAAGGCATCACACTGGATCAACCTTTGCAAGGAACCCAGTGACCAACCTGGGCTGTTCTGGCTGTAAGTCACCTTTGCCTAGACCCCTTCCTGACTTCCTAGGGCATCTCAGAGGAGATCTGGTTTGTTTCAGGGAACAATATCCCTTATCTAAGGCAGGGAACTTGCATCAGATTTTTTCTTTGGCCTGTCAGCACCTTTGGCTTCTTTCCTGTTCCCTGCATATGACCACCATCAGCCAAGAGGAGAGAACCAAGGAGGGTCCAGGAGGCTGCACTGGGTGGATTCTGGCTGCCTCACTTGCAGCTGTTCCTGTGTCCTCCTTTTGCATTCTTAGATCCAATTCCACTGAGTACTCACCAGGAAAGTCCAGATCTCTTCTCTGCCTTCCTCTCTCTTCTGCTGCCGTGTCCCGCATGCTGCTTCCCAAGTACTTGCTGCTACCTGGAGATAAGGATGGATTTTCCTCCATTTTGGGTAGGGGTGGGGGGTAAAACTATCAAGGGAAAACACTCCTGCTCGAGCACAGAACCTGCATGGTGACTCCCTGTGGCAACGTGTACTTTTAACCCTCCACCCGTGAGCCCCCACACCAGCTCCTCCAGCACTGCAGCACACGAGCTGTCCAGGCTCAGAACCCACCAAGGGGCTGACCTGCTCCTGGCTCAGTGGGGACAGTCACAGCCTGGGACCTTGAGGATCAAAAAGCCTTAAACACGCAGCCTGGAGAGAGCTGCAGCAGCCTTGGAGCGAGGGAGACTGCTGACGGCTAACACAGAGCACCCGGCGCCAGGACTGCGGGGCCGGGAGGCAAAGCCCAGGGCCCAGGCTGAGCCAGCAGGATCTGTTCACCAGCCCCCCTCATCTGCACTGCTGCTGCATGTTTGTGCACCCCTGGGCCGTGCGGGGCAGGGTGCAGGTGCCCCGTAAACCACGTCGTGAGAGCGGCATGTTCGTGCTCCTGCCTGCTGTGCCCTGTTGGTAGTGACGTCCCAGCACCTTCACCCAGCCCACGCTGGCAAGCCAGGGGCCTCCCCCCAGCACTGACCAAGCCAGTGCCCAGCTGTACCTGAGGAAAGCTCCATCTCCACATCAAACCGCAGCCAGGCTGGGCCAGCAGCTGCCCCTGGGCAGTTTGGAGGCCTGGGCCAGCCCTCCGTGCCCCGCAGGGACACGGAGCAGCGCTGCCGTCCCGGGGCTGTCCGGTGGCAACAGGTCTTGTGCCCACCACGCTCCAGTCGTCGTTTTCAGCTTTAAATGTACAAAATACAGCCAGCAAAGTCGGAGCCCAGATCCATAGGGTCTGGACACAGCAGCAATGACACCAGCTCTGCAGGCAGCTCAGTCTGCAGCTGCCTTGGAGCTCTGCTCTGAGGGGCACAGGGCCAGAGAGCCCCTGTGCTCCCTCCCTGGCCACCAACCCCCCTGGGCTGGCTCAGTGCCTGGGCTGGGGCTCCAGTGCTGTGTGAGTTGTTGCTGTGCAGCCTTTAGAAGAGCCAAACCACTTTCCCTCCTGCTGACTTTTGCCCTGCATGGGGTAAGGAGCCTTTTCCCCCCCACAGCCTGTTGGTTTGTTTTTCCTCCACTGTCCGTTATTTGCACTACTGGAAGGGTTTTGTTTGCAGCCTCCATCCCTCCTCCCCTCCCAAGGAACAGAAGCTGTTCTTTACCTGACTGCAGGAACAGCCGAGCTGCTCAGTCGGCACCTGAACTACTGCTGGCTAAAGTCTCCTACGGGAGTAGGAAAAGGAACAGTCTTAACATGGGACACTAACGATCAGCTTTTTAAGTTATGCACTTTGTTAAAAAAAAAAGTTAAATACATTTTAAATGTTATTTAATGTCTTTTCCAGTAAAAGCCAAAATAAATAAGTAGATGACTGTGGTATGTGGATGTCTGGCGGGAGAAGGAGGGGCTGGAGAATTCACCTGTGCAGTTTTAGGGGAAAGTAGAGCTATTTCTGTATTTCTCTTGAAGGTGCAGGGTCAGAGGGCCCAAACTGCAGCTGATGGGGCGGTGTTTCATTACTGACTCACCTGCCTCACTCTGCTACAGCCTCACCTGTGCTGTCTGCACATACTGACACTTGATCAAACCACACCTTGTCTATGAGGTGACAAACAACTGCTCACACAGTCCTGCCAGGCAGCTGGCTCTGGATCTTGGTAGCACTGCCCTGCCTTGTCTGAGACAAACCATGGGCAGGGAAACAAGCACCTGGGCAGGGGTGCTCTCAGACACCCCTTCATTTTCTGGGGTCATCTCCTTACAACTATACTAAAGCTGCAAGGAAAGAGGTACAAAATGAGCACCCACCAGCAATCCCTGCAGACACCAGAGGAAATGGCTTACACAGTGACAACCCAGGCCTTGAAGTAAAGTTTTAGTACCACAGCTCATTAAAAAAATTAAACTCCTTTATTTGGCAAATTAGAAAAAACTCAAGGCTGGCAGGTCCTGCACTTCATTTCCCAGGACAAGGGCTGGGACAGCTCAGCTGGATTGCAGGGAGGTGACCAATGGTGCTTCCTGGACTGGACACAAGGACTCCCACCAGACTGGGCAGACTGGACTGTCAGATTTTCCCAGTTCTTGCTTCAGGACCTTCATACCTGGACTGTCATCCTGCAAGGTGGCACCTCAAGTGCTCCCCTCACTTCACAGCAGGCCCGAAGTGGAGGACACCTATAAAATTCCATTAAAGGAAGCAACGCAAGCCCCTGAGCAGGAAACTCACCAGCAGTGCAGGGAACACCTGCCTGGGGGCTCATCCTCATCGGAACCACTTCTGACCAGCCTCCCCAAAGCCTTGCCCTGCCCTGGCATCCAGGGATCAGCAGGACAGAGCCCATCACTGTATGTCCAGGTGGAAACTGGGAGCTGGAGGCTTCTCCTCATGCACTGGCAACGGTTTGGGCTTGGACAGAGATGGTTTGTGGCACATGGAGTCTGTCAGGGGAGGGTAGTACTGCCTGTAGCACAGGTATGCAAGCACCAAGCCCATCATGGAGCCAACCAACACATCTGTGGGCAAGACCAGAGGAGAGTTAATGACCCTTCACCCTCCCAAAGCTTCCCTGCTGATTTAATTCTCCAGCACCAGCTTTTGAGCTGGATCTGCAGCCTGACCCTTGGCTGCAAAACCAAAAACCCAGAGAAAGGCATCAGCACCCTGCAGGAGGCACCGGAATTACGACCAGAGGAGAAAGCAAGCCCCCAGGTTGCTGCTGTGGGCTCTGAACAGCTCTGTGGCACCAGAGCCCCACCCGCTGAGCCCCACCCGGATGTGCGGGCAGACACTGACCCACCTTGCCAGTGGTGTTTGTAGTCGCAGGTGCGGGACACGGCGATGAGGGTGGCGAGGAAGAGCGGGAGGAGGAAGGCACAGAGGCGCAGGGCCCGGCCCCCCCGGCCTGGAGTGAAGCTGTGCAGCTTCCCCGCGAGGTAGAAGGCAGAGAAGGCGAGACCAGCGAAGGCGACTAGAAGAGAACGGAACAGCTGCGGCTCAGAACAGCTCCGGGCTCTGCAGAGAGCCCTCAGTCAGACCCTCACTCTGTGGTGGAAGGGCTGCAAGGGGAGTCTCTCCTGCCCCTGTGAGCCAAGGGAAGCACCAGCTTGGGAGTGATGATGGATCACAGAAGCTGGTACCCAGGGTTACAGACTGCTTGTGACCACATTCTCACCCCGCTGCTCTGCAGAGGGAAACCTGAGGCCCCTGACGAGGCCAGTGAATGCAGCCAAAGCAAACCCAAGCTGCCCTCCCCGCGGCTCCTGCTCTGCACAGCTCGCTGCCCAGGGCTGCAGCAGGGAGGGGACGTGGAGCACTCACAGGAAGCGTGCCCGCTGGGGAAGCTCTTGCGGCCCTCGGTCACTCTGCGGGAGTCGCCCGTGCACACCAGCTCCGCGTTGGCCCGCCCGTCCGGGAAGCAGCGGTAGAAGAAGTCGGGCCGTGGCCTGGGGCAGAGACGTGAAGCACAAAGCACACAGCCACTGGCGTGTGCCCCCACGGAGCACCCACATCCACTCCCCATGCCAATGCCACCCTGAACGAGCCCCTCTGAGTGATGGCCGGAGACTGCAGGTCCCCACCAGTGTTTGTTCTAATACTGAATTGTCTTTACAGCTAGAGAAACCCACATCCTTTCCAGCATGTCACACTGAGCTCCTAGCCCTGCTCTGCCCCCACCACAGACCTGCCTCCCCTGCCCTCCCCGCGTGGCACTGCTGGGAACCAGCCGGTCTCTCACCTCCCCACGACGAGCTTCAAGGCATTTGTAAAAAGCCCATTCAGGGCGAGAGCAAGGCTGGCAGCTGGGAGAGAGCAGAGGGGTCACGTCAGCATCATCCCCACCTGGAAGTGCAGCTTCGAGGCACATTCAGGCACGGGCAGGGCTCAAATCGCCACCCTCTGGGACAAGAAGGAGCTCACCAAGGCAGGCTTCCTGCGTGTCCTCACGGTCGGCGCTCATGAACAGCCTGGCCAGCACGATGAGCAGCAAGGGAGACAGAAATGCAATGAACTGCACAAAACAAGAAGATTGTTAGGTGCCAGTGAAACAGGTTTAAGCTCTCACAGAACACCATGGCAGTTGCTTAAGAAGGCTTCCCCTCCCCAAAGCCGAGCAGCAACTGCCCTCTCTCCAATGTGCACTTCCATCAGAAGCACAGACCCATCCCAGCTGGATTTGCAGCAGGCCCAGATCAGCCCAGCACGCCCTCGGGCGCTCAGACAGCTCCTCTGGCAGGGAGCGCTGCTCTGGCTGGTTACTGGGGGTGTCCCCAGGCACAGCACCTCAGCTCTCCCCTCCCTGCAAGCCCCGGCATTAGCGCCCTGTCAGCAGCACTGTCAGCAAAACCACGGGAGCTGCTGATTCAGTTATCACCATTCCCATCTCAGCCGCAACTGCGCTGGGGGATTTCACCCCGGGACATCCACGGCGTGGCTGCCAGGCTCCCAAGGAGCCTGCTCCCACCTGAATTCTGGCACATGTTCTGCTTTACACCACCAGCTCCAAATGCTACCCTGAGGTTTTGTCCTTAATGTTCAGTGCCCACCTCTTGCAGAAAATCCCAAGAGCCATTTGCCAGGAAAGCAGGAGCTTGCCCAACTCAGGAGCCACAGCCCCTGACCTCACACCTGCTCCAGAGGAAGCCAACCCCTCTGACACGCTGCTGTCTCCTGGGAGTCCTACACAGGGTTATGTCAAACCCTTTTCACAGAGCCTGGAGCCCTCGGGAAAACATTTCACAATAAAATGATAATAAACTCTGCTAAAAATAGCTGCTAGCAAGGAAAATGTTCCCTGATAGAGAGAGCTATGCTATCTTTGTGCTTCTGGTAATTTGGACGTGGAACAAGATTATGACCAACAGTGCAAAGTCCACACTAGTTTATAAACTTCAAATCCCAAAGACAAGCCTGGATGGTAAAGCCTGAAAATATGACAAAAGTTACTCTAAGTCTTATCTAGTTTGTACTAATCTCACGGGATGGGCTGGAAGGTTCCACTGGGGGTCATCCAGTCCAACCCCTCCACTCAGGGTCCTTGGAGAAAGTCACTCAGGAGTGTGTCCAGATGAATTTTGAGCACCTCCAGGGAAGGAGACTCCCCCTTCTCTGAGAAGCCTGTGCCAGTCACCCACACAGGAAAGTTCTTTCTTGTGTTCAGGTGTAAATTCCTGTGTTTCAGTTTTTGCCTCGTCCTCCACAGAGCAGAGCCCGGCTCCGTCCTCCCAACCCCTCCTTTGAGCTATTTATCCACATGGATACAATATCCTGCCCTCTCAGCAACCTGAATTACGTGTTCCAGGTATTGCAGTACAAGCCTTTAGCCAGCAGCTTTGCTTTAAGAGGAGAGCTTATAATTAGAGGAAAAAAAAAATCAAAGTAAATGCAAGAAACACTGGCACGGGCTGCCCAGAGAAGCTGTGGATGCCCCATCCCTGGAATTGTTCACAGCCAGGTTGGGTGGGGCTTGGAGAACCCTGCTCCGGTGGAAGGGAGGCATCCGCCGCGGTGGGAGGGGACACGACAAGATGATATTTACGGTCCCTTCCAACCCCAACCACCCCATAAACTTACAAACATGAGGGCGGTGGGGACGTGGTCCACCTCAACGTACGGGTTTTTATAGAGCCACATCTCCTCGGGCTGCACCACGCGCTGGAACGGCGGCAGGAACTCCATGATCCTGGAACAAGACAAGGGAAATGAGCGCTGGGGCGGGCCCGGGGGGTGCCGGGGCGGGGGTCCCGCACTCACCCGAAGGTGGCGAGCAGCAGGGCCCGCAGCGCGGTCTCGGCCGCCAGCTCCGCTCGCCGCATGGCCACTGCCCGCCCGACGAGCCGCCGCCTCCGGGGCGGAGCGAGCGCAGCCTCCGCTCCCTTCCCGGAGGAGGAACCCCGGAGCCGGGAGTCCCGTTATCCGCCCCCACCCCCCCGCCGCCAGACGGAACTGAGTCATCTCATCATTGGAACATTCAGAACGATTTATTGAAGTCAACCTCAAGCAAAAATTTCAGATCAGTGGAATGTCATTAAAAACCTTTCCAAAGGAATCCTCACGGAAAAGCAAAAAAAAACCA
Source organism: Myiotriccus ornatus (assembly GCA_036023395.1). Taxonomy (NCBI): domain Eukaryota; kingdom Metazoa; phylum Chordata; class Aves; order Passeriformes; family Tyrannidae; genus Myiotriccus; species Myiotriccus ornatus. The sequence goes on along the minus strand of JAYRBT010000060.1, from coordinate 2,210,548 downwards.
AAAAAAACAAAAAAACAAAAACCAAAAACCAAACAACCCCCCCAACAAACAAAGAAACAAAACAAAAAAAACAACCAAAAAACCCCACATCTGAATTCCAGAGTATTTGTAAAATAAAATAAAAAAAAAAGGCAACATTTCAGTAAATAGAATGTACAAAAATTATATGTTCTACCGTCACACACAGTCAGTAAGAAGCTAAAATATTACAGGCAAGTCTCGATACGCTCTACCTAGAGGACAGGAGCTATCTATGTACAGGGAACCAGCTTTACAGGCTTCACACTATGCAAGAGGACAGAGGCCAACACAAACCCCCCAAAATATCGGATATCTCAAAGTCTATGCGGCAACATCAAGTCATGATACAGTAATGCCCCGTGGAATCGGACACTCCTCCTTAGTGTCAGGGCTGCGTCAGCGTCCAAAAACTCCTCCATACCGACTTGGGTGAATATCGATGCTTTGCTAGTAAAGACTCGAGTGATTTCGTTAAAATAACATTTCACAGAATCTACAAAGTTTGTTACAGATAAACAAAGTCTACAGAAATAACAACTCTACAAAGGTCCATCTTACAGAGCACGTGGGGATGGAGGCGGATCCACAGGGATCTGTGTTGTGCAACATCACTCGCGTGGAGACAAACGGGTTGGGGTCCTCACAGCACCCCAAATGCAAATCCCCCCGACCCCCTGGCTCAAACGGGACATGATCACCCCAGGGGCTGTGGCAACACCACTGGCTCGTTGGAAAAGTGACACGGACAGAGATACAGCTCCACCTGGGAACAGGGAACATGGGGGTTCACCCAGTCTCTTTATGACCCAACACGAGTGAGAACTGCTCGGTGGGGGGCTCCGAGGGACCTCCACTCAGTTGGGATCTCCAGAGGGGACCCCAGGCAGCCGCCCGGCCCCCAGAGCCGGCGGTGGCATGGGGAGGGCACAGCCCCGGGGAGCAGGGAGTGGTGAATGGCTTTGGCAAATTAGTACGTGTTTTCCCTTTTTGATTCACATTAATCACAGAAATCCCCTACACTAAGCACAGTTCCAGCTCCCCACCTCCCGCTCCGGAATGACGAGACCCCTTCCAGGGGAGCACGGACCTGAGCTGCTCACTCAGGAATACAGCATCATAGGGAACTGCTTTTCTTTTCCCTCAGAACAACACTGGGAACACATCCAGCGTGTAGGAGTGTATTGTAAGTGCAAGTGTTTTTGCTACACAAAGAGAAACGGTGGGGAAAGCTGATGGGAATGGGAAGCAAAGGGACAGCATCGCTCCAAGGTCGCCGTCTCCCACGCAACGCCCGGTGAGCACACGCCTCCGAGACAGCTTCCAAACCCTCCCGTTTGCCATGGATCCACTGTACAGCGGGAGCAGGAAGGAACTTGGGGGAAGCCAAGGACATTTTCAATGCAGTTATACAAAAAATTATGTATAAATAAAAAAAAAAAAGCTGTAAAAGGAACCGCAGAGCTTCAAGTACATTAAACCCTGAATTCATGAGGCAGAGGTTTCCATGTTAAAGTGACTTCTCCGTACCAGCGTCAGACACCCCCATCCCACCCTCCCCCCCTCCCCACCCACATAATTCTGTAAAGTTTCAATATATACAGATTTTATGCTCATTGATAATCATGGTTTAGTAGTTGTGTCTTTCCCATTCTATCCTGAAATTAAGATACAAGAAGTTGGGGCTTTTTTATAAGAAAGGCCAAAAATCCACATTCCAGCCCTATTACTCCGTTTGAACAGATTCTCCAAGACCATGTGGTGACCAGATAAGGTGATTTGCTCACAAAATTGCCTTCCTGAGCTGCAAATGCCTTCAACAGTCTACAGACAGGACAAGTCTATACAATAATCTGACAGCTACAACAGCTAAAGCTTGCACTGTGTGTTCAGGAGTGATGAACCAGCCTCTGCACCACTGGAATCACAAAATCATGGAATTCTACCTTCTAGACTCATCTGGCCAAGGGCTGCAGGACATCTGTGCTGTGCTCAGGAGCAGTTGCAGAGGAAAAGCTCCAGGAAAGCAAAAACCCCACTACCTGGACAGAGCAGCTCAGGCACTGCCCAGGTGCCACAGCTGGAGGCAGGGGGTCACCAGAAGTGTGGGGCCCACCCCAAAAATTCAACACAAAACTATGGGAGAAGTGTGCCAGTGTGTTCCTCTGAAGGAACAACTGACAGGCTGGAACAGCACATTGCAGCTCTCCACCAAAATGACCAGTTCTGTGGATTTCCTCCAGGCCTCAGCATGAAATGACCAAACTATCCAAGGTTCCTTATTCTGGAGCCCACACAAATTAATTCAGCAGCTGCTGTCTCCCCCTCTGCTGAAGCCAATTCATCAGAACAGCTGTGTAATCTTCTCCTTACAAAGGAATTGCACTAAGGAATAGCGTTCTGGTTACTCAGTCTGCAAAGACGTGGTTAAAATATGCATTTTTACATCTGAGTCTGGCACTCAGAACAGCCTCTCCAGTCACCAAGATACTTTGAATTGGCATTTTCTCATCTCACAACGTTAAAGCCTTTTGAAAGATTCACCTTCTCTTCAATTCAGTGTTTTGTTCACAAACTGCACAGCCTCACAAACCATCTCCTGTTTTCCCTTCCGAGTCCAAGCCCAGTTGTTGGCTGTTATTACTATTTTTTTTGGTGGAAACAATATATCATATATATATTATATATATTTTAGATATAATGTATATAAAATGTATCAGCTGATACCTGCAACATCAGAATGCTCTGACTTCCCAGGAGAAAACCACTGAACTTTATCAAGCCTAATAAATAATACGAAGTGAACCCCTCGGGCTCCACAAACACTGTAGCAAGAGCCGTGTTTGGAATTTCTGAGAAGGTTAAACATCCTCAGTAGGGAGCTTAAAAAGGGACATTTCTCACACAAAATGCTCAGAAAAATAAAATCCTTTTTTGTAAAAAACACCACAATCCAGCACTGCTCTCCAGGGTTAGTGTCAGACCCGCACCAGAGCACAGCCCACGGCATGAAGTGCTTTAGAGGTCCCAAGAGCCGCTGTCCCAGGACTGTCCCAGACACCTGCAGGTTCTGCTTCCCAAGGGAGGGTGTGGGCAGGTGCTCAGAGCTGAGTCCATGGCACAGCAGCTGCTCAGGGACTGTAGTGTATCCTGTCATTCCACAACTGCACACACACGAAAAAAAAAACCAAAACAACTTCCCCCCTGTACATAAATTTGAGGATGAGAAGGACACTGGGCAGAAGCAAGATGTGTTCTAAATCCCACATGGGCTTTTTCAGCCTATTTCCTCCATGGAGAAGCTGAGAATTCTCCATGTTCCCGTAGGTTTGTGTAAGCAGTTTTCCAGAGATAAGGTTCTTAATTCCAAGGCTGAATTCAGCCAGATGCCAGCAACACTTGATTATTTTCAATACCCATAAGCAAAGGCTGGCAGGGAACAGGTATTATCAGTGCACAAGTCAGAAGTACTCACTGTACCGGGGCAGGGGGGACACACAGTGCATGGTGAGATCATGGGCTGGGGGAATAGGGTCACCAAAACCAACTCTAGCCTGGGGACACCAGTGCCCCATGGCTCCGTGCGCAAACAAATGGAGGAAAATAGATTTTCTAAAGAAAATCTGGAGCAGGAGCCGACCTAAGCCACTTCCAAAGCCTCGCTGAAGGAGTCTGTCTCTCTGATTAACAGAGGAAATCCAAGAGAGAACCATCTCCTGAGGCTCCAGCTGGCTGCTGGGATACAGCCCATTATCCAGACACAAAATACCCTGTTCATCAAGGAAGTGCTGAGATGTTCCTCAGCTCCACTAACAATGAAGATTAAAGTTAGAAGACCTCTCTCAGCAAAAAAAAACCCACAACAAAACCAACAAACCTAACCGTTCAATCAAAACCAACACGCACACGGATTGGGTCCCTTACGTGCCCAAGTGTTCCCTGAAGCCAAGGGGAGCCTGAGAAGGCAGCACTGAAGAATCACACTCAGTACCTGCCACCAAACCAGTGCAGATGTGGCAGATGACAAATGCACCAGCAGGACTGACTTCAGCTCTGAGACTGGGAGCCTCTCCTGCCTGGGAAAGGATCCCACATTGGCAAGATAAAGAAACGACCACTGTGCAACTGAACTCTGAATTTTCACCTATCTGCAAACACCCATTACAGCTCTGGAGCAAGGAACCACCACTTCTTCCCTCCTTAAACACTGCCAGACCTCATGTTACGAGCACTTCCAAGAAGTCACACACCTGATTTCTCACAGGAAAAGTTTCACAATAATATTCATAAGTTAACACGAGAGACAACCTACCTTCTCCAATGCCTTTAACAATAAGTACTGGAACAGAGGCATTTCAGAGTCACCTGGTCTGACACCCACACCTGTCTGTTTGGCACCTCAGCGTTACAGAAGGGGGAGGCTTTGCTCTTTCCATAAACTAGACACAAAAGTTACATTGGCTTTGCTGTTTTGTTTTCAAAGACACGTTGACTGATCAAAGCCAGATCTTCAACACCCTTTCAGAATTAAATAAATAAATATGTTGCTATGCTTTGCTTTCTACACTCAAAGAACATTATTTTAAACAGAATATTCTTTTCACTGTCTAAAGGTCTACAGTTTTCTTCGAAGGCCAAGACGTTCCTGGTTTCCAACAGTAAGAGCTGCTGTAGCACATTCAAGGGTAAAAGAAAGACCAAACAATAAAAACCAAACACCACCGCCTGGTTCCGCTCGCTCAGGTCAATGGTCCCGTTCCAGCTCACACGCGACGGCTCCAAGGACAGACTGAGCGTGGCATCGCAGTCTCCCCGAGTTCGTCGCCTGTTGCCCCTCTTCTCCCCTCCCGCGTTCGTCTTTAACCAAAATCACTCCTTCGCCTCTTCCACAGCATTCTGTGCTTCCAATTTGCACTTGATCTTGCTCCAGTACTCGGGTGCCACGGGAGATTTGGGGTCGTGTGCGGAGCAGCAGAGGCGGCCGTCCAGCGCCGACGGCACCAGGGCTCCCTTCTCGTGATCCTTACAGAAGGAATGGGGGCAGAACTCACAGAAGGAAACCGCAGGATTGCTACAGACGTCGCACTGATGCCACGGACATTCCCACTTTCCTGGGGATGGGAGCAGAGAGAGGCAGGAAGCTGGAATTAGTGCATTTTGGGGACAACACTGGCCTTTAACCCTCACTCCATGGTGGAGTTGCTCAAATGAATGCAAATAAGGTTTAGAAAAATCAGCTCTTAAGGTGGCTGCTGCTACTTCTCACTGACAAGAATCTGACTATTTTGCATTGCACTTTATTTTGCATTTTTAGGCCTCTCTTGGCCCAAAACATTGCTGCATGCATAACCAGAGTTTAAAACAGTAAGAGCTACCCCCTCTGACATCAAGGCACCAAATGGCCTTGTCAGATGGAGTTTGTTTTGTACATTTTCCTGATTGTGAGCATCTCTCATTGTCCTGGATACTACCCTGCTCAGAGGGTACCTCCAAAGGAAGCTTTAGTTCTGTTGGCTTTGTGAGTGTTTGAACCATCATTTGATTTGTGCTTGGTGACCCTGGGACACCAAGATGATGCTTGTGTTCCAGTCTAAGTAAGAGGAGGAAACTGGATCCCGGAGAGATGCAACAAGAACAACATTAGAAAGTATGACATAGCCTTTGCCCATCAGTTCTATTTAGGAACAGTCACCTGCTAAAAGTGAGTGGTGTTGCAAAAGCAAATATGCTGATTTTCACGCAAATGAACACTGAATTTCAGCTCAAACATTTGTCTTGCAGCAAGAAGGAAAAGAAGAACAGGAGCCACACAACTGCTCTTACCAAAAGGTGGTTGAGTCAGGTTAAGGCATAGGAGGTGGTACGCTTTGGGACAGTCCTTCTTATCACACATGACCAGCTCTCCCCCGTCTCCACACTGGAAACAGTTGTCTTCATGCATCTGCTTCTGTTCCGTTTTTATTTTCCGTTTCTTCTGCTTTAACTTTGCATTCTTCACCTTCTCTTCATTTGCCGTTGCAAACGCTGTCTAACAAGGACAAAACCACAGCACACGGTCACTTACAAACCCCTGGCATTAAAATCTACTTTGGGTTATTATTTGCATGAATTCTGCTTAAATTAGATCCACTCAGAAAAGCTGTTAAGCTGTAAAAGCCAGAAGTGCCCATCCAGATGTTTCTGAATTAACAGTTTGGTAAATTAACAACTTCCCCCCAGACACAACAGCACTGTAGGGCACACTAAAATCCTTAGGGACTTTCAGGGGTGGAAAGTACTCCACAGGCTAAAGAGTCAAATAAATCAAACCCCTCTCTTTGCCCTAGGAGATTTCTGGATTTGGGAGGAGAAGCTTCATTGTTCACCCACATACCTTCGGACGCACTCCCAGGAAGCCGCTGCAGTTCTCTGCTCCGCAGTGACACTCGGTCCTGCCATTGCCCAGGCAATCCAGGTTGTAATTGAATGTTAACTCCATTCCTGCAATTCAAGGAAAACCAATTCACCCACACGGACACCGGGGAACAACAGGCCTGTGACAGTGACTTTTTGTTAGTGTTTGTAAGAGCCCTGCTAAAACTGGAACCTAAATATTGTCTCCACTCCAATCAATGACAAAGTTCCTAAACATGCCACTGGTATTAAGTAACTTTAAAGAAAAAGAACATGATTCCAAGTGAGGAATTTGGCCATCACAAGACAAAAGCAAACATGCTCAATAGTGCCATCGTTTTACCTGCAGGAATGTCACAAAGAGCAAACAGTCCAACTCTAATGTCACCATTCACTGTCCACTTCTGTGTTTCACAGTTTGGGTTACAACTATGGTTCATAAAACGGGAGTAGTTCCCCTTTGGGCCAGCATCTATTATTCGGTCCTTCAAGGAAAAAAGACAAAGATGCGTTTAGTACTTACAAAGGAAACAAGGTTTCCTGCGGACCACTGACAGTTTCTATGGAACAATAAATCTCACCTTGGTCACAGTTAACATATAAAAATTGGTGACGCTGTTCTCGTGGGCACGTTTGATGCGCAGCCGGCACTCCTCCTCGTCAATGAGCTCCCCAACATACTCGTTCACAAACTCACCCTGCGGAGGGAAGGAGAACAAAAATAAGAAACCCATGCATCCTACTCATGATGACAAAGGAGAGCAACACAGAGAAAAGTATTTTCTATAAAAAAATAACCATCAAAAAGGGTTATACCTTAATGGTCCCATAGGCACAATTGGAATATGTGGACCAGGTACTTCCTGTCAAAGTAATAAACTGCCTCAGAATAAAAGGCAGCACAGCCCAGCCCTGTTCCTGCATTCACTGACAAGACAGGCATCAGTTCTCTAAAATCCTTTCAACTTTCCTGTTTTCTTTTAAAATCCACATTTAAAAGTAGCCCTACGAGCCCACAGTGTGTTCTAAGGGAACTTGGAAGAGCTGGGATGTGACTGACACCCCGATACAAGGAGTCAACACTGAGCCCTGGGCATCACTCTGCGGCCAGGCTAAAAGGTTAAAACACTCGCAACAATGCACTCGCTGGAGGCGCAGAATGCAATGTTTTCACCCAGACCCACCCTGAGGTGGCTGTGACAGCCTTTGTCCTGGGCTGCTGTACCTTTTTAATGCTCCTCTTGGTCCTGAGGCCCCAGCCGCGGCGCTCGGTTTTGATGATCTCGGCGTCGGGGTAGAGCCTCTTGGTGAAGCACTGGTTCTGGCAGCGCTCCCCCGCCGGGCACACCTGCGGGTGGCACTCGTACTGCAGCATCCTGTTCAGGCACTCCGACTCCAGCCCACACGGGTTCTCGTCCGAGGGCTTGCAGTTACACCGGGGGATCTCCGACAGGTCGGCCACCTGGATCTGAACCTTCCCTATCACCTTGTTGGACTGG
>JAYRBT010000060.1:2174230-2202538 GCA_036023395.1 Myiotriccus ornatus | reverse complement strand
GCTTGCAGTTACACCGGGGGATCTCCGACAGGTCGGCCACCTGGATCTGAACCTTCCCTATCACCTTGTTGGACTGGTAAAAAAAGAGGAGAAGAACAGAGGATGAAGACAATGCACAAGGAACACAGAGTCAACAACTGACATAAGAAGGTGAGAAAATAATTATTTCATCCTGTGTTTTAACGGCACTGTAAGACAGAACAAAGTATTGGTGAAAAGAACAGCAAAAGGATCTCTGAGAATTTCTTTAAGCTTCAGTTGTTGCAAGCACCGGTTTAAGTACATAACTCAGAATCATGGAATCATAGAATGGTTTGGGTTGGAAGAGACTTTAAAGTTCATCCCATTCCAACCTCCTGCCATGGGCAGGGATGTCTTCCACTAGACTCGGTTTCCCCAAGCCCCGCCCAACCTAGTCTTGGACACTGCCAGGGATGGGGCAGCCAAAACTTCTCCGGGCATACTTACTCATACATAGGTCAGCTTACTCATACATAGGTTAAAAATAGAAAAGAAAGAAGCCAACTCACTTTAATGTGTTTATAGGGTGGAGGTTTCCTTGAATTCCTTTCAATTTCCAAAGCCTCTTTGCTTTCTCTTTGTGCTTTCAGCTCCTGGAAGCGCTTTGCTGCTTCTTCAAGTGCTGCGCAGGGAGTTCAGAACAGAAAGCAATTAGCCCCAGCTGCTGCTTATCAAACATGTACATGTATCTATTTAGATTTTTTTTTTTTTAATGCTAGGAATAGAACTGTATTAACAAAAAGACAAGCTAAAAATGAGTTATTGCCGTTTATCATGAATCTGTCAGCAGGTACTGTCAGCAGGTACTGAGATACTGAACAATGATCCCATGCAGCAGAGCCCAAGCTCCATCTTAACATTTCCCAGTTTGTGGAAGAACTGAACTGGCCCACAACAACACACAATGAGTAGGCACTTAAAGAAACACATTTTTATCTGCAGTCAAGGGATCGACACAATGCTTGGATTTCACGTGAACACAGAACACTAGTCACATAATATTCCCATGCAGGTTAAGTGGTGATGGAGACACAAACACGTGGAATTTTTGTCATAAACCACTATAAACTTTGTTTGATTTTACCTTTCTTGAAGGTCTTGTTAATACTAGTTTGCCCCTCAGCAAAGCTTTTATCTCCTTCAACATAAGGGAAAACTCTGCCCTGGTGTACCCAATAGTAGTCATGTGAACCAAAGAAAAATACTGGGAAGTCCCCGATATCATGTTTGAGGCCCTGTATGTTGAGAGGCACAGACCTGGGATTGCAGATCTCTGCTGGCCACCACCTGCAGAGGAGGAGAAAAAAGAACAATATAAGTTCCCCAAACCAGAGCTTCCCTCTTGCCCTAATGGGATTGAGAAATAAAAGCCAGTTTTCCTTTCACAAGGAAATGAACTCCTTCCTCATGCAGCCACGGCTCCCTTTGGCAACACCTGGGAAGCTCCACACAAAAACACAAGTTCTTGCTCCAAGTTTTGGAAAAGCTTTTTAAGAGCATCCGTAGCCTGTGAGTGGATTTCTAGGATGCCCTCAAACGCCTGTATTGCTGCAGCTGACTAAAGCGAACACCAGCAAGGACAGCTGGACTCCAAGTCAGCCCCTGGTGTTCTGTGTGGTGATAACGCTCTACAGAGCAAAGGTAAGTGCAATCCCATGTCCATCCCTGCCTGGGAACAGCAGGAGAATTGCATTTCAAGGGTGACATCCGTGTCTGACACACAGCAGATGGATTACTGTATTTCCAGTTCCTGCTCGCAACGACTGAGCTGCTTTATCTCCTGCACTTCCAGAGTACATTAAACACCCACAGCACTAAAACCCCAAATGGTGAACTTGCCTGTAATTCCCAAGCTTGACCCAAACGATCTGCTTGTACCGCAGCTTCTTCCCAGCTTTACAGTCATTGCAATTCCAGCATCCCTCAGGCATTTCTATGCTGAGACACTCGGGGTGGAAGGAAGCTGGGCAGGACTCACAGCACAACAGTTTGCCACCTTGAAACAAAGAAGCCCTGCTTGGTTTGTAGAAGTCAGGATTTGCTCCGCCGGTGCACAGCAATAGACATTCACTTTAAATCATCCACTCTACATTCCCACTGCCCCACAGAAAAATGGCAAAAGAGAGGGATCAAGTCAAACCTAACAATGTTGGTTTAAAAAAGGACTGCAGCGCTTCATCTAAGGACAACTTGTGACTCTTAACTGCATCAGGCACCCAAAAAAGCAGCTGAGGATTTCAAGATGAGGTGAGTTGGCAGGAGGAGCACCTTCCCTGAGGGAAGCACTGCAGCTGAGAGCAGTGCTGCCAGCTTTTATTTCTTTGGTGATGGCCAAAAGAACGACAAACCCCCGCGTTTTTAAGGAATCCTTTTTCAATCAACATTGTTCTGACCGAGCCCCCAGCAATCGTTAGTGAGCACCAACCCCACAGCCTATAGGTTGATCAATGCTTTTCTGCAGCAGGGACAGGAAGAATTGTTATAAGTGTGTCTATTCCACAAAAAGGGGTTTACCAGGATGAGCCCAGTACATAAAGCAGAACACAAGTTGTCCCCATCCCAACAGCTCCTGGTGCACAGAGGGAACCTCAGTGTGGGGAGTCACGCGAATTTCTGAGGTTTACACTTATTTGGGCAAAAGTTGTTTTGCCTGTCTCACATTTTGGCAGCTGTATTAGGTGTGGAGAGCCACAGCACATCTCTAAGCCCTCAGCAAAGCAACTCATACAGTATGATTTGATACATTACATATAATATTTTATATATGTTAGTATATATATATATACACATATACACATTTTTGTAGATATATATATTTAAAAATTAACAAGTTTTTGTCCCCCAGATGGAAAATCTGGGAGAGACTTGAGAGTATTCAAAGCAATTTTCAATCACAATACCAAAAGAGGTGTGAATATTCACTTTCAAACCTTTATCAGAAAATCTTGTCCACCTATAGACTTCCCAAAATATTGTTGCATTAATTGATCGTTGCATGTCACAATGAGCATTCCTTAAACAATCCAGTTGCATGACCAACACTGTATTTCCTCTGCTAAAAGCAGTAAAATCCAGCCATATGGAGTCTCCAGAGCTTCCCAAACCCACAATGAAAATTTTAAAGTATTTTTGCAAATGTTAATTCAGAGGAAATACAGACGAATTGCTGAAACATTATCCAAGATGGGAAAATGCCAAGAGATGCAAAAATCAAACAAAATCAAACACAAAACTGTCAGTGCTGAGCAAGAAAAAACCCAACATTGCTCTCGGGATGCATTAGGCAGATATGGCTCAAGCTAAGCACAGGGCTCAAAATAATTCTTGTTCTCAGGAATTACAGGACTACTGGAAGCCATTGCTCTAGAAATGCTCAAAACAACCTGCCTTGCGCTGGGAAACGGGGTACTGGCTGGGAACGCCCTCAGGGAACCAAATTTCTGTGGGGAATTTGGGTGCTGGAGGTGGGACACAAGGCCCAGGGACTAGAGGGGACACACACAGGTCAAAGCTGACTGCCTTCTCCCTCTGGATGGACACAGCACCCTCCCTTGTCCCACCCCAAATGTCCTCTCTTCTCTCAGGCTCTGCACAAGACCCGAAACGGCACATCCCCCCCCTTCTTCCACATGTCAAATCAATTTAAGAAGTGGCTTTACATCATCCAGGTATACACTGAACTGCAACAGTATCGAGAACCATTTGTCTCCTCTTCACATTGCTGTGCAAAAGCAAACACCAGCTCCCTGAAGCTGGAACAGCTCAGGCCACAAACAGAGTGACTGAACCTCTTCCAGGGAGAATTTAGTGACAGCAATTATTTTAAGCCCTTTTGTAATTATAAAAAAAGAAAATAAAAAGAAGAAAAAAAAAAGAAAAAAAATTGCCAACATGAACACAGGCTCACAATAACCATGAGTGAAGGTCACTGAAAGCAGTCAGTGTGGGGACAAGCAGACATTTCTCTGTTGATTTAGAGAGAAAAAATAGAAAAAGCAAAAGTAAATTAAAGAGAAAGAAACTATTTTGGTTACCTTTCTCACATTTCTTTTTGGAAGCTGACGAAGGAGGAGGAATCATAGGTAATTTCATCAACTCAGCACGATTTGACTCATTCAGTAGGTAGTGGGACTTATAGGCATAGGAACTGAACAGGGGGTCTGAATGGTCCTGCACTACCAGCCCTATACGAAACAAACAGAAAGAGATGAGTTGCAATGAAACTACCCATGATTCCATGAAGGAAAAATCAAATAAACCCAATGACCACCTCTAATGCGTATGTGGGAACAAAAAAGGATAAAATGAAGAAAAAGGAAAGTCTGACAGAAAGCTTCTTTGTTAACAAAGAGGTGTTGGAGAGACTCAACTGGAAAGTCTTGTGCTGAAAAAGCTTTTTCTAAGTGGAATTTCACTTGTGCTTTTACCCCTCAATTGTGCATCTACAGGAAAGCACAAGAAAGGCACCAGTTTGGATCTGTGGGCTCCCCTCTCCCTCCCACCTGGCAAAAGGCAGCTCCTCTGCAGAGCTGGGGGTGACGGTCACCGCAGCAGGATCCAGCTCTGAGCGGGGGCTGCGAACAGAGTGCTCAGACTTTGGGTAAGAGAACTCACCATCCCTCTCTATAAATCTACCCCTGAGATCTCGGCTGTGGAAATGTTTTGCCTCCACAGTTGTGCTGGAAAACGACGAGGGGGGTCAGTGTGCTACAAGGCACCAAGGGGGAAGCACAGAGGAGGTTCTGCCCTAGGGCGTGGTGGTGCAGCTTCCTGACCCTGCCCACCCAGGGCTGCTCCAGAGCAGTCCAGCACGGTGTTCCCATTCCAAGCCAGGCCTGTGCATTTCTCTGGCCTTCTCCACCAAGAAGAGTTTCTCCTGTTGCTCCAGAGAGCCCAGGTGAGAGCACAGAGCTACGGAGCAGAAGCATTTGGCCAGAAGCTCATAGGAAGAGCAGAGCAAGTGAGCCCCAAAAGAAGCAGGAAAGATGAGAGACCAAGAGAGCCCCTGGTTCTTTCCCTGGGGGGCACACAGCTGAGGGCTGTAAAGAAGCTCTCGGAACAGGGTGGCTAAAATAGTGCTGTAAGGAGAATGGTGTCAACCCAGCTGGACACACATCCTCAAGAGGATTCCTAGAACAAGGGTGACCTACACATGCAATCATGAATTGTGACGTGCTTAATGGAGGGCATTGCAGAAAGGGGGATAAGAAGTCTTAAAATATCTCATATTTCAAGTACTTCACCATAAGCAAGTTTCCAAATTTTATAGATTGCCTCACATCTACATTCCTTACTTCAGTTAACTGCACCTAAATACAAATTCCCTGGTTCTGATAGCAACTAACATTAATTAAATCACCATTCTCACACAGAGATGCCCAAGGATTTCTAAAGCATTCAGTTCCCCATTTCTTTCTGAGTAGGTGCTCAGTGCTCCTGCCCCACCTGCTGTTTTCAGCACTCTGGCTCCTGATTCCAGCTCAACCTAAACAAACCCCACAAGAATGTTCTGGAAGAACAAGTAGAGAGTTGCTGTAGGACACAGAGGATTCAGGCAGCAGCAGTGGTTTGTAACTGTTCAGGTTCTGGTAACTAAGGCTCAGGGAATGCACAGAACAACAAAGTTGAAGGATGGGCGTTCATTTTACTCAGAATTCCATCTCATGTGGAATGCCCCACTGAGTCTCTGATGTGATTCACATCACACATATCCTGCCTAGGGGTGGCCCCAAAATGTTTAAGTAAGCCCACAAAAGGAGAAAGACTGAAGCATTTTGTGAACATCCTTTTACACATTCCAAACCTCACTGTTTCACTTTGAGCTTCTGGATTTTCAAAATATTTTACTTTAAATGTGATCCTTCATGATGGCTCCCAAGTTACTTGGAAATAAGAAAGGAAAAGAAAGGAGATAGAAAGGAAATTATTCTGGCACCAGCTACCCCTTACCATTCAGAGATCTATAACTGCTATTCTGCCCTTGCAAAGTCAGGGCAAACTAAACCTCCACCTGAACAAACACAAGTGAAAACAAATGACTTCAGGATCCAGCTCACTTTCACCTCCTTATTAGTGACTCTCAAAGCTGCTGAAGAGAACCTCCAATATAAACTGCTGTGATTCTGTAGAAGGTACATATTAGAATTATTTCAACACCTAAGGATACCAGTACTTTTGAATTTTGAGACCGAAGCAACTGATGCACCAATACTTTTTAAGCTGTTCTCTGGCAGAACCCTGGTGACTGAAGAGCCATAAAAGTAACAAGTGGGGAAAAAAAAAGGAAAAAAGTAAAAGAGAAAAAAAAAAAGAGAACTTTGGCATACAGGAAAGCCCAGCATGAAACCTGCTCATACAGTACTGCTAAAGGTTTTCTTTCAAAGTTCTCAAATGTGATGGCAGTTATAAATTAAAATGAATTTTTCTAGTTCATGACTAAATCCTACCTTTTAGCCTTAGAAATTCAAACAGTTTTAAGTTTGTGAGTGGCGAAAGAATCTCCTTCTGCTTAATACAGTGACTAATAACCCAGCAGCCATTCTCAGTGCGCAGTGGCTGGAACTGAGGAATTGGGATTCACTTTTCCCTACAGGCAAAACAAGTCAGCCCAAGTGCCTATCACTGCTTCTGACTTTCAAATGTTATGGACAGCAAGTGGAATCTCATGAGAACTGTTGACCAAAATAAAATGAAATTAAATAAAATAAAAAAATCCCAGCAGCATTTATCTCCAGTGAGCCCTAACGGAGAAGTTCCTCATGAAACACTTAAATTTTTATCACTAAACTGCACAAGTGACAACAGAACCATAGAACAGGGAAAAACCAAGTGTCTCACCTCTTGCACAAACGAAACAAAAGCCTACATTTACAGCTGATGAGGAGTGAGTCCTTTTGGAATGGTTACTACAGATGAGGATGTGGGATGACACAAACAGGCTGCCGGCGGCGATGCAGCCGTCTCCCGAGTGATAGGCCACGGGGCACCGCAAACACCTCGCCATGCGACCTGCGCGACAGAACACACGAGAGGCGCCGCGTCAGCCGGGCAGAGCCACTGCAGCCAGCCAGCATCAGCGAGCCCCACCCAGCGTCGGGGCACCACAGGGCACGATTCCCCACAGGCAGAGACAAGGCTGGGTCTATTCCAGTACTGGGGTAAAAAGAAACAGTTACATCTTTTTATTTTTTTTTTTTTAATAAGTTTCACTAGTGTTAACCCTCAACTTGCACTTTAAAACTGTTAAGAAGAATTTTCATCATTCTAGAGTCCATTTTTTTTGTTTAAATATTTTGGCTTATTCCTAAAAGGATCTATTCCTCGAAAAATAATTGTTCTAAACGCCACTACAAACTGTCTTTAAAAACCAACATTCCTTGGCCCTCACACTACACAAAGCCTTCGCTTCCATTAAACCCAGCACTACCAGCTGACAAGAGTGTGGATCCAAGTACACTCCACAGCAGTCTCGGGCTGCCAGCTGCTTCCCACCCAGAGAGATCTCAGTTAATGACCTCGCTGAGGAGGAATCCCTCGTTCCTTGCTGTGTTAGAGGGTGGAATTGTATCGACTGTTACTGTGGAGACACAGCTGAGCCTCCTCCCTGCTCGGAGCAGCTGCCCTCACCTTTGCTGGCTTTGTGCATGTCCTTGTCCATGGAGCAGGCAGTGCAGCAGTGCTGTGGGCACCGGAACCCCCGGGACTCAAACAGGGCCGTGGCAAACTTGCGGACACAGGACTCGTGGTAGAACTTCCCGCAGGTGCTGACGGAGCAGCGCTTCACATCCTTGCCAGGCAGCTTGCAGGAAAAGCACGTGTGTTCTCCTTGGAAAAGATGGAATAATGGAGAACAACTATAATGGCCAACTCTTTAAGGTACTCTATTGTTAAAAAAATTCCGAAGCCAATAGAGTTACACTGGAGTGAGCAGTGCAGGTTCCTTCCCTCCCAGCAGGCACATTGTGATCCACAGTAACTATGGACTTGCTGCTCACACTAAAGTCTCTTATTCCAAGTAAAACACTAAGCAGTTTATTACTTTTTTCTTATGAGGTACTTGCGAAGCAGAAAATGAGAACCTGTCCTCAGAGGTTAAAAAAGTACTGGAATAACCCAAACTTACTCCCAAACCCTTGGAACACACGGCCCTGCTCTGACCAGAACGCAGCTCCTGAGCAAAGATGGAAATCCCTCCCAGTTTTCCAGGCACTGGAACACACTCACCGTTCTTACACTCGGCACAGATGAACTTCTCCTCAGGCACGGCCTTCAGGCCGAGGCACTCCAGGTGGAACACGCTGCAGCACTCGCCCTCGCAGGCCAGCAGCGACTCGCCGTAGCTCTCGCAGATCTGGAACAGGCAGAGAGCTCAGCAGGGAACGGGGTACCTGACACCCTGAAATGCCAATGGCTGCCAGGTGTCAACACAGGAACGGGCTGGAAATCGCTCCAGAGCTACTGTAAGTCTCTGGGATGAGAACAATCCCAGCACTCCTGAGGACAATCCCAGCACTCCCTGCATCTTGCCCTGGGAACAGTGCGAGCCCGGACAGAGACAGGAGAGGCATTACAGGATCCACCCACACTTTTTTCATTTTTCAGGGAACAAGCTGCTCTTGCTCTTCACGTCCTTTACTACTGACCAGGAAACTGGCCAGAAGATTCCAGGATTTTCTCTTGGAAAATCCTCGCTCTGCCCTATCCTGAATGACCATGTGAAATCTTCAAATGGAGCAGAAAATGGCATCTACTTTTTCTACAGATGCTGGCAGGTCTGGATTAGACACCACTTTGCAGCTTCTGAGCTTCCTGGCATGCAGGAGGGCTTAGGAATAATTTAATGATCATTTCATACGAATGATTTCTAGAGCATAAATCCTAAAATCCTGGATATTCTATCTGAGAGACATGGTTATGAGACAAGGTTAAAACAAAGCAGTGTAATATGAAAACAGAAAAGGGGGATACATATTTAGTATCCATCACTTCCCAGTACCACCAGTTACCTGACAAACAGTGTCTTTTTTACTTGTCCCAGTTCCTCTCCTGGATAAGCTGGAGTCCACTGACTGCACATCTGAGGCATCGGCGTCAGCAGCGGCTGATGGGCTGTCCGAGCGCTTCCCAAAACTGCCCTAAAAGAGGGAAAGCCCACGGCACTCAAATCAGACACTTTCAAAGCACAACCACAATGGGAAAAATATTTCTGTCACTGTGGCTAAGAGGAGCGTTTGATATGTCAAGAGACACAGGGGTCCTGGAAAGGTGCTGAACTTCACCGGAGTGATTCAAATGCTGCCTTCTGATACATTTCACCTGTACAAGCAAAACACCATAAAGAGCTCTCTTACTTTTCCAGACCCCCCTAGGGTTTATACCAGACACAGCAGATTCTCACAATTCCCAAAGAATCTCCAACCTTCCACAGAGCAAACCGTGATCTAAAACAAAGCTTTGCCAGGCAAAGTAGTAGGGAAAGTTGCAAATAAAGGTTGTATTTTTGTATCAGCCCAATGGAGGGGATTAGAAGGAAACAGACCTGGCTTTCTGCTTTCAGATAATAAAAGACACAAAATCTGTAGAGACGTATTCACATATTCAGGATTAATTAACTGCAGAGCCTGTAATACACTGACAGCTTAATCAGGACCCTGTGAGAACAAGCACATCTTTACCTGTAAATCATTGAGTCCCCTGGAATCGGAGTCAGACGTGTCCCTGTAGGCAGAGCTGGTCAGTTCCATGTCTGTGGAGGCACGACTTCTCTTCTTTAAGGGCTTACAGGAGTCTGAAATCTCGCTGGCACCTTAACACAACACACTGAAATTAGTTTTATTATACATTCTCAACTTTTTGGTTAAAATTAACAAAGGGAAAAGAAAGAGGAGAGCCTGGAATGCATTATTTGCCTTCATTTTCAGTTTGCAATTTTGTTACTAATTTAATTCTCCCTGAGAAGTTCGTTAACTGAAAACCACCTTAGGCAGAGCTTTTGACAAACTTCTGAACATGCTGACACGGTAGAGGAAGCTGCTAAATTGTCTCTAAAAGAGGATAAATTCTCAGATTTCCTCTTCGTCATCCATCTTCAACTTTGGCTAAGCAAATACTTCTAAGAAATGTCCAGAAGAAGGATTTGGGTGCTTACAGCACATGAACAGACACCATCCTTCCCCCAGCAATGCACAAGTACCAGCAACAGAACCCCAAACACACCCCCTCACCAGAGAAGTCAAGCTCAGCACCCCAATGCTCAGCCCCACAGAGCATCAACAGTGCAGCTTACACAGAACAAAGCTCTGCCCAAGGGTGATGAGCCACAAAGTTCATTTTTGCCTGCAACTCACCTTTCTGCAACCCCGTCTTCACTGCTGCCAGTGGGACCGTTTCAACCTGTTTGAATAGGAAAATCCACAGTTAAAACCAGAGGAATGTTTCTCCCTAGGAACAAAAAGCAAACAGGTCAGTTCAAGGGGTTAGAATTGGGGTGGGAGCTGCCATCCCCTCCTCAGCCCGAGCCTCCACGTCCCGCTGGATTCCCTCCTGCCTAGGCTGGTGCCCGGAGCCACGGCAGCCACAGGTCACTAGCCGGGTCCTGTGGCTCTCTCCCTTTGGGCACGAAGGCGACAGGAACGCTGTATCTGTGTCCAGCAGGCAGGAGCGGGGCCTTTGGGCAGCCAAGCCTGGTGCTTTGTTAACCCCACGGCCGTGTGAGCACAGGTTCCCCTGGACGGGTGGCACTGGGCTGGTGGACAGTGCAGGGCCGTTCCCACCAGCACTCCCTGGAGCTCCTGCAGCCCTTCCTCCCTGTCTAGAGCGCTGCACGGGCCCGGCCGGGTGCAGGGCTCTACACAGCTGGAGCTCGAGGGCACAAACACCTCAACACACAACTGTACAAGTTTACAATCTCGCAAAAGCACTTCCAGTCCTCGACCCTACCGAGAAGGTTAGGAACTGTTCTGCCAACAAACATGGAAGACGTGGGGAATTTGGTGACTGGATAACAATTATAGGAGAAAGTTGTTGCCTAAATCCTGGTTTTAAGGTTAAGAATTACAAGTTACTTCTTTGCAATGCGGTTACATATGCATGGAGAAACACATTTAGTAAATATTTAAGGATTATTCTATAATTTTTTTAAAAAATATTTTATTTTGTTGTACAATAGGTAAAAACATACAATAGAAGGATTTGTATAGGATACATTTTGTAATACAAATATAAAATCTAAACAATCACTTTTATTTCTCCACTAGTCACTGTAACAGTAGCATCAACATTTTGTTTTTCCCATTAATTGTACTCGTTCCAGTTATAATTTTATACCAAGTTGTTGCAGACTAATTGGGGAATCAGTTGCAAGAAAACTTGAGTTTGGGTAACAAATATTGTTGCATAATTGTAAGAAGTTAGTAGAATTATTTTCTTTTAAATATAACTTAATACATTCAAGGTTTTGCGCATTACAGTGCCCCTGGGTTTCACTTTAGTCAGATACTTCTCCTGAGAAAAGCACTTTAATTAATGTCCACAGACTGAGTTAGCCAGGTCAGAGAAGCACACGAAGCTACCTGGGATCCATGAAGTTCATCTTGTTGGTTCTTATACCTTTGTTAAATTAAGAAACATTTACAAACATAAAATAACTCCTTTGAAAGGGGGAGGCTGCAACCCCTTGTGCCAAGAAGCTCCAGGGACCACGTCGGGTGTCTCACACCCAACGTTTAAATTGCTTTAAAGTTTCAGCAAGAAACTGTCTCGAGCTGGAGCACTCACTCCTTTGCTGCACACCAGTGCAGGAACGCTGCGGCATCAAAGGGAAAACAGGGGGGAGAAAAAAAGCAGTTGGGTTCACTTTCAGTCTCTGAAGTGAAGGAAGTGCAAAACAAAGCGCAAGGGGCCAAGAATAAATTAAAGAGATAAAAACATTTTTCCCCTTCCCATATAAATCTTCATCCTGACTGTCCTTCTTTAAAAATTCTCACTGGGAGAAGCTAAACTATGAAACATTCATATAAAATTCTCAGCTTTCAGACAGAGAGCCCCTTGAAGAGGGAAAATCGACCATGTAAGGAGAAGAACCAACAACTTTGACAAACTTATTAAAAAGTGTATTCAGGTTTTAATATTTCTGTCCATCCACTGCACTCTCCTACTCACTTCCACGCAGATTTTTTTTATCTTTTTTTTTTTTTTTTAAAGCAACAACATTTGTCTGTCTGATATCCAGGTTAAAGGAATGCCCTGTACATGTTAGAGCTATTTCAGGAAGAAAGGGTATATCCAGATCTGTTTTGCTGATGTCTGCCAACATGAAAGTCTGACTATTCATCTATAAAATCATTCTTAAAGTCCATTTTCAGAAGTGGTCAGATTAATCACTCTAACTTCATTTGAAAAACAAAACCTCAACACAAACCAGCAGCTAAATGAAGGAACCTGGTGGAAATTCCATCCAAGAGAAATCACTGAAACAAACCCATTTTGCTCAGAACAGAAATCTCAAAGGAAACATGGTAGGTTCGTTAGGAGTCATCCATCATTGCGTTCCCACTTCCATAGCCTGACTGATACTGAGAAGATGCCAGTAGCAGAGTCACAGCAATGGCATTGACAGGGGGATTTCATGGAGGATAGTCCAAACCGAAACCCGATGGGGAAAAATGGAGAAAAATAAAAAGGCACCAATATAAGCCACAACATTTACAATACAATATATTTTAACTCTCTACATGGAGGAAGCCAACCTGCTCCTTTTTGATCTTCTTCTTTGGCACAACTTCGGTGGATTTCTCAGACTCTGAGCGGGTTCGAATCGATCTTCTCTGTTGCTTCTTTTCTACAGAACCTGAAGAAGGTAAAAAAGGTTTCCATTACATGATTCCTTGTATTTCTGAGGTACAGCAAGTGTGCAACACCAAATCAACAGGTAAAGGAACGAAACCAAGACTTTGTCCTCTTTTGAATGTTTTATTTTTAAATTCAGTTCCAAGCTGTTGGCCAGCTGGTGCTGTGGGTGCAGACACACGTTCTGATTCCAGAGACAGATCAGCTTCAGAAAACAGACACCAGTAACAGAGCGGAACAAAAAGCTGGAATCCAGCTTAGGGCAAACAGATTTCCACAACACACCTCTCAGGCACAGTCTTCACTTGGTTAATTCTGAACCAAGCAGTCCATCTTTGGTGTTTTGGGAAGGTAGCCACAACCATCTCCTTGAATGAAAACAAACTAGAAATTTCAGAAGCAAAGCACAGCTTCAAGTTTTTCCCCAAAATGCCAGTTCTGTGCCCCCTCTGTGGGGCAATGGCCTCTGTTACATAGGAACTACAGCCAGCCCCCCACTGCAACACCTGCAGCCACACCAGACCTCAACGTTCACCTGAAGGCTTCGAGGCAAAGAAAACCTCAGTACAAACAGAAGCAGTGACCACGATATGTTACTATCATTAACGAATGTGAAAAATGAGATTTTTAACATATTACCATAGAGAACAAAGATGAATGAAGGTTACTGTGGTATTTCAACAGACGAAGCAGGAGCTGCTGGGTTTTTGGCAGCTAACTTTTTGTGCTCCAGCACCTTCGAAAAGGACACATCAAGAACCACACACATGACACTCATCACCACAGGCAGCTGTTGGAACAAGCACACACTTGGATCTGACAGAAAACTGGCACCTGAGGATTTACAATGAGCTGCTTGGGAAACATTATCCTTGGTTTTATGTTTGGGGGGGTTTCTCCTAAAGAAGACATGGCTGTGAAATACTCTGTATTCTTCCAAGCAAAACTGGAAACTCTTGGGAGCAGGAATCAGCTGTGCCAGAGCTGTTAGGAGATGTAAACCTGCCTGGTCTTGTCAGGAGATAAAGTATCTAGAGAGCTAGGCAGGCTTGAACCAGACTGAAAGACAGCCTTGCAAAAGGACTCCAGAGAAAAGAATGAAAATTGCTCTTGATGCATGGGATGAGCATTTTTCTCACGGCTGCATGGCTCTGGAGTATGGCAGTAACTAAACTATCCAGTTGGAAAAGTTATTGTGTTACAGTAATTGTATTTCTGAGGGATTAAATTGTTTTTCTTCAAGGGAAAAAACTTTTAAAGCACACTAATTAATAATAGCAATTAGCTATTAATAATTTAGAAATTAATGACTCAGGTCAACACCCTTCCCGTTTGCCCACATGTAACTTCTGGTTCCAATGAGCCCTATCCCTTGAGGGACTCCCACAGCTGCACTGGGTCTCCACACCAGAGCTGGGAAACATCTTTTGGCACCTTCGTGTGCGGCCAAAATCCCCTGAAGCAGCTTCAGGTAAATCTGAGCAGGTGCAACCAAACAGTTAGTTTAGCCAAGAACGGATTTTCTCCCTTTGCCACCTCACTGCAGCAAAGGAATTAAGATCAAGCCCTGGGCCCGAGAACTCCAGAACCAGCACATCCAGTGTTGGCCGACAGCAGCACTGATCAATGCAATGGGCACGGTCTCCTCTTCCCGCTCTCCAAGGATCCAGTCATCAGTTCCACGATGCTCCTGTTTTGATCCAGAGTTTCGGGACGGATGTTGGACCAGCCCTCTGCCTTGCTACAGGTAAATCTAGTTCGTTGTCTGTGCAGACCAGAGGCACTGGGGATGCTCAGGGCTGCTCTCCCGGCAGCAGATTTCAAGCAACAGAACTATCTTCCCAGCACTGTGGAATTCTGTGTATCTGACTGGAGGTTATCAATAAGGACTCCCAGAGTCAGTCTGGGAAATACTTTACCATAAAGGGACTCTGAAGTTCCAGTGACCTGACATTTGAAAAAAGGACTTGGCAGTTATGTTCCACGAGAGGGGACCAATAACTGGACTTTGGAAATGGCTCTGAGAGTGACTGTTTGGAGCGTTCACTGCAGGAAGGCTCAGGCACTTACAGGGTGTTAGCAGGTGGAGTGTCATGTATCCAAAAATCCTAAGAAAATGAAAAAAAGAGAGGCTCAGAATTCTCCCCCTGTGTGTCTGAGGAGCCTTTGGGAAGGTGAAGCCTTTAGATGCCAGGAGAGAGAAGCAGAACGATGATGGCCTCTCCTGCAATTCAAGTAGCCACAGCAACTGTAGCTGGAAAGAACCACCACTGTCAACAACAGCAAGGGAAACTCCAGTCACCCAGGAAATCTGGAATACTCAGCCTGTGCAGCCCCAAATAGTCCATAAACCAGTGCCTATCAAACAGCCCTGCCTAAAAACTACACACAGACAGGACCTGATGTGTGTTTGCAGAGGACTCATGGACACAAACCACTGAGGTTTCTGACTCCAGATCTCATTTATTTCATGTTTGGAAAGGGAGGAATAACCAAACAGACGGATAGTTAAAGCAGAAGTGACACCTGGCAACATTATGAGATTCAAATAGCTCATTCCAGGCTTTCCCTTTTCAGGCCCAAGTTCCATTACTTGCTTCAGTGGCTCTTCTCCCTCGGAGCTGATACTTCAGAACTCAGTGCTTTACGATGGGGCCCCTGAGATGCCTTCAGAGGGCAAGCACTGCCTCATTTGGCTGATGGAGTTAGTTGAAGCAGTTTTAAAGAAATCCCTGTCCTTGAACAGGTCATGCAGGAACTCAACAACAAAGCCTAGGGAGCCCCATCCTGAATCAGCCATTCCCTACTGAACTGTGCCACTTCCCGAGTCTCTTCCTTCGATCCCAGCTCTTGGACTTGACATTTGGAGCCACAGGCCATGGCAATACCCTGCTAACACACATCCACTGTGTTGTCTTCTAAACCAACTTGCCATCTGCTCTGCACAGGACATCCATCCTCGAGTGTGTTGACTCAGACTGTAAGTTGCAGACACAAAGTTCAGAGGCCAAACCACCAATCCCACCCCACAGCCGTGCTGTGTGTGCTGGGCTCACCGCCTGTGACATTAGCCATGCCCGTTACAACTACTGTGTAAACAGAAAAACATTAATAATAATTTTTAAGTAAGGAGAAAATGCTGAATTTCAATGCTGAGGGCTCAGGTTCAAACCAGCACTCTGCAGTTTCCCTACCTGCTGACCCAGAAGTTGTCTCAGGAGAGGATGCATTTTGCACTGCTGCTTTTTCACTTCTCTGAGCTGATGAAGAATTAAGTTTCTCTTGTCCTTTGACGCTTATTTCTGTTTTGTTACCAACTCCCTTGAAAAGAAAAAAGGAAAAGATTGTCTTCCCCTGTGTGTTGCTACCAGATAATAGATCTGCCCTTGAATCTCAGAACAGAAACAATCAATGCTCTCCAACCCAACACATACACAGCATAAATCTACTATGGAGTCACCTCCCTGCAGAACTTTCCACCCCTCTCGATCTCCCCTTACACACAAGGAAAAAATAAAATTCCAGTGACTTTTCTAAACATTACCTTCTCTATAGGGCTTAGGATGAAATAAACACTCTCCAGGTAGAGAGGCAGAAGAAGGAGGCAGAGAAATAGTCCTAAGCCTTTTCCTTACACTGACTGTGGGAAGCTGCTGTGCACCTGAAGGAAGCTCAGAGGCAGAACTCGATTTAAAAGTCTGTTACACAGAATGTAGTTATCACTTTTTAGTACATTATTAACAGTTTTGTCATCTTATCTGTTTCCCACAAAACCATTGATTTTAAGACTTACAGAGAATTTCTGGATTATTTCAACTAGGAAGCTGGAGTGAAACAGCTTTAATAATTTCTGTGTGTTATGAACAAAAATGTGACCATCTGTAGGGAGCTGCTCTGCCACCAGCAAAACAGTTACTGCCAGAGCTGCACTAAAAGTGGGGTTCAGTGCACTGAAAGGTTCAGCTGTCACATCTCTCCATTGAAAGGAACATGGATGGTGAAAGCTTGGTGGACACAGTTCCAGCTCCCCAGTAAGGCAGGCTCAGGATAATTCAGGAACAAAAGAGGGTCACTGCACCAACCACGTACCTTGGTGGAATAAACAAACTGATCGATGAGTTTTCCATCCCCAGCAGCATTCTGAAGGGCAAAAACCTGTTCAATTTTAACAACTGGAGACATGTTACATTTTTGCAGATCCAGGTTGTGCATGGTTATTGACGCTGGTAGGGATTTCCTAGCGGCAGCTGTTTTCCACGCGATTTTCACGGGAGGTGCCTCCTCCTCCTCCACACTGGACTGCCTCCTCTGGCCCTGTCTCCGCGCCTCAGCGTTGGAAGGGGACGATCCTGCCACCGCGTTGGCGTGTTCCGGCTGCGTGCTCAGCGCTGGCTTCGGCCGCCGGTTCTTCTTGGCCTCCGCTTTGGGGGCAGCAGTCTTTTTGGCCTTGGCCAAAGCCTCCTCTGGCTCTTGGTCTATGTAAATGAAGGTGTACTGTTCTATCCTCTCCTCCCGGGTCATTTTCAGTGCCTTCTCAGCATGGGCAATGCCAATGTCCCACTGAGCTCGCTCCCTCTGCGGCCTGGGCTTGCGGATCTTAAGGGACAAAGACAAGCAGTTGATTACACTGAAGACTTCGCCACTACAGCACTCAAAACGCAATCCTGAGGGTCTTTACAACTGCCAGGCAGCAGACTCAAGTTTGCTCTCCATTTGCAGGGTATTTTTTGACAGATGGACACTGAATTCCCTGCTCAGAGTATAAGCAGACACTCAAGTTGGATCATAAGACCATCACAATTAAGTGTCTGCCCTGAGTTATGGCTTCGCTAAAGCCAGGCACAGGCAGTATTCAATCCATAATTCCATTATGAGACAGAATTTATCCTAACTTAGCCACTTTTTAAATCCTCCTTACTCTTCTATAAACACTCCTTTCTTTCCACATCAGTATTTTGATCAGCATAAATACTGACTGTAGTAGTTCATCTACACAGTAAGTCATTCCTGTAGCTAACACTTCCTTTCCAATACAACAGTAGGAAAGGAACATATCTGCCAGTATTAGGGGTTGGAATCATGTCCTTAAAAATGTATTTTGCAAAGAACAGGCTAATAATGAACACACAAGGCCCTGTTTTTATTTAAAATGCTAATATGGATGTAAGATTATCTCCAATGCTCCACAAGGAGCCAACAAAGCAGGTTCAGCTCTCAGCCTTTTCACATGAAAGTCATAAGAGTATGGAAACATTTTCATGATCTTTGTGAGAAACACTCCTGGCAGTGACATGCAGCCAGCCCTTCTCAGGGTAAAGCACTGCAGAGTTCCAGACCTGCAGATGACAGATGACTCCCCACAGCCAGTGCCCCCCATACCTTCTGCTTCTCGGAGTGGTTGCTGGCTTGCTTGGCAGCCTCTGCCAGTAACTGCTCGTACTGTTTGTGCCCCTGGTACTCCCGGACGCGCTTCTCGTGCACCCAGGCCCGCTCCGGCTGGTTGCTGAAGAACTGGACGTGGTATTCCCGGGCACCTGAAAGGGAAAACACCCATCAGCAGTTGTGTCAACACTGCTCTGCTTGTTCAGCTTGAGCTTTTCTCCCCCCACGGCTCCACTCCTGCTGGCGGAAGTACCTGGCTGGAGTGCAGAAATACCACGGGTCTGGATCCAGAACAGTTTAAGGTGGAAGATCAGCAAACCCTGCCCTCACTGAACACTCTCACACTGACTGGAGACAAGCAGAAGCACCCGTGCACAAGCCCAGTGTGCAGAGCCCGCTCTGCAAAGGTGATTTACCAGGTGTTAGTTCTGGGCATGTCAGGACTGTCCTGTTCAGCACACACAGAACTAACCCGGCAAAGCAAAGATACTTTTAACAAAGGAACAGCTACATAAACAGGACACGCTGTAGCAAAGACCTTCCTCCCTTACCTCTTGTATTAATTTTGGTATGCACGTCAAGCTGGGGATCACATGACACCATGCAGGGCCACCACGGGTACGTCCCCACCTTGGACCAAACCAGGTCGCCAACCTGGAACTTGACGTCATGGGGGGCTTGTGTGGGAAGGGACGGCAAGAGCTGCTGGACCTGCAGGGGAAACATCAGATTAATCCACAGGAGGGGACTCGGAGCACTCAGAGATGCACACACCATCTACGGGGACCTGGTGTTGTTCTCTCAGGTATCCCTGGGGTTCGATAATCCAACACAAGAGAAACATTTCTTAGACACATGACAGAAAGGAGCTGCACACAGCTGGGATTTACACAACACAGTCACTGACGAACCAAGACACAAAAGAGCAGCCCTCGTCCCTACCCCAAAAACGTTTCTGCTTCCCAAGTTGATTAAAAATGTTGCTTTTGAGATAAAATGAAGCAATAAATCCAGTACAAGAGATGCATTAATGCAGCAATGCTTAGTAAGAGTTTCAAAGAAATGGCAACTGATTTATCACACAAATTAAGGGATCAGTGGAATAAATAGTCCAAAAATAGTAAGGTTCTCTGAGTTCCAAAAGTGTTAATTGGTGTATGTACTAACCGGGGCTTCCTCCAGCACGGCTTCTTCTCTTGGTCTCTCTGAGAGCGTGCTAAGCCTCTCGTTTGGTCTCTAGGAAATGGGTAACAACAGAGAGAAAAAAGGAAAACACAAACAAAGTGAGGGGACAGTGAAACAACTCTAGATAATAGTGAAACCAGGCAGAAAAAAATAACTCACTGAGAGAAAGGTAACCATGAACCCAGAAAACATGAACATTGTGATTCCTTGTGCCCAATGCAAAACACAGTAAAATCACAGTCCAAAAATACATGTTTTCCCCTGCACTATTTACATAAAATCACACCTGCACAAAACAATGCTCTCCTGTAACAGGTGACAGAAGAACACACGCTCAGGGACAGCAAATCCAAATAATTCTCCACCTAAAATAATACACAGCTTCAAAAAAACCAGAAAACTACACATGAGGGTATCCACAGTAATGTGGTGAGTCCCACATAAAACAACCAAAGTTGTACCAGAAGTTGTTCGTTCCTGTGAAGATGATCCCAAGTCACAAGTCTCACACCATTAACCCTAAAGGTGACAAAAGTTACACGAAGATGAAGTCATGCAGTGGAAAGCAAAATGGTGGGAGAGCGGACCTGAGACTGCCCCAGCCAACTCATACTGAAAACCACCAGCACAAAACCCTGTTCCTGTCACAGCACTCTGTGTCTGAAACAGGGGTGGGTACCATGAAACATTTATTGCAACACCACCTTTGGAAAGGGAAATGGAAGCCATAAGGAGGACAAAAGCAAGACCAAGATTTCTGCTAAATTCTGGATGGCACAGTTGACTAGGAACTTGGAATTTGAGAGAAAAGGTTTTAGTTCAATCTGAGACAGAGAATTCCATTCTCGTGTGAGCAGGTAACAGCAGCCAAACAGTGGGACAGGCATAGCTGAAGCATCAGGAGCAGAACAGGATTTCCTGGTAACAGGGGGGACAAACTGGTAAAGCCAAACTGACAGCCTGATGTGGGGTGACAGAGTCTGGAGGAGAGGCCAGAAAGCAAGTGCAACCCAAGCATGAGGGAGATGCCACTTGGGAAGTGTCTCCTGGCAGCAGCTGCCAGTGGGACACAGCAGCTCCTACAGTCACCTCACAGGGGCTCCAATAGCATCTCCAAGAGCAAAAAAATCCTGTCCCAGTGCAGCCATGGATGGCTTGGATTTTAAGTGGACAGTCCATTTCAAGTTTGAATTATAATGTTTATTAAGACCTTACTGAGCTTCATTAGTCAACTGTGACACTCAAAATCTAGACACATCACCAACCTGGTGTCTGAGAGAATCCCAGGAGGGAGGTGGAACAGTTATAAACTTGTAAATACTCCTGATGAGGGCATGGATGTGAAACCAGCCCATCTTCCATTGAAAACACCACCACCACTATCACTCCATCAAGCGCAGGACCCGCTCTACCAGATCAGAGCCCTGATCCCTGCAGGACAGGATCTCCTCCCAAACCTCCCAAAAGCAACAAGCACCAAGGGCTTTCACAGACCTTACAAGAAACTCAGCTACGTTCCGTAACAGCCCAGTCCAGCCCAGCCCAGCCTGTGCTGGGCAATTTCTGTCCTGGCCAGATACAGCAACTTCCCCATTCCTGGCTCGTGCCACCCATCCCCTCAAACTGGGAGAGGCAGAAACCAGCACCACAGAGCGGGCAGGAACAAGCAAGAGAAAAGGAAAAGTACTGAAGCAGCTTATGAAACTGAAAGAGAAAGAATGAGAGATCAGGGAGGTGAGTCCTGTCTTTGCTTCCCGGAATCTCAGAGAGCACACCAGATGTACATCCCCTGGATATGGACAACATGGTATAAAAACCTAACAGAAACAGACAGCAATACTGAATCTTCCCAAGTTTGCTGAGTCAGCTGGCACTTCTCATTCCCCTGTTGTTTTAGAATGCTCATTTTTACTGGTTCTGCCTATGCTACACAGCTCTTGCTTTTGTACATCACAATATTTAGAATATCTTTCAAGGATTAATTAAATGTTACAGTGCTGAATACCCCAAGTACCCTGACTTTCCACTGAATAATCCAGCACTATTTTGAGAGGCAATTTTAGGAATGTGTGTGCTTTTGTCCCACAGCTCCATCTTCAACACTGGTCAGAGCACAGCAAACTCTAAACATGCTAAAACATTAAATAATATTTAGAAAATAATATGTAGCTTTTTCTAACATTTGTTTTTCATACGCAGTCTTTTCACCAACACTGTGATGTCCTACAGACACAGCTCCTGGCACCTCGTCCCGAGGATCTGACGAGTAAGGAAAGCCTCAGGACCCAGTGTGCACCCAGCCAGAACCAGGACAAACCCTGCTGGACTCCAGCAGCACTAGCAGCAGTGCAGATGCCTGAAATTAGCATTCCACTTACATTTTGCTCCTCTGGTTCTAATTTTGGAATTTTGTGCGACTTGCGCTCTTCCGAGCGGGAAGAGTCGTGCTTGCTACTTTTTTTCCTTTTCTCTTTCCTCCCCTCGTGCTTCGCCTTAGCGTACTCCCTGGCCTGGACTTCGTTCAACAGGTCCCCGCACAGGGAGGACTCAAACAATTCCCTGCCGTTCTGGATAGTTTTGGTTATTTTGAGTTTGATCTCTGGTGAGCCAGTCTTCTTTGGAATCCCCACTTGTGGAGCCGAGGGGGCGGGTGGAGGTGGCTGCTGGGGAGGGGAAGGTTTCTCCAGAACGTCGTGCGGCCTCGCGTTAGAGTTCTCCATTTGGTAATACTCCGGGGGACTGAAGTTCCTGACTGTCCCAAAGCCGTTGGCTGAGCCATTGGGATACTGAGCGTACGTCTGGTATTTGGCCTGGGGTTCGTACATGCCGATGGCCGGGGGGTACCCGTTGGTGATGGGGGGCAGCTCCTCCGCCGTGGGTGTGGGGTACTGGAAGCTTTGCTGCAGCGCCGGCTCGTACGGCGTCCGGCCCCCATCCTCAGCAATGTCACTGCTGCCATCAAAGGCCTCCTCTTGGCGGATGTTGGCGGAGTCAATGAGTTGAGGTGGTTGCTGAATTGTGTTTCCCATGATCCCTTGCATGAAAGAGAAAGAGAAATCCATTGTTCTGCTCCAGCATCCTTAGCTTTCCCTTTTTCTCATAGGGCCTAGAGGTAGGGGAAGGGAAATAAGAAGTCAGTGTAAATTAAAAAACAATAATTAAGCAAATTAAACTGTTGAAGAAAAAAGGGATCTTAAGACCAATTTCCCGCTCTCCATTCAGCAGCCACCCTCGCAGGGACTTAGAAGACTGGTGTTACTGAGCTTTTAAAAAGGGTTACTGACACATCTTTCAGGTGACCACTTTCTTCCTTTCCAAGACATTTCTAACGAAATATCAGAAGCAGCTATGAATGCTTAAAAACTGAGCCCAAGTGTTACAAAGCCAGAGTAATGGTGGAAAATCCCATGGCCCTCTACAGCCCTCCCAGTTCCGCACTAGGAAGGGTTACTTCAACACGAAGCAACTGGACAGCACTTTCACCCTCCGGCACACAGGAGATACAGAGCCCTCCTGACAACACAGTCACTGCAAACTGCATGAGCCAGAAACACCACAGAAAGACCCTCAAACAACAGAGAAAACCTCTTTTCTTCCTCCCTCCCCGCCTCCTTGCCAAGATTCGAGGCACAAGCAGCCCCTAGGCCAGGAGGACCTGAGCCATGGGCTGCTCTGACAACGGCACAACGAAAGCGAGTGGGTCACTCCACCTCAGCTGCTGGAAAACCCATTCGTGTCCCAACTTCCTTCCCTCTCCAGAAAACCAGAGTAGAGTTTGCACACACTGGCTCTCAGCAGCTATATGAGGAGGATTATTCTTGTCTCCCTCCCACCTTATTTTAATATAAAGCACTATGTGGTTCTGTGCCTCAGCATCAGCAGATCTCCAAACCCTGAGATTACTCATGGAACGAGATTCCAGCTGAGCACTAGAATACACACCTTCAGCATTTCAGGGCATATTAAAACACCAAAATCTGACTAAATCAAAGTCAGACTTCCAAAACTCAACTGCTGGCTCGGAGAAGGTGTTGGCATTCAGCTAAAGCAGCTCAATGTTCAACAAGAAGCAACACACAGTGACCTGACCTGCAGGTAAGAAACACCTGTTTGCTTCCCACAAGGTCAGTTCAGCCCTTCCAAAGCAAACACAGCCCCATGGTATTTGTTCTGCCTGTGTGGCCACACAGGAGGGTTACTGTGCTCTTTTGGTTTGGGTTTGAAACTACATTAATTTGTCCCACAGACACTTCTTCTAACAGGAATCTCCACAAATCCCTGCCCACGTGGAATTCTCACCCTCACAAAGCTATGCATCTCAATACCTTAGCTAAGAGCTTTCCATACACAGGGAACTTCCCTCCTCAGAGACTGAAAAAAGCAACTGAAATTATAACAGGAACGAGAACTTGATCAGATTTGTGATGCATATTTTGGGGCCTGCACACTCAGATTAAACTGATGTTTACGTTCATCTTCACTGCCCTGGGACACCAACGGGGATCATCTGTCACTTCATTTGTAATTAAGACGCTCACACCAAGGCACAATAACCAGTAACAGCACAAGGCTCTGCAGAATTCCCACACTGCAGGAACTTTTAAACCTCGGGGCTGTGAAAGCATTCCTTCCTCCACAGCTCTGTACAGCAGCCACCAAACCAACACAACTGTCACCATCAGGGGATGTGGATCTTAGGGGCAGCACGTGGGAATGCACAGCAAGGTCAAAAACCCCAAACCACGCCCGTTCTGGGAAGAGGAAGTGGAACTGTTTGTACTATTTACCACCAAATTGTTACTTTGCATCTGCCAAACCAAAGAGCAAACAGCAGATTTCCCACCGGGCTTTATTTTTAACTAAACCCAGGTTCAATCTCATTTAATTTCTGAAATCTTGTCTTGAGAAGCTGTGACAGCGCTCCAGGCACATCCACGGCTGGCAGGGCAGAGTCCCACGTGCCAGTGCAGCTCCCACAGGCACTGGCTGCAGAGGTGGCTGCCAATGCACTTTGTTTTGATATGTTACAAAAGTGTGGGTTAATGAACTTCAAAACACTCTACTTATACTGGATTTAGGCACTACCAGTCAAGGAATATAGCTCCAACGTTTTCCTTTTTCACTCCTTCTGGAGCTCACCTGTGTCACTCAGCCTTGGGGCCAGTCTGTGCTGCACAGCTGGGACACCCAGGCCCGAATTCATGCCTCAGTAACTCGGTGCAGGCTGAGAACCAGGCCCACAGCTCCACTGACCTGCTCTCAGCAGCCCCAAAGCACCCGAGGCCACTCTCCTCCCACAGCTCTGACATCACCGAGAGCTCCTTCCTGCCCAGTCTCTCGCTGTCATCACTGTTAACACACCCAGACATTCCCACCCTGCTGCCTGCCCAAAACTCCGCATCAGTGGATCAGTTCCCAGACGCTGCCCAGGGAAGTGGCATCTGGGCAGCGTTAGTGAGAGGACAGGCCCTGGAACCACCCAAATAACAGCACACAGCGAGCAATCCCGAGCTCACAGCACTCTCACCATCCAAAGCCAAGGAAGGACTGCTTTGTATAATCCCTCCCAAGCATTAATGCACCCCACTGTCACTGGAGAACTGTCCCTGCAACAGAGCAACGGCACCCAAACCACAGGGGAATGGGATTTCCAGCTGATCTTGCACAAAGGTATTCCAGAATAAATTCTTCTCACTATACCAGCAATTACTCTATTAATCCATTGCATCAGCCTCCTGTGAGCTGTACAATTTGGCTTCCAAACATGACCCTCAACAGATCCTGCACTGATACAACACTGGAGCTCGACAGATAAAGCAACAATTTCATCATTTCCAGGTTTATAGGAAATGGACACTTCACAGCAGCTGGAAACAACATGAAATCAACAACAAAACAACTTGAAATCAACACCTTCAAAGCTGCAATGGAATTTCTTAATGAGAGAAAGAGCTTCCTCTTAAAACCGCGTGTCCTTTTCCAAGGCTGACATGGACATAAGACTGTTTACAAACACTCGGACTCTACACAGGGACATTGCTTCAGTAAATATTTTCCTGTTGCCCACGTGAGAGTCACAACTCAAAGTATCAAAGGAAAAGGTAAATGAAATAAAACATATAAGCAGTACAGGATGAGGCAGGTCAGCCCAATAGAGCTCTTCCTTAGGTGAACACTGCTGGTTTCAGTTCCCATTCTGAGCTTTTGAGCTCGACTGAGCAGAACTCAAAAAGTCAGTTCCACCTCCAACAGCGAGTGCTCAGTCACGAGAAGGTTTCACACAGATTATGGATCCTCCAGGTCCACATTTTCACCAACAACTGCACTCATCTAAAGCAAGTTTTAGCACGAGAATTTTGCAACTTTGCTCTCAGAAAACAAACCTGTAGTTCTCAAACCTTGCTCTCGTGCTGCAGGAGACTAAATAACAACTGACCTCAGATTATCGAACAATTCCAGCCCCACATGATTGCAGCTTTTCTTCCTCCTAGAGAGGGTGTTCCATGGGTTTGGCTGAGGCTGTTTGTGGCCACAACAGGGAGAGACACAGCAGCTACTGATAAAAGTCCAGTACACACATATTTTAAACCTTTTTTCACCATTTCCTGCTGACAATCCCGGCGTGGGGTTACCCAGTCAGAAGGAGGTGTTTTATAGATGGCAAGTGTGTGCTGTGAGGCAGGACCTGGCCTGTCAGCTCCCTGAGGAGCTGGGAGCTCTGCTGTGAGTCAGCCCCGTGTGCTCAGAGCACTGTCACTGCCTCGTCACCCTGAGCTGGGCTTTCTATCAACAGGCTCGAAAGCAGAAGTTCCGGGATACCTTTATGTACAAATACCAACGCAGCTCCTGTCCACACAGACCTGAATCAGAGAGAGCCCAACCTCTGCTCACACCCTGCCATCCCTCCTTACCCCCCAGATGTTCACTGCCATTTTCTGCGCTGTTTCACTCCCAGCACATCCAACCTGCACTGCTGCCGGTCCCCTCAAGCACCCAATCCGTGCAGCAACTGCTCTCAGTGGCTGCTCACTGCTGTAGGTGTTTGACAGACAGACAAACAGAGCTGCCTGGCTGGACAAGCCAGGCTGGGCAGGTGTTTGAAGTGATGCAATCACTCCTGCCCTCTGAAAGCCTTAAGCCTGCAGTTCACACACAGCCCTGCACCTCCCTTCTCCCCAGAGCTGAGCATTCCCACTGCTTCTAGTCACATCAAACACCACCCAGAGGGACACTGTTATCACCTGGAAGAGCATCCTGGGGTGTTGGAATTGTGTGAACTGCAGACACAAATAAACAACTGTTCCTACTGATCCCTGGGCCCAGCCTGTGCCATCTGCTTTGTCCCACTCTGCTCTGCATGTCCTCAGCAAATCCCACCGGCAAAGCTCTATTTACACGCACTAAGACAACGCCAAGTTTTCACTCGCACAGGATTCCCTAACAGGAAACCTGCAGCCTGTGGATTTCTCCTGACTCCAGCTGGACCGAGCTGTCCCTCCTGGCACACAGTGGAGGTGAATCAGAGGCCTCTTGACAAACCTTAAAGCATGAGGTGAGGCTGCTTCCCTGTGCACCTCTGTGAAGGTGGTTCGTGTTTGGTTTTCGAATGCCAGAAGAAACAGTCACGTCTGTAACTGGGTTCGATAAGGCCACTTTCAACAAGTTTCCCACAGTGCCATGGAAAGAAACAATTTGGCCAGCAGAGAAAAGGGGTTTGTCTGGAAAAGGAGCTTAGAGAGTCAACTGGTCTGAGAGCCGCGGGATTCAAACGGGAAACGTGGAGCAAAATCTTTGATTCTTCAGGGAGAGTCACGGGCTGAGACTGACATGAAACCACAGGGCAGATCTCTGGGCAACACCAAACACTGTAATGTCGTGGCAGGCTGTCACATACCACAGCCAGGGCAAGAACCACAACGTGTCTCACAGGAATCACCTCAAACTCAGGCAAAGCTGCCCAACTGAAAAATGCAAAATAAATACGTTTGTATTAAAACAAAACATGCAGTCTTTGACTGTCATCCTCTGCTCTTACTCTGTACCTTCATAAGGCAGACACTCAGGTTTTGGATCAAAATCGTTTCAAGCAGTTCATTAAAACATTTAATTAAAAAAAATCTATCCACCAAAGCATTCACTGTTGCATCTCTACAAAAGGCCACTAAAGAGTCAGTAGAACAGGCTTCAATTTTTCCTTCAGCTATGATTACTGGCTACTTCATGTTGCCCTTTGGGTTGGTTGGTGTACACACAACCACGTTATCATTAAGATTTTTTTTAACAACAAATTGCGCTGAAACGAACGAGTGTACTGACACCCAAACAGAAAGCGGAGCGAGACCACAACAAAGTGCAGCACAACGCGACAGCACCGAAAAAAAACACACCCCAGCCAAAAACCCCACAACACTCGAGCAACAACAACAACAACAACAACAACAAACCCGCGAACGGTAAAACCCTTTTCCTGGGGGGAGGGGAAGGGAGGTCACCGCTCGCGTGGAACGCCGAGTTTCGGCCCCGCAGGCGGCCGGGGCGGGGAGCGCGGGGCCGGCCCGGGGTCGGGGGGACGCGCGGGGGTCCCGGCCCTGCCCGGGGCCGTGCCCGGCGCCGCCGCCGCTCCCGCAGTAACATGGCGGCCGCGGCCCCTCCGCCCCGGGGCCGCCGCGGGCCCGCGCTCACCGTCAGTCACTGCCATTCTCACGGCCCCGCCGCGTCCGCCCGGCCCCGCGCAGACAAAAGGCGGCGGCGGGGGCGGCGCGGGGCCTCCTCCTCCTCCTCCCGCCGCACCAGCGAAGGCCGCGCCGGAGCCCCGGCCTCGATTTCCGCGCCCCCGCCGCTGGCGCCGGGCTCCGCCCCGGGGGGGGAGGGAGG
>JAYRBT010000060.1:2155220-2173579 GCA_036023395.1 Myiotriccus ornatus | reverse complement strand
GCCCCCCGCCGCACCGCGCCGCCGCGCCGCGCACGCGCCGCACGCGGCGCTCCCATTGGCCGGCCCGGGCGGCGCCCGCCGCGGGGCACCACGGGAGGTGTAGTTCGAGGGGACGGGGCGGGCTCCCCGGGCCCGCGGGGATCGTGAGGGGGCCGGGGCGTCTCGCCGACGGGGAGACACTGCGGGAGCTGCGCCTGGTTAGTCTGGACAGGAGGAGGCTGAGAGGGGGTCCCATGAATCCATACACGTCATCAGTCCACACAAACATCCCATCAATCCCATCGTGAAGGGGATGGTTCCAGACCCGTCCTGTGGGTGCCCAGCCACAGGGCAGCGAGCACCGGCCCCGAACTGTAACGCAAGAAGTTCCAGCTCCACACGAGCCCCCCGAGTGACCGAGCGGCGATTCCCAAATGCCGGAGCCCACCGTGGGGGGCGACGGGCCGGGCCGGAGGGTGGGAGTGGCAGTAGTAACGGGAACGTGAGGAACCCGGGCGTTCCCCCCGGCCGATCCGGGCCGAGCCCCCAGCGCAGGGCACGGCCCCGCCGCCACCGCCCCCGTGACGTCACGCCCGGCCCCCCGCCCCGCGATGGCGTCACGCACCGAGCCCGTGACGTCACCGCCCCCCCCGCGCACCGCCTCCGCGCAGCCAATCAGCGGCCTCTGCTGCGGGCGCTCCCATTGGGCGGGGCCCGGGCAGGGCCGCGGCGCTGCCTCCTGATTGGCTGGCGGCGAGCGGGGGGCGTGGCGCGGCGCGATGGCGTGACCTGCGTGGGGGACCACAGAGAGCGGGGGGCGCCACGGGCCGGAGCGGCGCGCGCGGGGCACGACGGGACGGGGCGGGGCCGGCGGTGAGGGAGACCGGGATCACCGGGATCACCGGGATCGCCGGGATCGCCGGGATCGGCACCGGGGAGGGGCAGCGCGGCCCTCCCGGCCCCGTCCCGACGCTCCCCTCGGTCCCGGCAGCGGGACGGGGATGGGTCCGGCCCGGCCCCGGCGACCCCCGCCGCACCGCGGCCGCTGCCGGGGGTGAGGGTCCCGCCGCCCCCCGGTGCATCCAGCGCAGCCATGGCCTGCGGCTGTCACACCCTCCTGGCCGTGGCCAGGGCCAGGTAAGCCCCGCAGCCCCTCCCGGGGTGGAGGGTCTGGCCCGTTCGCTGGGCTGGGGGTGAAGATGTGGGGGTGTTTTTTGCTGTTTGCAGCTGGCACGTTTTATCCCTTTCCGTCGGTAAAAGGGCTCCCCGGAGGCACTGGGGGGCCTTGGGTTATTCTCCCCCAAGGGAAGGGTTGTTAGCACGGGGCGAGTCCTCGGCATTTCACCCCTTGCTGAAGGATCAGGGTCTCGGCCACGAAATCAGTTTCACTAATTAATCCGGCGCTGAGAGCGTTGATCTGGGGGTGACGCCTCGGCCTCCCCGCACTGTCCTCACTGAAACACCTCTCCAGTTTCAGGGGCTCCCATCTCCTCGCGCCCTCCAGCCCTTCGTTCTCCCCAGCCCTCGCCCTCGTCCAGCTGGTGGATTCCCAGCTATCCTGGACTTCCAGAGACTCCCCGGCCCCTCCCCGGGCGCTCCGTGCCCGCCTGGGCGCCGCCCTGCCCCGCTCACCTGCCCACACCCTGCACACCTGCCCGCGGCAGCAGCAGCTCCGAGGGGAACCTCCGCCCCTGAGGAGTCCCGCGACCCCGGGAGCCAAACCCGCCGGAGCGCCGGCGGAACGGCTCGTGGAGGCTGCCCCGGGGAAGAAGCCTCTGCGCCAGAGGGTCGTGGATGAGCTCAAGCACTACTACAACGGGTTCCACCTGCTCTGGATCGACACCAAGGTGGCTGCCAGGATGGTGTGGAGGCTGCTCCACGGCCAGGTGCTCACCAGGAGGGAGAGGCGGAGGGTGAGTGCCACGGCACCCAGCTGAAGTGGTGCAGTAAAAGGCTTAGCCGCTCCTTTGGACACATTTTGTGTGTCTGGCTGAGTGATAATCTCGGGATAATCTCTGCTGTGCTCTTCTCTGGACAGCTGCTGAGAACCTGTGCAGATCTCTTCCGGCTGGTTCCCTTCCTGGTGTTTGTCATTGTGCCCTTCATGGAATTTCTGTTGCCTGTGTTCTTGAAGCTCTTCCCTGAAATGCTGCCCTCGACGTTTGAGACGGAGTCAAAAAAGGTTTGTGTCCTGCCTGAGGCTGAGGGGTGTGTGCACAGCTCCTCAGAACATCTGTGCAGCTGCACAGAGCTGCTCTTCCCTGGAAGCGAGGATCAGCCTCGCCCACACGTCCGGGTCGGACATTCCCAGCTTATTCCTGAGCTGAACGGCAGGGCTGGGAGGTTGTGCTGTAGGGATCAGCAGGAATGTGCTGTTCCATTTCCTACAGTAACCAAAGCCTGGTGCTTTCAGTCTTATTTCATCTCTTTCCCAGAATCCCCTCCTGCCTGTCTTCCAAATGGAATTTCTAATTATGCTTTATTTCCCGGAGTGAAGGAAGAAAAGCAGAGGAAGAAGCTGAATGCGAAGCTGGAGTTAGCAAAGTTCCTGCGGGAGACCATTGCAGAGATGGCCAAAAGGAACAAAGCAGCCACAGGACAAGGGAAACAGTTCTCCTCGTACCTGCACGAGGTAGGACAGGCCGTGCTGGGGGTGGCAGCTGTGGGCAGAGAACACAGGATTTGGGCTGGGCTGTGGAGAGGTTTGGCAGCACAGAGCTGCCCTGGCAGGGGCTGTTACCTGTTAGCAGGTGCCTCCTGCAGGTACCAGCTGCTGACCCCGCTGTCAGAGCTGCACTCACAGCAATTCCCGTCCTGGAACAGTGGAAGATTCACCCTGTGAAACCTCTCCAGTGGCCACTCGAGAACAGTTTCACTTTGACTTTTAACTGTATCACCCTGTTTCCACCAGAGACAGGAATTCCAGTGCGAGAGGCGGGAAGAGGGCAGGGAAGGAAGAGGGTTCCCAAAGGGTGATCCTGCTGAGGTTTGGCTTTTGGCCCTTGGTTCAGATCCGTCACAGCGGCCACCGGCCCAGCACGCAGGAGATCGTCCGCTTCTCCAAGCTCTTCGAGGATGAGCTGACCCTGGAGCACCTGGAGAGGCCACAGCTGGTGGCTCTGTGCAAACTGCTGGAGCTGCAGCCCATCGGCACCAACAACCTGCTCCGCTTCCAGCTGCTGCTCCGGCTCAGGACCATCAAGGCAGATGATGAGGTGGGCCTGAAACAGCACAGCTGAGCTGCTTGGTGGAGTGTGTGCTCTCAGGCTCTGCCCTCTGAGCCTCTGCTGCCCTCACACCAACCTCAGGGGTGAATTTTAATAGGAGTCAGATCCCCTCCGTGAGAGATCCCAGAAGAAAACAGAATGAGAGTTCTTCTCCTTGCGCCCTTGCAGCCTTTGGGGAACCATAGCAAAGGTGGCACTGCAGATACTGTCACTGTTTAAAACATTTCATTCTGGAGTCATGCTAACTTGTAAAAAAAGGGAGGTTCCAATTCTGGGATGAATATTGTATGAGAGCAGCAGATTTTAAACAACTGAATTCAGTGGGAGTTTATGTTAATGTACAAAGTGGCTGGATTTATTTAGCCTGGAGAGGGCCAAGGGAGAATCCCCTTGTGGTTTTCAGCTGCATAATGGGGTTATTTAGAAAATGGAACCAGACTTAGAGGTGCAGAATGGAGGGATAACAGGTAATGGCCATAAGTTCCAGCAAGGAGAACTCCAACATGATAACAAAAAAATTAAAATCAGTGAGTAGGTAAACAGTAAAACAAGTCATCTGGAGGTTGTGAAATCCCCATCCCTAGAGAGGCTCAAGGCACGGATGGAAAATGCCGAGCAATTCTGAGCAGGAGCTTGGACTGGGGGCCCCCAGGAGTCCCTTCAGGTTCGTCAGGGGCTGGGCTCAGCCTGTGCCAGGGTAGGAAGGTTCCTGTTCCTTGCAGATGATCGCCAAGGAGGGCGTCGGCGGGCTGAGCGTGCTGGAGCTGCAGAGCGCCTGCAGGGCCCGGGGGATGCGCTCCCTGGGCATCTCCGAGGAGCAGCTGAGGGAGCAGCTCGGGCAGGTGAGTGTGCCCTGGCCTGGGCTGGTGGGACAGGGCTCCTCCCAGGGCAGATTCCAGGCAGGTGCAGCAGGCACAGCTTCCTGAGAACTCATGGCCGAGATTCAGATGGATCCTCACCTGCAGAGCTGAGCTCTAAGGCATGAAGCGTCCAGGTTATGTTGTAGACTAAAGTGGAAACAGAAGCACAAAGATAAGATGGGGGGAGTGAAATGTTTTCAAGGTTCTAAAACAGCTAAGACTTTAGTACAGATACTGCTGGTCTTTGTAAGCATCCAGCCAGCTTAGAGACACTGCTGTGGGTGCTGTGTTTCAGGGAAGCTGTAGGTAATTCCAAGTGCTTGGCTGTTTGTCAGTGGGGATGTTGGTACCTCCCTAGTGCTGGAGACTTCCTCTCTAGTGTCTATTCCATACAGTATTCCTAACTCTTCAGAACCATTTCTTCTCATTGTGGTAACCTAAAACTCTATTAGCCAAACTCAAGATTGCTTTAAGGACAAAGAGTGCTGCATAAATAAGTACCGACATAGAGCCATAGGAAATAACTTTTCCTTCTGTTTTCTTCCGACAGTGGCTGGATCTGCATTTAAAGGAGAACGTTCCCCCTTCTCTGCTCCTGCTTTCCCGTGCCTTGTACTTAGTAGACCTAAAGCCACAATGTGTTTCCCAGAACAAGGTGAGTTGTTTGAATAAAACTTCCAGGTTAATAGTTCAACCATTACCCACTGTAGAAATGAAGGACTGTGACAGGAATCTTGTTCTTTGATCCTACCAGTGGACTGAAGTTAGGTCTCTGTGTTCTTCCCCAGACAGGGGAAGCTGCTGGAGTGGTGAAATCCGTGCTTGAAGGTCAGGAGACCCTCCTGGATCCTGCCCCTGTTGTACAGGGAAGGAAGGTTAGAAAACAGCAGTCTGCAGGCTGGAAAATGTGTGTAGTGCTGAAGTCGTTGGGAACTGAGTGTGAACAAACCTTTCCAAAGCTAGACAAAACCAGTGTTTGACACCATGGCACAGAGCACAGTCTGGTTTTTTCCCCCCAAGAACCTCACAGCTGCATGTTCTGACTTAGGAGACAAGGGATCTGCTGTGGCACAACTGGTCCCCTTGCTGGGAACAGCTGGTTGCTCAGTGCCATGGTGCTGGCTTCCAGCCAAGGAGCACTCATGAGCTTCCAGTTTGGTTTAGACCTCAGCCCAGGTGCATTTAGCTCAGAGAAGATGGTTAAAGGGGACTTGTTTTCAGCTTTCCTACTGTATTTGGGCTCAGTTGTCCAGTACAAAAGGAGCCAAAATATCTAGAGTAAGAAAGCCAGAGCATATGGTTCTCAGCATCAGGCTGCAGTGAGTTCCTTAGATTAGTCCCAGCTGATAAAATCAGGAATTGGAGAATATCGTATCAACTGCCAGAAATATTTCCACATAGTTAAATTGTGCTGGGGAAAGAATGGGAATGCCAACACAGCTTTCACAGAGTGAGCAGGGAACAGCCTTACTCAGAAGGGAGAAAGGGCTCTATAGGGTCTAGCCCCTTCTGAGAGGGTTCTGTGACTTACAGCTGCTTTTTCCTTAAAGGATGAAGAATTTGTGTCTCAGCCAGCAGAGAAATTGCCAGTCTCAGAAGCGTCAGTGAAGCCTCCCCCACAAGAGGTGAGCTTGTCAGAATCCTTATGTAAAAATATTTCTGCAGTGATTATCTTCCTTCTGCCTGTTTTCTTTCTGTGAACATTTCATTTCAACTCAGCTGCTCATGTGCACATCTGGGATGCTGCTTAGGGCAAGTTTGGGAGTCCAGACGGACTTTCATCTCCTTTAACCTGAAGAACTTTGCTCTTCATCAGCTGTTACTCTCCAGAGCAGCTTCCCATGGTAAATGGGAAGACACCTTCAGTGTCGAACTTTGCAGTTCGAGAAACATTTGCACTGCCTAAAATCTGTCCCTTTCTCTTGCCCCTAGACCAAAATGGAAGCGTCCCAGGGCAGCAAGGCCGGTGCCAACGGAGCCTAACCCAGAGCCAGCACTGCTGGGGAACAGCTTCCATCTCCACACCTCCTGCAGAGGGCACAGGGATCTCCCAGGAGGCTGCTCTCCACAACAAGGCATCAGTAGCCTTCAGGGGCCTCTCTGTCTGTCCCAAGCTTATTAGCAACTAGGCCAGTGCTCTCTGGATGGCCCCAGCTTCTCTTTTGTACTGGATCCCTCCCCCTGCCACTTTAACTTATGGTGTAAATATGTTAATAACGGTGCTGCTGTCTGTGCTGTTCCTGAGCAGGTGTCTGTGCTCCCAACCTTAGCAAAGGCGGCTTTTCATGTCAGAACAGCCTGGGCATGGAACGAGCTGGGCTGGGGTCCAGCAAAGCCTGTTCTGCAGTGTGAAATCCTCTGCAGGGACATCCCCACACACCCAGGGCCAGCAGCTTGCCCTGAGCATCGCAGCTCTTGGTGCTGGTTAGGGTGGTTTAACCAGTGACCAGCACAGAATACAATGGGTGGCCATTGTATTTCACCATCACATTTGTACCGAGGAAGATAACTACAGGAAAGGAGGGAGCAGCACTCCTTGGTGCTGTGGTGGAGTGAACTGCTCAGAAAGACTTCAAACCTTGCTGGACAGGAGCAGAGCAGTGACAGGAACAGCCTCCACCCCGTGAGCATTTGCATTCCCCAGTGAGAGCAGTGCTGGTGCCACACACTGTGACAGAAGCAGACTTGCACTTTCAGGATCCCTCTGGGTCATGTGAGGGAGCAACCCAGGACCTGCACACATATCCCAAGCCTGAAGGCTTGGTTAACCCTTACCACGCTCAGAACAACACACCAAGTGCTCTCAGACTTTATAAACCGTCTCCTCATGCACTCCAGCAAGGACTGAGTTTTTGCCAGACTCTCAGAGGACACTGAAAAGCTGTTTTTAGCATTTGTTAGATTTTTTTACTGTCCTATGTAAATGCTTGGAAATTACTCACATGGATTTTAAATATGTATATTTATACTTACTGTAAAATTAGATTTGGTGCTAAGTAGAATGACATGTCTCTTCCAGAGGTCAGGCAGCCTTTAGAACAACCCGACTCTGAAAAGCCAGTTCTCCAAGGTCAGGTGTGAGCAGCACTTTAAACCTGTGACTTCAGGCTCCTCCAGTAATGCAGAACCAGCTGTCAGGTGTTCTGTGTCCTTAGCTCTGTACCTGCAAGCCCTCCTTGTTCATCCAGCCCGTCCGTGGCCCTGGATCTGTGTTTAATAAATGGGAACAAATGTTATTTGAATAAAATGATCCCCTTGCTGTGGAGTCTCTGCTGCCTCTTAGCATGGAGGAAGGATGGGGAGGGTGGGGAGACGGTGATGGTGCCACTTGCCTGTTGAGCAGAAACCTCGTCTCCTTGATAACCTGGCAGTTCTTTGGACAGAACCATGGCCTGGCATGGGGAATGCCCTTTACCAAAGGGTCCCTGATGCAGAGCCGGGGCTGGAAACCTCCTCCAAGAGGCGTGTGGAGGGTGTTGGGCACCGGGAGCACGGATACCTCACACCAGTGCCACCTGAGGGGGTTGATCTCTGTCCCACACCGGCTGGTACAAGCCACAATCCCATTACTATCGATGCTTTCCCTGCCACGCTGCCCCAGCCCCGTTCAATAATCATCACCGTTCCCAAGGGACGTGTGATTCGGCTGTGCACGAGTCGCACCAGCCAAGCCGAGCTGTGGAGCAGCTCTGTTTGCCTGTCTGTGCCTGGCAGCCCCACGGCCACCACAGCGCGTGTCCCGCAGCAGCGCGGAGGCTCCCACGGCCAGCGCCGCTGAGCGCCGGCAGGTCGCAGCACCGCCCG
Source organism: Myiotriccus ornatus (assembly GCA_036023395.1). Classification (NCBI taxonomy): domain Eukaryota; kingdom Metazoa; phylum Chordata; class Aves; order Passeriformes; family Tyrannidae; genus Myiotriccus; species Myiotriccus ornatus. Next base: position 2,165,709 of record JAYRBT010000060.1, on the reverse strand, counting down.
GTGCTCGCACAAAGAGCCCCAAAACGCTGGGAGGCGAAGCGTTTGGAAACGCACCCAAACAGACCCAAAAGCCTTCAAAACAGACGCAGAGAAACTCGGCCGAGCACTCGGGCACGGGCAGGAGGCGAGGCCCTTCCACAGCCTCAGTTACACCAAAACATTCCCTAGAGAACAACGGCAAACCACCACCAGCACACACAGCCCTGGGGCTGGGAGCACTCACCTGGATGCTCTGGGGCTGTAGGATGCAGGGCAGCTGCAGAAGAGGAGCCTTTTTCCTGCTCCACTTTTAAAGGCACCCACCTGCACTCACCTGCCCTACCCAGCCCACCACGAGGCTCCCTCGGGGCTTCTGGCAGAGCCAGGGGGTCCCTTCGGCTCTGCCGGGCTTTCTGGAAGGGGGTCCAGCCCTGGAGGGAGCCCAGCTGGCACCTGGGGAGCCCACCGAGCCCTGAACCCCTCAGCATCCCCATCCCAGGGTGAAATCCCCTCCCAGAAACTGGCTCCGTTCCTCCCAGGGCGACGACTGGCCTGGCCCGGGACAAGCACCTCGTTACTCCGGGAGCCTGAAAAGTTTTCAGGGTGTTAGGAGAGCTTGGAGTTGAATTTCAAACTGTCAGGGGCTTTTCTGGTTGCAGCGCAAGAGGTTGGCAGAAAATTACTGAGATAATACCCCTAATTTCCTGCAAATGGATAATGTTCCCTGGAAAAACTGCCACTCCAAAGTCCTCAAATACATCCAAAAGGGAACGTCTTCTACCTCATAATGCAGGATAACAAGGGAAAGCATCTCCTCTCGCCTGCCGTTCCAGTCTGTGCCGTCACCTCTGTTTGCCTCCTGTGTTTTCAATTTAGAAAGATCTGGAAGCTGGGGCTCGCTCTTCCTTGGATTTCCCATAGTGACCCCCAGCTCCACGGACGAGCTCCTGGCTCTGTGTTCAGCCTGAAGTGAGCATAGGCTGTGGCAGAGCCTCCCAGGGGAGCTGGGAACAAGAGCCAGGCAGAGCAAGCTGAACCCAAATCAATCCCAGGCCACTCACACACCCCTGAATAAACCCATTTTTCAGACCAAAAACCCCCGCACCCCCCAGCTGGCCCCCCAGCCCTCTCAGGTCGTTACCACCACAGGGCTCTCCAGGGGGATGTGCCCTGTGGGATGTGCCAGGACCCCAGGCGTCTTCCTGGACCCCCAGACCCTGCGGGCACACAAAGGGGAGAGACAGCAGTTTTGCTCCATGACCCCCCGAGCTCAGGGAGGAAACGACCCCCGTGGAGCCCCATAAATCACGGGACTCTGTTCTGCAGCACTGGGCGAATGAAACACTGCAGAGATCCAAGGCTGTGTGTGCTTTGGCGTGAGAAGAGCTTTTCCAGCCACGCTGGTGCCAAACACCTTCCAGCCTCCCCTCAGCCTGGAGAACTGGCTCCTCCACCCTTTATCCTTTCCCCAGGGCATCCCTGTGCTATCCCTGTTCCCGGCCCAGAGCCAGGTTTTGTGGCACTGTGTCTGTGCCATCCTACTGGTGCTGGGGCAGCAGCAAGTCAAGGATTTCTGCTGGATGCTGGTTGGGAACGTCTCCTGTGCCAGAGCCAGCCCCGGGCCTTGCGTCAGCCTCTTCCCCAGAAAGCTGCTGGAGAAAGATGCCCTGGTCAGCACTTTTGGAAGAGATTAATATTCAGAGGGAAAAGCAGTGATTTAGCACAGCCCAAGCACAACAAAGGCTGGGATTTACAGCTCCCGGATCCCAGCGCCGCATTCCTGCAGCCCTTCTGCCTCTGCTATAAACGTGTAACAAAGGAGACGGAGCCTTATCCCAGCCTAAAGTAACGTGGGACAAGGGCTCCAGCACCAAACCCTGCGTGGAGTGGGACGGGGCGCAGACAGCAATGTCCCCACGGGACACATCCCACTGCCCGTCCCGCTGCCCACGCTGCACAGGGCAGGGCCCACAGCAGCAAGGGTTTGGGGGAGCCACGTGCCCCCACGTTGCCTCTGCTGCAGCTGCGCACATCTGGCTCGGGCTCTGCTCAGCTGTGGGTGGCCGGGGCGGGCTGGAGCCGGACCCGGGGGTCCTGCTGACCCCGCAGCTGGGTGGAACGGGGGGAATGGAGGGCGGCCAAGGGGGCTGGGGCAGCAATGGCCCCCAGGCTGAGCGGGAGGAGGGGGCACTCCCCACACACCCGCTGAGCCGTGCCCTGGGCCGTGGGACCCCACGCCAAGGTGGGATGGCACAGGAGGTTCCTGCCATGGCTGGCAGTGGGACAAGGCCCAGCTCAGCACTGGCAGAGGAGCCACGTCCTGGTCCGAGGCCAAGAGACTGTCCCGGCCCTGCACAGCCCGAGGGCTTTAAAAGGAGAGAAAGAGGAAGGCGAGGAGTGGAGGAGACAAAAGACCTGCTGAGAGAGCCAAGCACGGGGGGAGCCAAGTGCTCAGCAGCCACCAGTGTCCAACACCCCCCAATCCGCTCAGGGGAGGGGAGCGGGTCCCGTGGGCTTTGGGGTCATTTCCCAAGGGACCCCATCCCACCCACCTCCCAAGGGGAGAGCCTGCTGCCTGGCAGTGCTGGAAGGGCTGCAGGCACCCACTGGAGAGGGACCTGGCAGTGCTGGGGATGGTTTTGGTCCCAAAGGTCTTCCACAGCCCTCAGTGGGACCTGCGGGGTGCTGATGCCAGTTTTTGGGGTATGTCCATCTCCCGGATTGCTCGCATGGAGAGGATGGCTTACCGGGAAAGCAAAGAGGAGCTGATTCTCCCTGCTGGGGTCCAGCATCCAGGCAGCCCTGTCCCATCAGCCTCCAGGGTTTCAGCTGGATGCCAGCCAGCTCAGCACCCCGGGGACCATCCAGGCCCGAGCCCCCACATCCCCGCGGGATGCAGGGGGCACTTGGCTGCACGTGCCCCTTCCCGCGCCCACAGTGAGCACCAGCAGTGCTGCTGCAGCCGCTCTCCTTATTATCATATTTAATTGCCCTCCTGGTAACCCCAGGAAATGAACAGGAGATGGTGAGAGCAGCAGTTTGGGATGATGTAAACATGAGCTCCAGCTCTCCTCGTGCCTCGCCAAGCCAGTCCCGGAGAGAACGGTGATTTATGGAGCCCCCCAGCCCTGCTCCCCCCACCTGGGCTGCGAGTTTAATCCAGGGCTGCAAATTCAACATAAATCACTTGATTAAAAGCTCTACTTAATTTAAAGCAGGGGGGCGGGGGGTAGGCAGTGCACAGCTGATCGATTTAATTTACACCGGGAAATAGCAACAAGCAGACGCATTTAAAAGGGCCGGGGAGGCCGGGGATGCTGCAGCTGCTTCAGCTTAACCATTTAAGGGCTCAGGAGGGGCTGGCAGCCCCACCCCCCACCCCCTCTTTGGTGAATCACCCCCCCCCCACCCGGACCCCGTGTGCCCCAGCAGGTTGTGGGGTGCAGGATGCTAGAACATTTGTAGGGGGAGTGTTGGAGCACAGAAAAACAGAATTCCTACAAAACCAGTGGCCATCCAGGCTGCTCCCTGAATGTCACCTTTCCAAACTGCTGCTTGGATGAGCTTGAGCACACAGAGCACCGAGAGCCCCCCCAGGGACGGGCCGTGGCTGGCAAAGTCACGGTTAAAGTCTTTAATAATTACAAGAATTCCAGATTCATTACAGAAGAGTTTACAACAAATAATATTTCTCCATACAAAGGCAAAATAAACTTTTCAAGTAACAGCGGCCTGGCTCCGGCGTCTCCACACCGGTGATGGGGAGGGAAGGGGTAGACGTGGCCCCTGCCCTGGTGAGGGGCTGCCCTGGCCAGGGAAACGCCTCGTTCTTCCTGGCACCGGCTCTGTGGAGCAGAACTCGGGCGCTGGGACAGACTGGGGGGGCACAGAAGGGCAGAGCTGGGATGAGGCCACTCCCCGGGCGCTGGTAAGGCACTGGCTGGCATCGCCCGGGGAGCGGGGGCTGCGTGGGGTGCACGTCCCCTGGCTGGGGCACAGCTGGGCTGGCACCGGGCACCGAGCCGGGCTGGAGCCTCACGGCACCGCTCCAGTGTCCCAGTGTCCAGTGTCCCAGCATGACCTGCGTCCCCCTGTTCCTCCCCACAGGCAGCTGAGGGCCAGGCAGGGGCTGCAGCCCCTCCCCAGGGCACTGTCCCCACCCCACACACCAATATGATGCCACAGGCACCGCCCGGCCCCACCGGAGCCCCGGGAGGGAGCAGGGGGGACACGGCGGGCCAGGGCAAGGCCAGGCACGTAATGACAACGGGTTCCCAAAAGGCATCGACACATTATTATTATTGTTTAATACAACCCCATATAAAACTGAAGCAGCAGCAGCAATTCTTATCGAGGGACCTAAACTGAAATAGGTTTAGAACATAATTTAAAAAAATAAAAACAGCAAAAGTAGCAAAATATATGAATTTTTTTTTTTTTTATAGCAACTGATATCTACCAGCCACTAGTACCTTCCTACCAAACTGGTATATCTCTGGTAACAACCCTTTTAAAAAGACATGTAAATATATATTCATATTTATACATATTTTTCGTTATGTACACGGGACTCTGGGTTCAGCACGGGTGGATCTGGCTGTCTCTGAGCAGTGCTGGGTGATGTGCCTGCTGCAGCTCCCGCTCCGGAGGCACCGGGCTCGGGTCAGCAAAGCCCATGGGCACGAGCACCTTGGAGCTGTGGGACCAGCCCCGGAGCATCCCGGGCAGGGAGGGACCCAGCCGGTGAGGATCCTGGCACACCGAGGCTCCTGGCACACCAGTGAGGCTCCCAGCATGCCAAGGCTCCTGGCACACCAGTGAGGCTCCCAGCACGCCAAGGCTCCTGGCACACCAGGGCTCCGGGCACGCCGAGGCTCCCCGGCCGCAGGAACCTGGTGCTGCTCCTGGCTTAGCAAGTTCTCCGAGTCGCAGACCAGCCCGGCTCTCCGTGCCCTGCCAGGATGTGCCGTCCCGGGATGCCTGTCTGGCTCCCCAGCCAGGCACTGCCCACGGCAGAGGATTTCAGCTCAACCAAGTGGGAATATTCAAGCACAGAATTCATGGAAAAGAGGTTTTTAAAAAAAAAAGGGAGGAAACGCCATAAAAACACCGGAACGGACCCTTCAGGCTGCGGAGAGCTGACATGAGGCGGCAGGAGAAGCTGGCAGGAGGTGGGTGGTTTTGGTTACATGAGATGCTACAGGTGTCTCTGAACCCCTTCTGCAAGAGCTCAGCACAACCAGACTGCGCAGGCAGCGTCCACAGGCACGGCACGGCACGGTATGGCACGGTGTGGCACGGCACGGCACGGTCCCACCGGCAGTGCCACCCTCAGTGTCGCTTCAGTCCACCGTTGGTGTGCTGAGGGGGGAACTTGGGAAGGCACGGCTCGTCCGGGAGGGGGTCGTGGGAAAAAACAGAGTCCTCTCCCGAAGAGCAGGTGGAGCTGCGGGTGTCTGGGAAGCCAGGGGAATACTGATCCAGCGGCATGGAGAGGTCCAGGTACTCCTGGGGGACACAAACCCCAACCACAGGCTCAGGAGGGGACTGGGCAGCCCCCAGGGAGCACCAGCCCCACATGGGGTGGGTGCTGGTGGGGGCCCGGGGCTGCCACCTCTCCTACCTGGTTGGAGGTCATGGCCACGATCCTGTCCAGGTCTTCCACCAGCTGCTTGAAGGTGGGTCTCTGGGAAGGGACGGCGTGCCAGCAGTCCCGCATCATCATGTACCTGTGAGGACGAGGGCTGAGCCTGGGGCGAGGGCTGGGGACCCCCCCACGGGACAGGAGCAGCACCCGGGAACGGACCCCTGGCACCCAGGCTGGCACCCACGGCCAGTGAGGATGCTATCCCAGCACTTAGGGTAACCTCCTGTGGGGAAGGAAGGGAATCCCCACAGCCACCCTTGCAACCAAGGGGCTGTCTGGGGAGGAGGATGGACAGGGTCTGGGCTGGTCCCTGTGCTGGGGTCACCCTGGGATTGCCCCCTGCCAAGGGATAATGGAGGGAGATGATGATTATTGCAAACAGATTGGGCTGATGGTTTTGCAGGGCTGGGAACTGCTGGGATTGTAAATCCAAACATCTGGCTGTTCCCCTCCATGCCCCAGCCTGTGCCCTGGGTCAGGCAGTGGCACCCAGAGACTTCCAACCCCACCTCACCAGTCCCAGCTGGGCAGGGGGTGTTGGGGTGCCAGTGTCCCCCCTCTTGCCCATCCTAGCGCTGCACTCACAGCTCGTTGGTGCAGTTGCTGGGCTTGTCCATCCTGTGACCTTCCTTCAGCAGCTTGAAAAGCTCCTCGACGGGCACGCCGGGGTAGGGGGATCCACCCAGTGTGAAGATCTCCCACAGCAGCACCCCGAAGGACCACCTGGGAACACAGGGTGGGCGCTGGGGCACCGGTTCTGGGGGGGCTGACACCCCACAGTGCTTTAGTTTGGGTACAGTTAGAGGCTGGTTTGCTGGGAGGGACAAGCACCTGCAGTTTCTATTCACTCTGCAGGACAGACCAGTCCCAGCACCAAATACAGTTTGGATTTGAAATATTTGGTCGGCTGATGTTAATTATAATTTCATCAAATTAAGATGAACCCAATCCGTGCACTTCCCCAGCGGGCACTACTCACACATCGCTCTGGTGGGTGTAGATTCGGTCAAAGAGGGCTTCGGGGGCCATCCACTTCACCGGCAGGCGACCCTGGGACACAGAACCCCCATTGTCCCCGTGCCACCCAAGCGTGGGGGGGTCTGGGGCAGGGAGCAGCCCCGCACGCCCGTCGCATTCCCAGCACCGTCTGGGGCATCCCCGGCATCCCCACCCCAGCAAGACCCCTCGCCCAGCCCTCACATTTGTCGTCTTCTTGTAGTAATCGATGTGGTGGATGTCGCGGGCCAGCCCGAAGTCTGCGATCTTCATCACGTTGTCCTCGGTCACCAGGACGTTCCTGGCCGCCAGGTCCCTGTGGATGCACTGCGCGAGCGCGGGGCCGTCAGCTGGGCCCCGACACCCCCGGGTGGCTCCCCAGGATGGACCGGGCAGGGAGGCAAGTGTGCATCCCCCCAGGCCCAGCTGCCAGGCTCCCATCCCGCCACAGCCCCCTGGGAGCTTCTCACCTTCTTGGAGGCCAGGTACTCCATGCCCCGGGCCACCTGGTAGGCGCAGGAGACCAGGTCCTTGAAGGAGAGCTGCTCCTCGGGGACGCGGGTGGGGTTGTAGCAGTACTCCATGCCCGGGGGCCGCCGCGCTTGCAGGTACTCCCGCAGGTTGCCCTTGCTGGCATACTCCACGATCACATAGAGGGGTCCTGAGGGGATGGCGGGATGAGAGGCTGGAACACGCAGTGGGGGCTCATGACCCCGCGGGCGCCTGGCCAGCCCCTCCCAGTGCATGGATGCAGCTGGAGGGGTGGCAGAGGGGACACCCCCTTCCTGCTTGCACACCCTCACCGTCCTGCGTGCAGGCTCCCAGCAGGTTGATGATGTTCTTGTGCTTGCCGATCATCTTCATCATCTCCATCTCAGAGATGAGGTCGGACAAGTCCTTCTCTGTGGCGTCGGCTAAAGTGGATAAGGGAGTGGTCGGGGGGGTCAGGCTGGGTGGCACACCCCCAGCCAGGGCTCCAGCACTGTGCCAGAACCCCCCTTGTCAGCGCCACTTACACTTGAGCATCTTCACCGCCACCTTGGTCACCCGGTTGGGCTTGTCCTTGTCGAGGCCAATGGCTTCTGCCAGCACCACCTGCCCGAAGCACCCTTCTCCCAGGGGCTTGCCCAGGATCAGCCTGCCGGGAGGAGACCCCAGTGCGGGGGGAGCAGGTCAGTCACCAGCATCGGCACCACCATCCTCACCCAGCTCCCACCCGGGGCGGGGCTGCACCTCACCTGTCCCGGGGCAGCTCCCAGCGCGGGTCCTCGGGGAGCTCGTACTCGGAGACGCCGGCCAGCATGGGGGTGCCGCTGGAGGAGAGCCGCGAGGGCCGCACCAGCATCACGCCCGAGTTCATGGAGGAGCTGGAGTCGGCCGACACCTGCAGTGGGACCGTGGGTTACCTTCACGCAGCGCCCGCGGCCGCAGCCGGCTGCCCCCGCCCCGGGGAGATGCTGATGGGAGCCTTTGCACCTGCCCCTAACCCCAGCCCCCTGCCCATGGGCAAGGGGCCATCTGTTCTGCTCCCACCTGGGACTCGGACTATGTATTTTTTAATTAATCTGCACCACGGTGTACCCAAAATGCCCATCCCGGGAGCTTCCCTGGCTCCTCAGTGTGTTTAATTATCCTGCTCTGCTCAAACCTTCAGCTGCTGTAAATTCTCCTCTGCTGAGCGGGGAGGCGAAGGGGCTGTCTGGCCTCCCCGCCCACTGCGTTGCCATCGGAGGCACAGCCTGGACAGTCCCCATCCCATGCCATGGATGGGCACAGGGCTGGAGGGGGCTGCGTGTGCAGCAAGGTGAGATGATCCCAGGTCTCCCTGTCCCTCCTCCCCCAGGAAGGGCTGGGCTCCAGGAGGGGCAGTAGGTACAAACAAACCCCCTCTCTACTTTCTGTTACCTGTCTGCGCAGGGGGATGCTCTTGGCCAGCTTGTGCACGGCCAGCTGGCTGTTGAAGTCCGTCTTCTTGGTGGTGCTCTTCAACTTGTAGATGATGATGGTCACCACCATGCAGGAGATGAGGAAGGCCCCGATGCAGTAGATGATGATCTCCAGGTAGAAGGGGGATGTCATCATGGCCGGGGTGTCTTCAATAGCTGGGTCAGCGTGAACAGGGTGTTTGTTAGCACCCACCAGCCCCCAGGGCCCAGGAGCAGCGCTGGGGGAGCCCCCGGCTCCTCCCCACGCTTGGTGGGGACCTCGCTGCAGCAGGGACTGCGGGCTGCCCACCCACCCTGGCGGGGAAGGCGTTCTGTGCACCCCCCAGCTCCTCATCCCCAAGGCCAAGCAATGCCTCTGCTGCATCCACAGGTGCCGGGGGTGGGATGGGGCCAACTGGGACAGGCATGAACTGGGGGGGCAGTGCCTGAGTCACCCTACAGGGATGTGGCACTATGGGCACCGCCATGGACAGTTCCCTGTCCCGGCTGCTACGCTCTGCCCACGCTCAGAGCTGCAGGTCCCTTGGGGTCTGGGGTTTCCCTGCTCACCCTGTGGTGTTGGAGCCGTGAGCAGCTCAGAGCCTGCAGCCATGTGCCAGGGTTCGTGGTGAATCCAGCAGGGTGGGGGCTGCCACTGCACCCCCTGCAGCACCCCCAGCCTGACCCCCCCAAACAGCAGAGCCTCAGAGAGAGGTGGAAGAGGGAGCTGAAGATTCCTGCCCCACCTCTGAGCACACCTGGCTGACAAAGCAGCGGCTGATAACAGGGAAAGTTTTTGGCTGGCAAGCAGTGACCACGCAGCACCACAAAAGCTTTCCCGCTGCTGTTATCCGGCTTTGGTCCGTGCATTGATGCAGAGGAGCAGCATCAATGGGGATGGGGCAGCCGTCCCCACAGCGCAAGCACACACAGCCCCACACGGTCCTGCACCACAGGGCAAGGCCAGGCCCCTGCAGGCAGGTGGGCAGTGCTGCCAGTCCCCCAAACCCTGCTTGGTGCCCCCCTGTGTGGCAGGGCTGGCCTGGCCCCGGGGGCGCGGGACCGTCCTGCTCCGGTGGAGCAGCCCCTGGTTAAGTTTCCCCGGGTATGCATTGCCTGGGCCAGGGAGAGAGCAGGGGGCAGACCCCAGTTGGGGTGGAGGTGGGCAGAGAGTGGGGGGGACACTGCCCCATCCCGCTCCAGCTGCAGAGCAGCCCTGCAGCATCCATGCTGACCCACTCTGGGGGGGCAGGGGCCGGGAAGGGCTCTCTCCCGGACCGCAATGCATACATTGGAAAGGAGGGAGGAAAGGGAGAGGAAGAGGAGTATATACCTTCGAGAACTGTCAACCATGCAGAGTGATGGGAGATCCCAATAGAATTACCCGCCAAACATGTATACTCCCCAGCATCCTCAAATGAGACATTCCTTAAGTGAAGGACTTCCATTTCTTTGTCTGTCGTGTTAACACCAGCCGTCTGGAAGGAAAAATGGAAGCAAAAAACGGAGAAGCAAACCACATGAGATCTTCTGGGAAGGAGGCCAGAGAGGAGGGAGAGCCCAGTCTCATTTGCCAGACCCCCGGGGAGCAGACAGAGACCACTGCAGACCTGCTAGAGAGACCCTCGGGATGACCACTCATCCCGGTGGACCTACGGAGATGCTGGTTAAAACCCTTCACCAAACTGAGTGTCCTGCCCATCCGAACATGCTGGCGATGGGCTGCATGGAGAAATCAGCCCAGGCAGAGCCGGCCGGCTGGCTCGGTGACACGGGGACGAGGACGGGGATGGGAGGACAGAGGCAGGAGGATGGAGGTGGGAGGGCAGAGGTGGAAGGATGGAGACAGGAGGATGGAAAAGGCAGGATGGAGATGGGAGGGCAGCACAGATGGGGGACACAGCACTGTGTGATCCCCAGCCAGGCAGACGGGGTGCCCAGG
>JAYRBT010000060.1:1996946-2155120 GCA_036023395.1 Myiotriccus ornatus | reverse complement strand
ACACACACAGAGCACACAGCCCAGCCGGCCCCGCTGGGTATTTTTCCATGGTTGTTGCACCAGAAACAGCAGAAACAAGAGAGCCCAGAGTTTTGTTTTCCACCGCCGGGGAGTGACGGTCCAAGCAAACACCCCGCTGGGCGTCCTTCCGATTACCTGTGGCCAGGGGCCTGGTGACAGTGAGCCACGCAGACTGGTTGGCCTCGCCAATATAATTGGAAACCTTACAAACATACTCCCCGCTCTCCGCCTCTGTCACATTATACAGGGTCAGCACCTCCGCATCAGAGCTATTAATCCCCGAGTGCTGGAACAGACCAACAACATGGAGTCACATTGATGTGCTCAGGAAAGGCAGCACCTACAGCATCAGCACAGGGGCTGCTCCCCCCCGGTACCCGCAGCCAGGTGGGAGGGATGGGGCTGCACACAGGGGGCCACAGGAGGAACGGGGGTACACAGACAGGCACGGGGGTGTAACCCTGCTGCCCCCTGTCCACAGGGGTCAAAGGCACAGCCGTGGATGGCTGCATGGAATCACAGAACGGTTTGGGTTGGAACGGATCTTTAAAGGCCACCCAGTCCAACCCCCTGCCATGGCAGGGACACCAGCCAGACCAGCAGCAGGTTTGCCTGCTGAGATGGGGGCAGAGGGAGCTGCTCTCACTGGGATGGTCCAGGGCTCAGCTCCCAGCTCCAGCGCCGTGCTCTCTCCCTGGGGCAGCCCACCCGGCCTTGCAGCGTGTGCCCTTAGGGCTCCAAAGGGACCACACCGCTGGCACACGGCTGTGGCACCAGGCAGCCCTCCCTGCCCTTCACCCTGTGATGCTCTGGTGCACCCCGGCAGGCCGGTGACAGCTCTGGGGCTGCAGCTGCCCCAAGGCCAGCAGTCCCCAGCCCCAGGGGGCTCTTCTGGCCCATCCACGTGGCTGCCCCTGCCCTGCCCAGAGTGCGGCTTTACCTTCAGGATCTGCACGTAGGGCAGGTTGTCGGGGCCAATCTTGCTGCCGTTCACCTCGATGTGCTTCAGCCACTGGATGTGGGGCTGGGGGTCACTGTAGACCTTGCAGACAAACTCCACGTTGCTGCCGAGGGCCACTGTCTTGTTGGCAGGCAGCCCTGCCTGCAGGATGGGCCGGTGCGGGGACCGCTCTGCGGGACACGGGGCCTTACGACGGGGTCCGGGGTGCCCCGCTGCCCACCCAGGGTGCACCCTGCAGCCCCCCATGCCCAGGACCCCCGGCTGCCGTGGGCACAGGCACACCCGGCACAGCCATGGCATCCCCTCCCTGAGAGCCCCCGCCTCAGTGGGGCGTGAGCAGCCAGGGACAGGGACAGGTGAAACCCCGGCGCAGGGACAGGGACATCGGCACCTATTCGGGGGGGTCAGAGGTCAAACAAACCTACGGAGGGCCCCGGCCGTTAACAAAGGGGCTGCCACTGTGGTGAGTCAGCATTAACAAACCCCTTTGTTCACCTCGCTGACTGTTCCCTTCAGTTTGCTCAGTGTAATCAAATTAAATCACATTTTTAATGGTTCATTTACTGGCATTTAGAGCAGCTCCACATGTGGAACTGCTCAGACCAGCCTTCCCAGCTGGGAATTATGGCTAATAAGGCGATTAAAAAAGTTTCTGTCTGGTCTATGAAATTATTTTCACCACAATTAAAAATCCCCAGAACAGGATGAGGTGAACCTTCTGCCTGGATGGCTCGTGGACCTGCTGTGCCACAGAGGTGCACACCGGGGTGGCACGCCACAGGGATGGCGGGTGAGCCCCGTCCCTGTGAGCACTCCCATCCCTGCCTCTCCAGGGTGCAGCACCCATTCCTGCTCAGGAAGGTCTGGGGGGACAGGGACGCGGGTGAGCCCCCCAGCCCTGCGCTCCTCACCCACGACATCCAGCTGGTAGGTGTGGTTGATGCTCCCGTACTTGTTCTCCACGATGCAGGTGTAGTTGCCCTTATCAGACGGCACCACCGAGTCCATGATGATGCTCCAGGTGGCCTGGCGGACCTGGGGGCACAGGGAGGACAGAGCCAGTTACGTGCAGGGCACACAAGTCCCTGGTCCCACTCACATCGGAGCTGGCTCAGCCCCGGCCCCCGCCACGGGCAGGACATAAATCTCCCTTTGAGGTCACCTTTCCCCTTCCCTACAGAAGGGCCGTAATTGCTCCCAGCTGTCCTGGGACAGCCTCGCCACGGAGCCAACTGCGCCGAGCAGCAGATGTTGAGAGCTGAGCGCGAGGGGTTCGCCCGGCACGGGGACACCCCTCTCCAGCAGCCCCCGCCTGAGCAGGGAACAGACTGGCTTTGTTCCTCCGGGAAGAGCTGCTTCCCTGGCTGGCCCTGGGGCTCCGACCTGCCCTGCTCCCCATGGTCAGTGGGCACCATGCTGGTCAGTGGGCAGGTCCAGCCTGCGTGTCCTGCACCCAGGACACTCCGTGAGTGCTGCTGACCCAGTGCGTGTCCTCTGGGATGGGTCCCAGCAGCTCAGCGGGGCTCAGCACTGCCCAGGTCCCCTGGCCACGGGGCACCAGAGGCTCTCCAACAGCCAGCCCTGTCACTGCTCTGGCTGCTCTTGGCAAACCCTCCCTGAGCCCTGATCCATGTGGCTGCATTCCTCCCTCCCAGCTGGAAACTGGCAACTCCCACAGTGCTGCATTTCAGCCCCATTAGCTATCCGGGGCACTGTGCTGCCAGCAGCCTCTCTCCTCCCCACCCATGAGCCTACATCCCATGGTGAACCTGCACCCCTTCCCAGGACACACTACATGGAGCTGGGAGCCGTGACGTGGCCGCATTCCTGCTGCTGTCCCTGGCACCTGGCAGGAGCCCTGGGACACAGGACCAGTTGCAGCCTGTGCAACTCAGTGGCAATTGTGGCCACACAACCCCAGGCTGGCTCAGGGGTCTCAGCCAGGGAGACGCCCCAAGGGGTGCAAGCCTTAGGGAGGCTGCAGCCCTGCTCCTGAAAATTAAGAGAGATGGAAAAAGGAGATTCTGCCGCCTTGTAGGGTCACCCAGGGGTCCCTGGCCTAGAGCTGCTGTCAGGGTCACCCCCTCCCTTGGGGAGGAGAGAAACTCAGGGGTCCCAGCATGTTCCCAGGGCTCTTCTGCACCTCACTGCAGGACCAGAGCCATGGGAAGGGGAGAGCCAAGCCCCCCTCCCACCCGGGTGGCACCTGCAGCCTGGCCCCACTGTGGGTGCTGGGGAAGCAGCACTGAGCCCCCTCCCCAGCTCAGGGAGCCAATGTGACCACTGAATGTGGGCTGGGGCACCCCTGGGCTGCTGACGCAGCTCCTGCCAACCCCTGCTGGGCATGGGGGGGCTCCTCCACCCTGGGGCCCCAGGGGACGCCCAGACCCCTCTCCTCGGCGGGGGGATTAGGCGGAGGCAGCCGAGCCAGGCTGGTTCCCTCAGTGCGAGCTCCCTCCCCCAGGGCTGAGCTGGTGCAAACATGACCCAGAAGCAGGTCACTCCCGTAGGGCGACTCCGAAACAGGAATGTCAGAGGGGCCCATCTGCCCCCGCCAGGGTGGCGCAGGCAGGGGCTCGGTGCCTCTTAAGCCGCAGAGACCCTCCCCAGTCCTCCCCCTCCCTGCGAGCCCCCCGGCCCTCGAGGTGCACAGAGCCAGAGGCTGTTCCCCTCCACCCCACACCCCCGCCCAGTACCTTGTACCCCCCGATGCGGTGGTCGGGTTTGAACTCTTTGCCGTTCTTCAGCCAGCGCAGCGTGGGGTTGGGTGTCCCGCTCGAGGGACACTTGAATTTCACCGTTTTGGCGGCAGGGACGGCGTGGAGCTTCTTCTCCATCTTCTCGGGATAGGTCCAGTATGGAGCGATGGCCTCTGGGGAGCAGAGCGGGGGCTCAGCTGTAACCCCAAGGATGCCCAGGGCTGCTTCACCCAGTGCCCAGACCCCCTCCCTGCACCACACCCTCACCACCGCCGGCCAGGCTGGCTCAGGCAGCCCCTGCCCATCCTCGCCCGCCTGTCTCCATCCCCGGGCAATGCTCACGTGTGCCCAGCCTGCCCTCGCCCTGACACAGGGCAGCGCCGTGGGCAAACCCCGCGCGCACGTACGGTTCGGTTTGGTGTTATCGGCCTCCTTCTCCTCCGACGAGGAATCATCTTCGTCATCATCATCCTCCGCAGAGGGCAGCGCGTCTGCAAGAGAAGAGATGGCCCCGCTGAACATCTGTGGACCTTTGTGAGCGGGGCTGGTGGGGACCAGAGCATGGTGGATGGGTGGCAGGGAGCTGTGCCCAGTGGGGTGGCCGGGGGAGGGAGGTGCTGATGCCCGGCGGGGGCATGGGGATCCCAAGGGAACGCTCTGCACACCCCTCAGCACAGCCAGGCCCAGCAGTGCCACCATCCCAGTGCCCACAGCCATGGGCATGGTGAAGCGATTTGCTGCCAGAAGTGATGTCGGAGCTCCTCACCCCGTGTCCAGTGCCATCAACCCCCCTGGGGTGGCAGCCAAGACCCTGTAGGCACAGAAATGCCCCAGCCTCGGCGAACACCTCCCCAGCTCCAGCATTCCTCCCTCTCCAGCCTCACGCTCCATCAGCACCAACACAGACTGCGGCTCCCACCCAGCACCTGCCCCTCCTGGGGTGGCCCTGCAGGCCCCCAGCCCATGCAGACAAACACACAACGACCTCTGGATGCTTCTCCCTGCGCTGCAGCGGCCAAGGAGCCACGGCACTGTGCTGGAAACTGCTCCAGGCACCCCCAAGTCGCAGGTCGGCCCCAAACTCACTGCGTGTGGCCGGTGGAGCGTGCAGGGCGTGCGGAGGCAGCCTGCTCCTCGCTCCACAGCCTGGCCCCCGCGGCTGCCCCTTCCCTGCGCAGCCAGGGCTGCTACAAACCTGAGACGTTCACGGAGAAGTAGGTGGTCTCACTCCCTGAGGGGCTGTTGGTCATGCAGGCATAGAGCCCCGAGTCCTCGGGCACCGCGTCCCTGACCTCTACCTCCTCCCCGGTAATGCGCGTCCGGTTGTTCTCGGCCAGCTGGACGCCGTCGCGCACCCAGTTGATGCTCTGGACGTCATCCCGCAGCCGGCAGCGCAGCTGGAGGAGGTCACCGGGGTGGGCCGAGTAGGACTCCACTTCGATTTTTGCTTTGGGCAGAGCTGGAGGAGTTATGGGAGGGGAGGAAAAAAAAAAAAAAAGGAGAAAAGGAATAGAGACTAAAGGAAACTATGCTGCTGCTGCTGCTGCTGCTGCAGCCAGGTTAATCAGGCAACATGCGCTGCTGGGATGCTCCCGCCACGGCACCAGGGACCCCGGTACCCAGGGGACAGAGCCGGCAGCAGCAGAGCAGAGGGGAGGCAGAGGCGGAGGCTGCGAGCACCCCAAGCAGCACCAAGTGCTTCACCCCACAGCAGCACCCACTTGGTGCCTGGGGAGTTCCAAAGCCCTCACCCCACTCGGCTCTTACAGAGCGTGACAGGGCAGGGCCTTCACAAGGGGGGGAAATGGGCAACTTGAGACAACTTAGGTAGTGCCAGCTGCTTTGGCAGGATCCAGCCTCTCCCAGGAGCATCCCACATCCCTGCCTGGCTCTGCCACCTTGCAGGGGTCCCAGGAGCCCAAACACAAGCAGGCAGCCAGCAAAGCAGGTCAGGGTCCCCATGGCACCAGGACCCGCGCCCCAGTTAGAGCACGGCGGGGCAGGGACTGGGGGCTGCGGGAGGACAGCAAGGCAGGGAGTGAGGGGGGGAAAGGTCAGCCCAGAGGAGCTCTGGCCAGACAGGTGCCGGCCACGGCGTTCCCATCCACGGCATTCCTGGGCAGGGGAGCTGCAGCTGCTCCCCGAGGCGACACTTGTGTGAGCAGCACAAAGATCCTTTCTCTCCACTCCACCACGATCTCATCTCTCCTGGCCCTGGTCTGTCCTGGCCTTGACGTGTCCCGGCCCTGGTCAGTCCTCGAGTGCTGGCCCTCCGTGGCAGGCGGTGTGCGAGCGGCTCTCCTGGTCCTGGGCTTGGGGCAGATGCTGGGTTTCAAACCACCTCTTCAAATTCCACAGCCTAAGGAAGGGCTCAGGCTGCTGCAGCTCTGCTGGGGCTCCCTAAGGCGATGGGGGTGGATGCAACGTGAGCATCATCCCAGACCGAGCTCCACAGGCTGGTGGGCACGGCTCTGGAGCCCAACTCCTCGGCTCTGTCTCCTCTCTGGTAATGTGTGTCCGGTTGTTCTCGGCCAGCTGGATGCCATCAGGACGCTGCAGGAGCAGCACGAAGGGGCACATGGCACTGCTGTGGATGCTGCTCTCAGGGGCCAGAGACGGGGCCAGAAAATCCCAACAAATGTGGCAGAAACAGCTGGGAAGTGCTCAAGATGATCCAGTGCTCCAGGTGATCCATGGCTTGAGGTCTGAGTGCCCCAGGACTTCTGGATGCCCAATGAACCAGACAAGCACAACCTCTGCTCCCTCCTTTGCATGTGTGCCCTAAACAGCCACGGAGCAGCCACCGGCTGCAGAGTGGCACAGGGTCTCTATTGGCACAAAATCCCCTGGTGCGGAGCCAGCACGTTCGGGTGATGTGGGGCTGGGACCAGCAGCTCCTCCCCGCTCCTCCCTGCACCCACCAGCTGCTCTCTACAGCCAAAAATCGAAACCTCAGCTCTCCAGAAACTCCAATTCGCTTCACCATGACCTGCACTTTGCTTTCTGGCCACTTTGCCTTGGACTGATGAGAAGCTTCATGGAGAAAACATCCCTGAGTAGGTCCAGAGTTTCTCCTCTTTCTTTTGCTCAGTACTTAAAGGAAAACAGTGGGATATGGAAGAATTCCCTTTCCTCATCTGCTGGAATACCAGAGCCAGGGCTCCAGATGCATCCATGAGAGGATACAAAGCGTTTTCATGTGGAAGGGGAAGACCAACAGGAGCCCCTTCCCTGGTGGGGGAAGGGCCTTGCTTTGCAATGCTGTTTTTCCCTGATTTTCTCCCACAGGAGAGGCACTTCTCGCAGCTCTGATTTGTGTTTCAAGTGATTAGTCACAGGCGTCTCCCAGGGCTCACAAAGCAGCAGTGACATCCCACCCTGTCTGTCTGAACACCCCAGGACTGGGTAACACCACGTCTTCCTGCCTGTCCCAACTCCCTCCTCACACAGAGCAAGGCCAGCGGCTGGTAAATAGCCATGAAAACACAAACCACCACAAATCTGGTGCTGCAGCCATACCTGCCCTCATCTTGCTCCCAGCTCTGCCCCATGCACCCATGCACCGACAAACTTCTTCCCTCTGGAACAGAAAAACCCTGCAGGGAAACCAGGGAGGTTGCTCCTGCCAACCCTGAGCTCCACCAGCACCCCTCAGCTGGACCTGTGGAGTGGGATGAGGAGGCTTGGAGGTCTCAGCCCCCTGCCAGGGCTCGGGGAGGCAGTGTCCCAGGCTCAGGCGGGTCCCTTTCCCATGGGCACAGCATCGCACAGGTCCCCTGGCACCCCATGCAAGTGCCACTGGGCTGAGGAGCTCGGCCGGGGGCTGCCGGCATGTGGCCAGATCCCCTTTCCCCGTTCCCTCCCCCAGCCCAGCCAGGCCAGGGGCTGGTTTGCATCACCAGCATGACCGGGGGGCGTGGAGGCGATGGACGGACAGGGGAGGCAGAGGGCACGGCCGGCCCCTGCCCCTCGGTCACCCACGGCACATCTCTGGCACTCGGGACAAGGCGGAAAACGCGGCATGGTGGGAACGGCCCGAGAACGAATTCACAGGCTAAGGAGCATGACCAGGTTCCCTCAGCCTCCCGGGGGGAGCAGGCCTTGGACGGTGCTGCAGCCCTGGCAGGCAGACAGCACTGTGGCCATGGGATGGCATGGATGGCACGGGGACACCAGGGACACGGGAGCAGCCAGCAGTGTGAGCTGTGGTACCGGTGTGGCCTCCACTTCGGTTAATGAGGGTGAGCCCGTTTGATCACTGGACTCCATCGTCCTGAAACGCCCCTGTCTCACATTCTGCTTCTCTGTAACCTAAACCACGGCACCAGGTGCAGCCCCGGCACAGCCCCACGGCAGAGCCCACCCTGGCCGGCTGCTCCCTCCAGGCACCAGCCAGCCCTGCACAGGCCTCTTCTCCGAAGGTTAATCAGCCAGACAAACGCTTGGCTCTCCTCCCCAGGGCTCGGGAAGGCTCCGGGTGCTGCCGGCACCGCACAAAGGTCACCCCAGCCAGGAGCCATGGGGGTGCTCACAGCCCCTTTGAGCAAAGAGGGCAACAGCGAGGAGAGCAAACAAACACCAGTGTCTCGGTCCCACAGGCAGAGCTCTGTCCCACTCTGGTGTGGCAGGGACAGGAGGGATCATGTCCACAGGGAGCCCCGAGGTCCCCAGCAAGGTGAGGGGCAGCCCTGGCCAGCGGTGCCTCCACCAGCCCCCCCAGCAGCCGCACACTGGGGCAGCCGCTGTGGGTTTATTACCTTCTTCCACCTTTGAAATGGAACCGAGAGCAGAGCCGAGCTCGGCGAGCGTCGGCCAGATGGAGAGTGTCACTGAGTGCATATAACTGTCACCGGCTCCTCAGGGCTGGCCCCCAACAGGGACGGCAGGGATGGGGACGGCAGGGACAGGGACCCGGGGCAGCAGCCCCAGGGAGAGCAGCCACACAGATTCACCAATCCCCCCTACTCTCCGTGCTGCCTGTGCACCCCCCGAGCAGCGGGAGCCACAGGCTGTGCTGGCCACGGCGATGGTGACGATGGCGACGATGGCAATAAAGGGGCCAACAAAGCGGCGCGGGGACAATGCGGGCGGGGGGCGCGGGCCGCGGGCGCCGGTTGCCCTGGAGACCCCAGCGGGGCTTTCCGAAGGTATTTCCTGAAGAAAAAGCACACACATGCCCGGCAGCCCCGCTAATCCCAACAGGAAGCGCTTACCGGGACTTGGGGATTGGCTTCTTTTTGATTTAAAAAGCTCCTCGCCCTGCCGTGTCCCCCCCAGCCCGGGCTGTGCCGGGGGCATGCCCCGAGGGACAACATCCCAGCACTCCAGCTGCTCCCAGGGCCATGCATATCCCTGGATCTCCTCCTCCAGGGAAAGGCTGCCGCAGGGACATGCCAACAGATGAGCATCAGGAGCTCAACCCACCCCCATGGTTCTTCTTGGAGTGCTCAGGGCACCTCTTGGCTCCTCCTGTCCAAGCCAGCCCAGGAGGCCATGGGCTTCTCTGCACCCTCCCAGATGCTTCCTCCACAGGGAGAGGGGGATTTATGTCCTGCTCGGGCCCTCCTGCTCTCCCAGCCTGCACGGCAAATGAAGCAGCACTTAATTAACAGGCGTGCTGGGAGTTTGCAAAGCTGTCAGGATAAACCCACCCCTTTCCCCCGGGACCCCCTGGCCATGCTCAGAGCTCTGCAGCAGCTCAGAGCCCTGGAAGCAGCGGACTGGGGCACCAACACCCCCCATCAGCTCTCGCAAGGCACGGGACAGACGATGGTCGCAAGTGAACACCCCAATCCGTGCAGTCTTTGGCTGGCTTTGCCTGGGCCCTGGCTCACCACCAGAACTGTCTCTATTCCTCTCCCCACATCCCTCCTGCACTGACTCAGGCAGTTGCACACGGGGGGGTTCAACAGCTGGCAGCCCCCAGACACCTGGGGATCCCCCTGAGCCCCTGGCGTGGCTCCGCTCACCCTGGGGCAGCTCCACAGCCCAGGCTCCGGCAGAGTGCGGCTGCTTTTCCCAAAGACTCATATTTCCTTTTTTCCTCCTCAATTAAGGGCTGGAGTGACACCATCCGAGTGGAAAGGCGGGAGGAGGGAACAATGTCGGCCTGGCAGGCTGGGAGGGGACGGCAGCAGCCTGATGCCCTGGAGGACACAGCGATGCCCTGGGGAGCTGGGACTGGGTGGCTGCAGCAATAGGGGTCTGGGGGTGCTGCTGGGGGCTGCTGGGCCCCCCGAGCTCCGGCAACAGTCCTGGGCTGCTGCCATCAACAGCAGAAGTGCAGGAGGCTGCAGGCTTGGCAGGGAGTCTTCGGGCTGCTTGTGGGGCTCCAGCAAGGAGTCAGCTGCTCCAAGGGATCCCCAGGATCCAAACTGGATCCCTTGGGGCTCCCCGGGGCACAGGGTGGAAGACACCGAGAGCTGCAAAAACAAGGAGGGGACTGGACAGCAGAGGAATGGGGGGGTGGGGGTCAGAGCCGAGGGCCAGCAGTGCTCCTGGGGAGCAGCAGGGCAAGCCAGGGACCTTCGCGGTGCTGCCTGAGGTGATGCTGGGGTCCCCCAAGCTGCCCGGGCTGAGCACACTGCTCACCCTGACTTCTGGCTCCTGCAGGGCCCAGAGAGAGACCCCCTGGACGAGTCAGGGACAACAAAGCCCCTGGATCCAGGGCCCCCGCCGGCCCTGCAGATGGGCAGGGGAGGTTAAGCCTGTGGCCAGCTGGGCGGACGGCGGCCCCGGGAAATGGGGCAGCCCCCTGGCCCCCGCCCCACGGGGAGGGGGCTGCAGCCAAACCCCGTGGGCTTTGGAGTGCAAATGCACTCTCTGGGAAACTATCTGCCGCACCGGGGGGTGCCTTCGGGGCTCGGTGTCCCCCAGAAGCAGCTGCCCAAGGCAGGACCCCCCTGCCCCAGGACACAAAAATGCTCCCCACAAAACTGTGCTCGGCCGCTCGGCACCCCCGGCAGGGCTGAGGCAAGCCCGAGCGAGGAGATGCCTGAGCAGCAGCCAGGACAATGGCAGACAAGGAGAGAGGGGAAAAAAACCCTCGGCAATTTTCTGCAGGTTTCTATTTAACCTGGAGACAAAGAGCAGCTTTGTGCGAGGGAGGGACGGAGGCTGCGCACGGAAATTTCTTGGCTTTTCCCCTTAACCAGGGGTTTTTCACCACCTCCAAATTTAGGTAACTATAAAATGCAGTAAGTGCCCATTAATATTTTATTTGCTCCAGATTTTTTGGTACTGGGAGGGAGCCCACGACAAGCAGAGCTCCCAAACCCCCTCCCGCGCCACGAGGAGAGGGGAGCCAGGGCTGAAACCCCCCTCTGCGCGAGGCCAGGGCCGCTGGCCGGGCGCGGGGGATTACTCCTCCCTGAGAAGGGAGCTTAGCTGCCTCAGAACTGGGAGTAAACTGAAACCCTATAAACATGCAGAACAAAGTCCGGGAAAGCTGCTGCCTCTGCCACAGAGGGGACGGAGCGCGGCCGCCGCTGCCCCCGAGGCGACGGGGGGATAATCGGGAGCCACAGTGATGTGGGGGAAGGACAGAGAGCTCGGCCCCCAGGACACAACACCCCTCAGCACGGGAGCTGAGCCCCATCCACATCCCATGGAACCCCAAAACCCGCAGGGCCGAGTCAGAGCCTGACCCTGAGAGGTGCTGGTGGCTCGGCCCCGGCTGCAGGTCCTGGCCCAGCACCGGCTCTTCCCATCCCACATGTCCTGCTGGGAACATTTTGTTCCCACCAGCCGGCCCCGGAGCCAAGGGACGGACTCTGCCCCAGCCGGGCTCCTGCTGTGGCACTAATTGGGCCGCCCTGGTGAGAACCATGTCGGGAAACGTTTCCAGAGGTTATTGTTAGCCCTGGCATGAGGTTGGCGAGGAACCAGCTCCCTCCTCTCCAACCTCTCCTCCTCCACTGCCACGGCCTGACGCTGCTCCCGAACTCTCCAGGGGCTGCAGGGCTCCTCACTCACCCCAAAACCCACCTCCGCTCAATCAGCCCCGGACTCCCCAACACCTTTCCCAGCGCCACAGCTGGGGTCAGGGCCACCAGTGCTGCTCTACCAGCAACAGAGCCATCCTTACCCCAAACACCACTAGGAAACCTCTTCCAGGAATAGCAATCTCCCGAGAAAAACATGTTTACCACTGTCAACCGCATTGTTTACGGATGTGGGGAGGAGGCAAGCCAGTGGAAAAATCTCAGCGATGGTCCATGTGAGCAAAGCTTTGCCCAAGGCTCCTCTCTGGAGCTGCAGCTCCCCAGGGACCACTCGGGCTGTCTCCTGTGGTGCCACCTCACAGGGTACTCCCTGCTCCGACCAGAGGCACCAACCCCCTGGCATCACCCAGTCGTCCCTCCCCGAGGCTGGTGCAGCTGCAGCACAGACCACTCACCAGTGCCAGCTCCCACCCCGAGCCCTGAGAGGACCCCGGGGCACCACAAGCCGCTGTGCCCATGCTGGCTGCACCAGCAATCTGCCTCTCAGGGTTCTGGTGTGAGAAAGGAGGAAGGGAGAGCGAGTCTTAAAAAGCAAAGCAGTGCCCACAGACCAGACATTCTTGGATAATTAGAACCAAAAGGCAGCAAGTCAAAGTCCTGCACGGCGCAGCCGGGTCTGGTTATTCTCTGCCTCACCAAGGCTCTGACACGCCGCAGCAGGGCTCTGTGCCGGGGCCCACTCTCCCCAGAGCCAGGTGACCCCCTCGGCCCATCCACCGTGCCTCGAGGTGCCCCTGTGCTCTGGAGCTGTGCCAGGCACCCCTGGCCTGCCCACCACAGCCACCAGCACTGCAAGGCTCCTGGGGGTCAGCAGCAGTGACAGGGGGTGTCCTCACTGGGGGCTGTGCTCCCCTGCCCCAGCAGGGCAGACATTTGGACTGCAGGAATCACCTGAGCCAGCTGTGGCTTTGAGGCATTCCCAGTGGGGAGCAACACTGGAGCACCCCAAGGGTCTCCGTGGGGTGCATGCACCCCTGGCACGACCAGCTGGCAAAAGCTGAACCAGTTCCCTGCACCCAAAACCCCCGTCCCCACCAGCTGAGCACCAAGACAAGTGCCACGTCCCCATGGGCACCAGCCCCCGGGTGGCACTGCAAGTGGCACCGGGGACATGCTGATGCCCCCCCCGGCCGGACCACATGCCAGCCTCTGCCTCTGCTGCAGGGGAGACCGGCTCATGCCACGTCTGGCAAAGAGAGACGCGAAGGACGAGGGCGCGGGGGCTCCCGGCACACGGCGCTGTCCCTCTTACCTTGGTCGGGCAGGGTGGGGGCCGGCCGGGCAGCGGAGAGCGCGGCTGCGACCAGCACAGCCCAAAGGATGAGGCACCGCCAGGTAAACATCCCACTGCTGCAGCTACTGCTCGGCGACTGGGCTCCACAACTCCCACTCCATGGGGACCCCGGGCTGGCCCCGGGCGGGCGCGGGGGGCGTCTCCGCTGGGCCGTCAGCCCCTCCGAGCTGTGAAGGAGGAAAGCAGAGTCAGGGCAGGGCGAGGGGCTCCCCCACATCCCACCACATCCAGCACGGCTGCAAGGTGGGACGCACTCGCCATCACGGGTGACACTGCTCCAGCATCCAGATGGACAGCAGGATGTCCCTGGATCATGGGATGTCCCCGGACCATGGTGGCAGGTCCCCACAGACCCCTTGGCAGCCTGACGTGACCCAGCACTGACTGGCAGGGTTACGTTTCCCTGTGTAAAAGTGTTGATGTGTTGAGAGGGAAAGCGCTGGCAAAGCAGAATCGCATGCAGCAGAATCTCCCAGAATGGTGGGAGAAACATTAATGCCAGTTAGAGAAAAGGAGATTCCTCCTCTCCTCTTCCTGCGCTTCATCAGCTGTTGCTGATTCACAGCTTTGCTGTGGGAAATCCCATATCCATACCAAAATCTGACATTGTCCATGTCACTGTGGACCCCAGCAAGGCAGATCCTGCTGCAAACCTCCTCCATTCCCTATAGGATCTATAGGGCACACGGCAGCCACCCCCATAGAAAGGCCTTTCTGGAGCTGGAGGGTCAGCCAGCTGCGGCCGATCTCTTCCCAACAACAGCTGTTTTTGGAGTGGCTGTTTGGGGAGAAATCCCCCTTCCTCCACGGCCAGTTCTGCAACTCACTCTCATCCCTGCCAGCTCTCACGCTGGGTTCTCCAGCCCACCTCTTCCCTCGGGTGCCCATGCCCTTCTAGGAGAATGCTCCACGCAGGGCAGCTTCAGAGGTGAGTGCTGGCACAGGGAGACCCAGCAGAGCCTGATCGCTGTTCAGGGTGCCCCAGGGATGTGCTCTCTAGGGCCCTCAATCCCTCCTTCCCTCTGACCATCCCTCCTTCCCACCATGCCAGGATCACAGAGCTCTGCCAAGACACGTTCCAGGGGGACGCTGGAGCCCGAGCCCGACCGCCCCCGGCCAACTGCTCCCAGCCAAGTGGATGGGAACAAGCCCCTGTGCTCCACCCCCGCGCCACATCTGCACCTCGGCAGCAGCCTGGGACGAGGTCCCGACACCCGCGGATGGTCCCGCCGGGCTTTGCCGAAGCGCTCGCCGGCGAGACCCTGCCCAGCCCATTGCACAACCCGCGTGGCCCCGGCCAGGGCGCTGCTGGCAGCCGGTGCTCCGGAGGACGCCCAAGGACCAGGGCGTGGAGAGGAGGACACCATCCCCAAAGCCTTCCCCCCAGGCACCTCCCGGGGTGCAGCTGTGCCCCCAGGCCCCGCAGCCCTTGGCAAGCATCCCAAGCTCACCCGGCTCCTCTCCCGAGGGCCACGCGCTCCCCGGAGCCGCGCGCTGTGCCGTCCCCAACCTGCCGCGTGAACAGGCGCTTCCTTCTGCCATAAGGCGTCAGGCTGAAGCACACACTGTTAAAACCAGTGAGTAATAATTGTAGTGAGTAATAAACCGCTACTCATCCTCCCCACGCACTCAGTCCGTGGAGCTCTGGCCACTGCCTCTCCCGCTCCACCGTGAGAGCAAGATCCTGTGCTGCCTGTGCCTGGAGTGCCGGCTTTTCCCGATGGATGGGCTGAGCAGCCACTAGCCCCAGAGGGCTCAGATCCCCCGAGCAGCCTCCACACCCCAAGGAAGCTCAGCCAGGGTGCAGGTCTGGGGGCTCTGGCTGCCTCCTCCCTGCCCAACTGCTCTGCCTCCAGCCAGCAGAGGAGTATTTGGGACCCAAACTATTGACACAAGGAGTAGGACAGAGAAAAGGGCACCCAGCAAACATCGGTGTTATCTCCAACACCAGCACTCCCAGGTGCCAGGCAGTGCTTGGAAATAGTTATTGAATGTTCAGGATTTATCAGGGTTTGGAAAGGGGGAGGCGGAATTCTTTGAGGGGGAAAAAAAAGAAAAAAAGAAGTCCTTGGTATTTCTGGAAATTTTCTGTCTCTCAGTGGCTTTGTTTATCACCAGCACATGCTCCCCGGAACATGCCCTAATGCGGAGTGTCTGCGTGGGCCTCCCGAGCCGGCCCTGTGCCGAGGGGAGGGATGGAGGGAGAGAGGGCTGGAGGGAGGGAGGGATGGAGGGGAGCCCAGTGCCTCCAGTTCCTGAAAAATGAGTCAGTGCTGGCTCGTGCACAGCAGAGCCCTTCTCCAGATACACCTCGGAGCGGGCGCCTTCCAGCTGATTCAGGGGCTTGACAGCAGCATATTTCCATGGCGTAGGGATCGCTCGGCAGCGCATCACTGTCTGTGGCTGAGAGGGTCACTGGGAGGGAGGGAGGGAAGGAAGGAGGGAAGGACAGAGGAAAGTGTGCCAGGACTCAGCAGGAGCACATTGATGATGGTGCATGAAGGGAGGGGGCAGCAGGGCTTTGCTGGAAGGCAGCAGGACCAGGACACATCCTGACCACGGGGAGCAATCCCAGCATTCTGCCTGCTCTCCCCAGACAGGCTCAGCAGCACCTGAAGGAATTCCAGTGCTCAGAGACGCTGAAGGGGCAGCACAGACCCCTTCCTCCTTCCCAAAGGAGAAGAGGAAACTGGGAAGCCCCAAGACACCTGCCCTTGTGGCTTCTTGGTGCCCACTCGGGAAGGAGGTGAGGAAGTGGGGAGGGGAGAGTGCTCCTACCTGTGCAAACATGGCTCTTGTCCCTGTTTATACAGCTTTTATATAAATCCCAACAGGAAACCATTTGCTCGGGAGGATGGCAGCTTGGGCAGGGTGGGTCTCCGACTCCTGCTGGGCACCGGGCACCATCCCCGCTCCCCGCGGCCCCAGCACACTGCAATTTACTGCTCCGGGGTGGACTCAAACAACTAAAAATGGAAGCAGTATGAGAGAAGCCAGTGCTAAATGCCTCTCAGAGACCTGCCTCCAAGACTGCAATTACTAGCGGCCATTACACCCACGGAGCTATTTCAGAGTGGTGACGGACACCCCTGTGCCCACCCGTGCACCCTCTGGGGGCACAAGCTCCCCTGTGCACCAGGAAAGATGCTCTCACGCTGCCTTTGCACGCCGGTATGTCCACGAGGAGCCTCGTTTAACCTGTCCCCCTGCCATCCTCAGGCACCCCAAGGGCTGCACTTTCACCCCTCGTGTCTCCCACGCCCCTGAGTCACAGGGCTGAGCTGTCCCAGGGACACGGCACAGACCGGACCTTCCCACTCGGACAGCAGCTGCACCCCATGCTTCTTAGCTGAGTGCTTCTGAGCAGGGAAGCCCCTTCCTGTCCCGTGGCTCATCCCTGGAATGCATCTGAGGTGCCAAGCACAGGAGCCAGTGCTGGAACGGGGTGCCCAGCTGGGGCACGTGGGGCTCAGAGCCCTGTGATGCTGTGATGTCCGCAGAGGAGCCACAGCCTGATCCCTGTGCGCCCACACCGCTGGATGTGGAGGGATTGGGTGGCTGCTGCCATGGGCTTGGTGAGGCCGGGGGGGCTCTGGCCCCTTGGTCTCTGCCTCCCTGATGGACCAAAGCTGGCCTGTGGCATCCACCACGTCAGAGCGTCCGGGGTGCCTCAGTGCCAGCAGCCAGTGGGTAATGCAGCAGGCAGGAAAAACACAGGGAGAGGCTAAATCCAACAGGGAGAAGAGTCTGAGCTCAGCTCCCGGGTCTGCACAGCGTCAGGAGCCTGTGGTGGGGGGCTGCGCCCAGCCAGGGTCACCCGTCCCTCAAGGGGGGAAGCGGTGACCTCCAACAGGCCACCCAGCTGGGCAGAGATGCCCTGCAGCCCCAAAACACAGAAAGGAGACTCGTTTTCCTCTGAGGTTCAACACAAGCAGCCCTCCAGGCGCCCTTGGGGAGGAAGGACATGCCAAAGGCACAATCTGTGGGTGACAGGAGCAAAGCCTTTCCCTTGCCCAGTGCTCCGTGCCCCAGCCTGTGGCTCAGGTCAGGAACCAAGTATTTGCTGAAATAAAAAGCAAACACAACTGCAAATGGAACTGTAGGGAAAAACTATAATGCTTAAAGCAGACACATGCTCGGAAAAATAAATATCCAACTGTGCAGCATACAGAGCGCATTAACCCTTCCCAGCTGGCCACCAGAACTTAGGGCTACCGGGGACATCTCTGGCGCCGAGCTGCGGGCATCTGATGGTGGGGGACCCTGGCACACAGGGCAGGAAGGACAGGGAAAGGCCCAGCATCACCCAAAGATCTCCATAAAACCAGCTCAGTTCTAGAAGCATCCTCACAGTCAGGTGTGAAAATCGAGGGCTCGATTTTCGAATCTACAGAGGAACCATTGGTACCCAAAAGTCTCCACTGGGCTGGTCCCCATGACTGCACTGGAAGCAGAGTTGGCAAGGATGGTGACTCTGGGACACGACCACAGCCTGCCATCCCCTGGAAGGGGCAGAGGCCCGTTATCCAGCCTGGGAAGGACCTGGCTGGGGCTTTCACTACATTCCGCTCCTCCAGGGAAAGCCGCTGGGATGGGAAGGACACACATTTTCCTTCATGCCCAGACGCAGCAGGTCACAAAGGGGCAGAAAGCCCGATTGCTGGGATGGGACGAGCTTCCAGCAGCCAGAGCTTGGGGGGCCAGAGCACCAGGGACACCAGCTGGGGTTGGAGGCAGCTGTTAGGTTAGGTTTTTAGGTGGGTAGATAAAGAGGGAGCTCCAGTTCACACCTGAAAGTGACCCAGGCCCCTTCCCACACGGCCGGGGCAGCACCTCGTGCGTGGTAAAACCCAGACGATGCTCCCGCTGGCTGCCTTCGGCCGGCACCACTCCTGCCTGCACCCCGCCGGAGCGGGGGCGATTTATTTTAATCCTCTCGGAGCAACACAAGGAAAAGGCAGCAGTGCATGCCAGCCAGCACAGGGATTAAGGGAGGAAGTGCTCCTGAGAGGGGAAGATGGCTGCTAGCCAGAGCAGGGGGCTGCGGGGCCCACGCTCCTGCGGCGTCCCCGGGCTGCGCGGGGGGGGCTGTCCCTGCGCCCCGCTCCTCTGTGCTGGCATCCAGCTGGTCGGCACCCGGAGAGCTCCAGCCAGAGCAAACCACCGCCTCCGCCTGCGCGCAATCCCACTTTCCCTCTGGCCGGGACCCCGAGCCCGTCCGTTTACCCCGCGAGCCGTTGGGTTCCCCGCGCTGTTTGGGTTTAAACATTGCCGGGAAGGGACCTGCCCCGGCCAGCCGTGACCCGGGACACGGGGCAGCAACTCAGCAAATCCGGGCAGAGAAGGAACAGCGAGGTGGCCGCGGAGCTCCTCGGCGTCACCTGAACACGACACGCTCCGCTGCGTCCTCGCACGAGGCCAGCGGCCACCTCCGTGGCTCCTGGCCCCAGAACCCACAAACACCACAACCAAAGCCCTCTGAAACCGAACCCTCCCGGTGCCGAGGGCCACGGCACCGGCCCAGCGGTCACCCGCCATCGCAGGTGTCGCCGCCGCCTCGCCGCACTCCCGGCGCCTTCGCCGCGGGCGGACGAGCAGTTCCCGGAGCCCGGCACAGCGCTGGGATGCGGCGGCTCCCGGAGCCCCAGCAGCCCGGACACACAAAGGGAAACTCAGCTCCGGGACGGCGTTATTCCGGCGCCTCCATCCCCGGTGACCGCTGAACGCCCTGGGATCCCAAATCTGAGACACAACTAAACCCAGCTCCTTCTCCATCTTTTTCTGGAAGCCGCGAGGCTCCCGCTCAGGAACTTTTCGTGAATACGGGACCAAGCAACGACTCGGAAACCCTCGCCGGGCCCCCGACCCCCGCACCGTTCCGCTGTCCGCAAACCCCAGGTCCCGCAAACCGGAGCCGCCCCGGCACGGGGGACAGGGCGAATCTGGGGGGGTTCTGCCGCGACGCAGTCCCGTCCCCCGATCGAGCCCCCCGCGCTCGCCCCGCGGAGCACAGAGCGACGCCCCGCGGTCCCGGTGCCGCTCCCGGTGCCGCCCCCCTCGCCGCCGTTACTCACCGGAGCCTCGCGGGCGGCGGCGGCGGCGCGGTGCCGCCGCTCCCGGGAACAATGGAGGGGAGCCCCGGCCGGGGCGAGAGGCGCAGCCCCGCCGCCGCCGCGCTCACAGCGGCCGCCCCATGGCGGCCCCGGCCCGGCCCGGCCGGCGGAGGCGGCGGGAGGCGCTCCCGGAGCCGCTCCCGGACGCGCTCCCGAAGGCGCGGCCGCCCCGACGCTGCCGCTGCCCGCCCGCCGCGTCCCGCCGAGCGCCCGCCGCCGCCGAACTGAGCCGCTCCCGCACCGCCCCGCCGACAGCCCCGGCTCCTCCTCCGCCTTCCTCCGCCCTCCTCCTCCTCCTCCTCCTCAGCGGCCTGATGGGGCTTGTAGTCGCCGCCTGCGCGCCCCCCCACCCGGGGAGCCCCCGGCAGCCTCCCGGCAGTGGGGTCCTGGGCGTCCCCGCGGAGTTTTGGGGGCGGCGGTGGCCCCGAAGGCAGCGCAGGCTGCGTTCGCCGTGCCGCAGGGATGCTGGCCGGGATGCTCCTCTCGCCTCGGCGCTCTCGCCCTGTTGCTCTTGCCAGCACAGGGGAAGCCTCAGCTCCGCGGGTACAGGCCAGGGTGAAGGGATCGCCTGACCCCCCTGTTTTCTCTGTGCAGCACCCAGTCTAGAGGTAGTGGGATGCAGGCAGGGGGATATAGGCAGGAGGGCATCCAGAGAGAGCAGAGCCCTGGGCAGCCTGGAGCCCCCTCTGAGAGCAAGGGCCAGGGCACCCACTGGCTGTGAGCAGATGTTTAAAGGGTCATCAGCCCCAAATCTCTCCCAGGAGCTACCACCAGTACAGTCCCTGCCCCTCGCAGCTGTTTTCACTGAGGTTTGGAGCAGGAACATGGCAGCTGTAACACAGAGCACCCCAAAACCCTCTACATGCACTTTCTGCTCAGTCCAAGCTGGGATCATGCTCAGCCCCTAGACCAAAAGGCGAGGTAGGATATTGCCACATCAGTGAGCCCAGCCCGAGTTCTGTACTCCCCAGTATGGGAACCCAGCCCACAGAGCCCATTTGGGCACTCAGACAAACTCCCCAAAGCTGGGCTAGCTCAGGGTGACACGGGTGGTGCAGGGCATTCAGCCTCTGTGCAGGAAGCATTGTGGGAGCAGCCCTGAATCCAAATCTGAACATCCCAGGATGAAGACATTTCCAGGCGGCAGTGAAAGATCTGCCGAGGCAATGTGTAAGTGATTAAGCTATAAGAGGGAAGAGGACAGGCTGAATTAGCCCTGTCAGTCACCAGTGCTAGATTTGAACCAAATGCTGGGCATCCATCCCCAGGAGCAGCCTCCTCCTGGTTCAGACAACCGTTCAGCTCCCCATGCCAAGACCCACAGAATATTTCCTTTTCAGGATGAGAGATTTGTGGACAGGAAGAAGGGGAAAAGATAACATACCTGCTGAGATGCTCTTCTCCAAGCAAGCTGAAGATGGGGAGCATTTCAATGATGACAGAGCCAACCCCAGCCCCAAACAAGCTTGCCCCATGCACATTTAGG
Source organism: Myiotriccus ornatus (assembly GCA_036023395.1). Lineage (NCBI taxonomy): Eukaryota > Metazoa > Chordata > Aves > Passeriformes > Tyrannidae > Myiotriccus > Myiotriccus ornatus. The sequence continues at coordinate 2,134,543 of JAYRBT010000060.1, read as the reverse complement.
TGCAGATGCCCAAACCCAGCCCTGCCTTCCTCATTTTCCAACAGCCAGGATCTTCGCCCTGAAGGTGCCAAGGCTGCTGGGGAACCCACATATGCTGGGCCAGGCTCTCCATGATTCCCAGTGGGCTTCTGTCCCAGACTTTTCCATGCTGGCCCCTAAACAGACCTTACAGAGCCACACCTCTGCAGCTGCTGGTCCTTGGGGATGGTTTTCTGTGTGACTGCATCAACAGGACACAAGTTCTTGGGCCTTTATCAATAAAGGTGTTTGGCAATGGCAGGAAATGGGAGCCTCTGCATCACATCGGGGCTCAGCGCAGGAGTGACCACAAGCTGTCACCATCTGGTGGCATAAGTGGAACATGAAGAGGTCCTCCAGGATGGACAGGGAGGGGAATGCTTCCCTGGAGCTGCTGGGAGTCTGCAAGGGACATAGCTGAAACAAATGAACAGCAGAGCCCCCAGAGCAAGCAGGACCTCACTGATGGCACTTACAGGGGTGGGCAGGGGCTGGGGCAGTTCCTTGGTATCACCAGGCCATGCTGCCCCTGAGCCTTTCTCTGGGACCAGGGGAGGAGGGGTGCTGGGCTCTTTCACACACAGGTTTGCATTGGTGATGCAATTTTGAGGCTTGCAAGGCCGAGGCTTGGAGAGTTTTGTCTCGGCTGAGGAGGAACAAAGGGATTTAGGGAGCGGCTTACCCGGGATGTGGCTCCCAGAGCCCACAGCTTGCGCAGCCTCCTGCAAGCCCCCCTTCCTCCCGCAGCAAAGGGCAGAGCAGGGGCAGGGGCTGTACCTGCTGCCCTGCACCCACCCTCTGCCCTCCCACAGGGACACGCTCGTCCCGGCTGCGTTCCCGCACGGAGTCACGGACACAGACACACATGTGCACACGCGTCCCCTCCAGCCCCTCGGGTCCCTGTCTGCACACTCAGCACCGTCAGACTGCCCGCCCCCGCGCCAGCACAAGGCTGTGGGGTGGCCTTCATCCTCCTCGGCTTCATCCACCGCCTCCGCATGCCGGCTCCCAGCTGTGGCATCGGAAGCAGCAAAACCCATCGTGGGCAAAGTGGACCCATCCCCGCAGCCTGTCCTCCCGGGATGGTTTCCCCACATCTCCGGAGTGGTTCCAGTGGGAACCGGAGTGTGAAGAGGGGGCACAGAAAGGGCTGAGCCGGCGGAGGAGAGGCCCCACACAATAGAGCAGCTCCCCCCTGACCTTGCCTTCCCCGTGAAAGATCTGCTGCTCTCCCCTCCTCCCCACTACAAAGGGGCTCCTTTCAGTCTCTAATTCTGCATTTAGAAAACAAAAGCAGATGCATCTAGTTTAGGTTTGGAGAGGGGGAGGCAAGAGCAAATGCTGAAGAACAAAGAGCTTTCCCTGACAGATCCGACTGACAAAGACTTTGTCAGCTCCATCTCTCCCTGAAAAGGCCGGAGCACATCAGGGTGCGGGGCTCCTGGCAGGCAGCTGCCGGGCTGGCGGCTCCCAGCCTGGCCAGGCAGAGCACACACATGTGGGACGTGCACCAGCCCCACGTGTGCTCTCGTGTCCATGGGCACGCAGCCTGGGCCCAGTGCTCAGACTGGACACCCGTGTCTGTCCCCAGGCAGGAGCCAACCCCGAGGGCAGGCTGTGCCCACGTCACCCTCCCTCCTGATCCCCAGGACACAGCTGTTGCCTTTCCCCACTCTCCCCTCCTGGCCAGGCTGCAGGGTTTGCTCTGCACCCTGCAGAGATTCCAGATCCACTGCCTGATCTTGGCAAACCACTTCCTATCAGCTGGAATGTCTGAGTCACAGAGAGCAACTCGTGCCCCAGGGCTGGCAGCTCAGCAGCGGGATGCATGGATGGGGTTTGCCAATGGCACCTTGGAGAGAAGTCAAGCCCCTCTCCTGGGCCATCATCCAGCCAAGACTTATTGATCCAAACTGGCTTTTTCCTTCCTCAGCTGCATCTCAACAGCATCATAATCTACCCCCCCTCACCCTCCCACTGCTTGGCTGGTCCTCTGGGAAACGCATCCTTTAGGAGCCCCCACCTGCCAAGCTGTCCAAACATCATCTCTCTCACAGGGAAGATCTTCTCCAACACTGGGAGAGCTTGACTTCTGCCCCCGATTGATTTGCAGAGGGAAATTAATTATGTTTGTTTGACACTGCCCCTCTGGCACTGAGGCTTAGCTGCTGTATGAATGCCGCACTGTTCCAGCCCAGCTTGCTCACAGGGCTGGGATGTTTAATAAGCTGTCCCAGGGGACCTCAGGCACTTCCCATCAGTTGCACTGATGCTCAACTCATCCTGAGGCTGCTCTGGCTTCATGGAAGTGCCCACATACCCAGGCAGGCTCAGAGACCCAGAGGTGGAGCAGTCCATCCCTGGGTTTGCTGCCTGTGAGGGGCAGAAGGCACGGGCTCTCTGGTGCCCAGCTGCTGCTCAGCTGCCCTGGTGACATCAGGACACCCCAGTTGCTGCCCAGGACAGCCACTGTCTCCAGAGCGAGGGCAGGGTCAGGGCACTGCCCATCCTGCTCCCTTGGTTCTCCACCCTGAGAAAGTCTCCTGCTGTCTTTGGACCAGCCTCAAAAGATCTACAGGGGCAGATAAAAGCGCTGAAATCCATCAGAGCAACAACAACCACATCCTCAGGCTGTTATCTCACCTTCACAGGGGGAGGACACACCAGATAACAAATGTCAGTTATTTACAGGGTTTGTAGTGATACAGGCACAAGTCAAATTACTTGGGGGATCTCCTCAGATGAGGACACGCTGCCTCACTGCACCCCTGCAGCAGCACCAGGGGCTGCTGCCACCCCTGTTGTTGCCAGGAACCAGGGACAGGTGCCCGGAGCTACTGGGATCCCTGTGAGTCTCCAGGTGCAGGAAGAGCCCCGGCTGACACAGAGATCCATGTGGCCGTGGGCTTTGCCTCTCGCACTCCTGTGTGGGCTGGGGCCAAGGACGGTGCTGACAGCTCTTCTTCCCATGGCCGGATCCATTCTCCTTCTTGTTGCTGCAAAGGTTCTGCGCTTGGCTAATCTGCCCGTGGCATTTTCTGCACACTGTCATTTGGGAGCCCAATGGCAGCTCCTTCCAGCCGGAGCAGGGCTGTCACTATGTGTCATTACCCACAGGCAACGATTCCTCCCCCACTAACTTGAGCTGGTTTTTTTCTTTCAAGAACTACTTGGATATTTACAGGGAAAAAAAGCCACAGCTGGGGACAAAACAACTGGGAAGAGGACTTCTCCCTGCAAGGGTATAAAGTGAAAGCAGTGCAAAGCAAACTCTAGCAGGTTCAGAGCCTGGAAGGAAGGACCCAAGCAGTTGGGTCCCTGTGTACTTCCCAGGGTCTGACGAGTGAGGGATCCAGTGGATCCCATCCCTAGAGCTGCTCTGCAAAGCTCAGCATAAGGATGGGAAGCAGAGGGTCTGGGAGGGAGGAAGGCCAGAGCAGGATGGAGGGGTGGTTGTTGCTGCTCAGTGACACTGCCTCCCCATCCTCCTGTCCCTCATCCAGAGCCTCAGATGCCCTGGATTTGGAGGCGAGTTGCTTGGTGCAGGGCTCTCCCCATTGTCATTTGCAGGAAGAAGGAGGAGTTTTGCAAGTTTCTGCACCCTGAAGGACACAACAGAGAGCAGAGGAGCTCTGCATGGCCTGCAGCAGGGAATGGGAGGCAGAGAGCAGCTCCTGCCCAGCAGACCCAGGGCCAGGACCCTGCTGCATCGTGGAATCATTAAGCTGGAAAAGACCATCAGGATCATAGAGGCCTGGTGTCTGCAGCCCCTTCCAGAGGAGCTTCCTGGCCACATGTGGGTACTTCAGTAACCAGTTTTCCCTGGGCTCCCAGCACAGTCCCAGTCCCCTTTAATGCGGGGAGTTTTCTCCCAGTTCCTGGGCTGTTTCCTGTCTAGACAGCCCTGGAGAAGCCACTGTATTTATAGAGCAGGGCAGAGAGCTGTGCCCGCTTGCTCTGCCAAACCCACACGAGCCTGATGCTGCTGGCGAGGCCGGACGAAGATGCCTCCCACACGCTGGAAACAGGAGGAGGAGGGGGAAGGCAAAGCAAACCACAGACAGACCCTAAACTCTCTCACCCCTCCAGATTGTAAATGGTGTCTCACACCGTCCAGCACCACTGGGCTCCTCTTGTCCTTTCCCTGCTTCTCAAACAGCCAAATTTCTCCTGCATCCCCCTGGTCCCTGCAGAATCCCTGGGTGGGCAGGGGAAGGGAATTACTGCCAGGAGGGGAACGACTCCATAGGGCACCTCCAGGCAGAGGTAACAACCAGCAGCACTCCCTAGGGTCTCATCCTGACCAGCAGCACCAGGACAGCTCATTGGTATTTATACAGAGAGAGCAAGAGCTGCACAGATGCATAAAATCTTCATAAATTAACCTCATTGATTGATTCCTTTGGGCTTAATCTGCTAGGGAGGAGCATCCTTTGGTACCTTCACCTGCCAGCGTCTGACTTTACTTACGCTTCTCTTTGCTGCTGGGCGGTGGTTGCCAAGGAGGCTTTAGAACCTGTTTCAGCTGATGCTAGAGGACATGGAGCACAGCCTGGCTGGGAGGATGGCCCTGGCAGAGGCTCCTGGCTCACAGGGAGATGTTGCAGGGCGATTTGGTGCCCAAAGGGTGGGAGCTCCCATTCCTGCTCTGAGCACGTGACACCGAGGGGACCCAGAGATGGGATGTGTGAAGCCCCGTCAGCACTCCCAGTGTCCACACTGCAGCCACAGGGGCTCTGTGCACAGGGAAAGAGAGGAACAGAAGCCAAACTGGGCTTCCAGGAAGCTTCCCCGTGATGGATTTATAGGCACCGTGCCCTTTTTACGGGAGTTCATGCTGAAAACAAGCTGCAGATGCTCTCCTTGGGGTCTCCAGCAACGAGCCCAGATTTACTGCTGCTGCCTCACAGCTGCGCTCTGGGCCGGGGGTCGGTGGCTGTGCCCACCCCTCCCAGCGCTGCAGCTACTGGGGACGGTGTCAGAGAGCTGAGCCCCGGCTGATCTCATTGCCTGGGGCAGCCCATGTCTGTCACCGCTCTGGCTGCAGTGTCCCTGTGCTGGGAGTGTGACCCTCTGCCACCGTGGAGCACAAGCGTGTCTCTGTGTGGAGCTGAGCCCCGTGCCCAGCCGGGGGCAGAGGTTTTCCTTGTTGTTCCTGAGAGACCTCAAGGTCAGGCATCCACAGGGAGAGTGTGCTGGGTGGCTGCAGGATCGGGGATGTGGGGTGGTGGCTCGGGTGGTGCTGGCTTAGTGGTTAGACTTGATCTTGAAGGTCTTTTCCAACCCAAATGATGCCTTGATTCTGTGAACTCCCCAGGGAGCTCGGTGGCTTCGGGAGCTCATGACTGAGCTTGAGTAGCTATGGGGGAGGCAGGTGATGCTCCAGCCTCTGCGAGTGCAGATGGCCCTGTCACAGAGGCTGAGCGACACGAGGGGTGACCCTGCCATGGGGTGCCAGCCCGGCCACTGCCCCGCTGTGGCCTCGCCCCGGCAGCGCTGCGGGAGGGGCTGCGGCCCCGAGGCTCTGCAGACACGGTCACCGCCGGCTGTGCCCCGCTGGTACCAAAGGCAAATTCGTGCTGAATAATCATGCAAATGCCTCGCCCAGGAGCCTGGGGAGTGCCCACACCACAGGCTCACTCTGGCTGACAGCAAGTGGGCAAAATAATCCCTACCCTCCAGCTGGACAATTCCCAGCCTGGCAATGCAGCATTACCCGCTCTGCAGCCTTCCCTGCCCGGCTCTGTCCCTCCTTGGCTCTAGGGCTCACCCAGTGCCCAGCCACAGAATTTCGGGTGGTCCTGGGCCTGGGAGTTTGGGTGGTGCTGTGTGTGCATGGAGGCCAATGCTCGGAAGCTCTTCCCTGAAGCATCTGGGAACAAGCTTCCTCCCAACCCGGCGCTTCCCATGCTCCCACCATGAGCTGGGCAGCTGCAGACCCAGGCAGGTGAAATTCTGAGCCATTGGCAACTCCCAAAAATTCCCCAGAACTGCTGTTCTGTCTTGTGGTAACCAGAGAAGCCGTGGAAAGGGTCCCTGGACCATGCCAAGCACTGTGGCAGGGCTTGCAGAGTCCCCTGCCTGCCCAGTGAGAGCTCCAGCATCTCCAGCACGTCCAGCATGCTCCAAGAGGCTGGGACCAGGAGCATCCTACCTGCGCTGCCTGTGCACAGTGTTGGCAGTGCGCTGGGCAAACTAAGGAGATTAGCACTGGGATTGGAGCCGGTGTGAAAAGTGACTCCAGTTTTGAATGGATAAAGCTGCTTTTCTCTCCTGTGCTGCAGGGACTGCAGAAGCAGATTCAAGGTTTAATCCTTTCCGCCTGATCCTGCTCGTTAGACATAATGTAATTAACGGGAGGGTGAGGAGCTGCAAAGCTGTTTGTGCTCCAGGGTCACGTCGGAGAACAACAGGGCACCAACTGCCGCCAGGGCAGGGCAGCCAGCGGAGGAATTCGGGGGGCCTGGTGCGCGTGGAGCCTCCGTGCGGGGGGCACGTGGCACAGGGACACGTGGCGTGGGGGGAGGTACCTGGTGCTGCCAGATGGGAGACAGAGCCACCTGCGAGCCCCCATGTGCCATCCTGCTGCTGCCTCTTGGTGCACAGCTGCTAGGCTGGACCACCAAACCCTCCCGAGGCTGGGCTGGGGGTCCTGGCACCAAGAGGCCCTTGGGGGGATGTAGTGACTGCTCCCCCTCCCCAAAAAACAAGGGGGCATCTCTGGACTGGGCAGGGAGCCCCCAGGCTGCCCCCATCACACCGGCCCCTCCCCACCTGTCACCCTCCAGCTCCGTGGCCCTGCTGGAATAAAAGGGCCCATTTATTTGAGTCATGCTAAATAACTCAGCACAGCCCGCTGGCCTGGCTGAAGACACCCCTGGCTGTCCTCGGGAATGTCCCAGGGTGCCAGCTCCAAAGGCAGCTGTGGTGGGCCTTAGATCTTTATGGCCAGTAAAGGGGTCCGTGGCTAATTTATGCCCCTCCTATAATTTACAGCCTCTTTACAGCTGCTGTAAAATGACCTATAAATCACAGGCAACATCATAGGGCGGGGACAGAGCCCCAGCATCATCACCTGCCAGTTGTCCGAGCAGGCAGTGGGTGGAGCAGGGCTGAGCCCACAGCAGGTACATCCCTGCAGCAGGCAGGCACTGGGAGCACTGGGCAGGGTTTGTCAGCTGCAGCCCACTCAGGACCTCGACTGTAGCACTTGGCATCACCACTCCTTGTCCCAAACTCATGTCGGGCCGGGGGCAGGGAGTCCCTGTCCCCATCGCTGCCTCCACCAGCCAGGGGACCCCTCTCAGCATGGGATCCCTGGGACAGGGACGGCTGATGCAGTGTCAGGGGTCACTTGGGGCACTGTGGGGTTGGGTGGGACTGAAGGGAAGCTCGGTGGCTTCACACGGAGGTGCTGCCAGAGGCTGTTGCTCCCAGTGCCCTCAGGAAGGGCTGACTCAATCCGTGGTGGGGAGGAAGCGCAAACCCGCGGAGCCGCGGCATCCGCACTGGCAGGAGGTGGTTTGTGCTTGGGCTGGAGCGGAGCCTTTGGACTCGCTCTGCTGCTTCCCACATGGCACAGCCAGGGCTTCTGCTGTGCAAATCCCCAGGATGAGGGGGGGGCTCAGCTGGTGGTGGTGGGGACTGGCACAGTCCCTGTCTTTGTGCCCAGGTGTGGGGCAGAGCAGGGGCCGCTGTGGCACCTCCATCCTGGCATCCAGCACTTGCTAATGCTGAACCTTCCCGGGCTCAGTGCTCTGGGATGCTGCTGTGCCCCTCGGGGGGATCCTGTAGGATGCAGAGGGGAGGGGAGCTGGGGCAGGGTGTTACCCACAGCTCCTCAGAGCTGGGCTCGGCCACTCCACCCTGCTGGCAGTGGTTATTTAAACTCCTCCAACCCCATGTATGCTCCAGGGCAAAGGGTCCGTGGCCCTGGAGTGCAGCCACTGAGCTGGGGCCGTGTCCTCAGCTTGCACCTGTGTCCCATTCCTAAAAACCAGGCTTGGCACTGGCCCTTCTCCTTGCCCGGGTTATAAATAGTGACCCTGCTCACTGCGTCTCTGTGGATACCTATATATATATTTATATGCACCAACTACAAACTACAGCAGTGTGCAGGAAAACACAGTGGGTATTTCAGGTGACAAATGTCCTAGAGGCACAGTGGCCCAAGTTTACATCTGGTGTCACAACCTGGAGGCACCTGGCTACTGCCCAGCGGCACTGGACCCTAGGTTGTATAAAGATGCAGAAGGTGGCAGGGAGAGCGCAGTGGTTTGGCTCTCCACTGCCAGACCACGGAAATATGAGGTGGGCAGGAGGGGACTGCCCAGGGACGTGTCCGGTACTCTCCAGCCGCAGTGGGCTGCGGTCACATCCGGCACGGGGGGCTGCGGTGGGGAGGAGCGGGCTGGGGCCGGGGCTGTTGGACTGAGGGTGCTGGGAGGCATCTGGGCCTGGACCACGGAGCACATTTCTGAAATGTTTTAGGTTATTCCGGTTAAAAAACAACAAACCAGAAAGTGAAATTTTATCTGCGAGAGAGAATGTGAGGTTTCAGTAAAAAAATCTGCAGATGTTCTGTCCTGTTTTGTTTTGATCCAAGGGCCAGGTCAGTGTAGGAACGTCCTGATGCCTTCCCGCTGCTGCCGTGCCTGTGCAGAGCCCTCATCCTGCTGCGCTGGGAGTCACTGCCACAAGAACAACCTCAGCCATTCCCACTCAACTCAGGCACAGGCAGCAGCCCCTGATCTGCTCCAGGTTGTTTTGGTTTTTTTTTAATCTGGGTACTTTGCCTTTTCCTTCACTAGGACAAAGACTCCAGTGGTGCCAAGCCTGCCCCTGCAGATGCTGCAGCTGCCTGGGCACCTGGGAAGCTGCCATTTGGCTCCAGACCCTGGCAGCTCCAGGAGAGGGAAGCAGCCAAACCCATTGCTGGCACGGCTGTCCGGACAGCGGCCCTGGAGCTGGGGCTGGATGTGCTGCACAGTTGCCAGAGGAGGTGATCCAGCCCTGCCACCCTCCCCATGGCACATGGTGGTGCCTCTGATGGGAGTCCTGGCATGGGCAGACCCACTGTGAGGAGCTGAGGGATTAGGGCTGGGGCTTGAGGTAAAACCTGTGTCCCAGTCTTGTAGAGCTGGAACTGAGGCTGCACTGGACCAAAATCTGGCACGAGGGAGAAGGGCAGCATCACATGATGCCTTCATTCCCACCAGAGCCCACAGCTGGACCCTCCAGGGGTTCCATGGGCAGGATGGGGCCCTTCTGCCTTGGTTTGCCCTTGGGAGGAGCAAGTGTGCAGGGATGTGCTTCCACAGCAAAGCTCCTAATTACAAGGGCCACCCTGCACTGTAATTTGGGATGAACTCAACAGACACATCTAATTTGTGGCCAGGGACAGATTTAACATGCAGGATGGGCTCCAGGAACCTGCCAGAGAGTTCTGGGCATGGCATCACTTGTCTGCAGAGCGGAGGCACAGCCTGGGAGCACAGGGCTGGCACAGGCAGCAGGGGATCCACATGTGCTGCCCTGGATTGCAGCCTCTGCTCGGGCACCACAAGTGTGAGCTGGATCAGGGGAGGTCCTGCTGCTCTCCTCCCTCACCCCGGTCTGAAATAGAAAAGGGAAAGAGGGATATAAAGGGAAAATGATGTCACAAAAGTTGCAGGACGGACGGAGGGAAAATCAGCAGGTGTGACAGTGGCAGTGAAGCCACCCAGAGTTTTCTGAGCAGTCCTTTACACCAGTGCTCGCTGCATCCCACTGCTCTGGAGGCTGCTCACGTGTTCCCACTGCTGGGCTGCTCCCCCCACTTGCCTCTGTTTGGCCTTTTCTGATGAATTATTGAGCAGTGGTGCTGTGTCGCTGTGACACCCCCGTACCTGCCGTGTTTCTGGCAGGTGGGAGCTGATGAGCTGCCACGTCCTGATCTCTGGGCCAGAAGGTTGCAGGTTCCAACAGAAGAGCCTGTTTTCCCTTCTCGGCTTTCTCTCACCAGCAGACAACTGAAAACACTGTTTTCCCTGGAGCACGACCCACACTTCTGGGAGCTTGTCCATCTCCCAGGCGAAGCCGTCTGTGTTTGGCACAGCACTGGCAGAGCTGGTCGTGCCACGGCAGAGCAGGGATGTGCGGATCCATCCCCAGAAAGGGCTGGCATGGACCAGCATACCCCACTGGTGTGGGGCTGCCTGCACTGCTCCAGGAGAGCTTCTGTTCCCTGGGAGAAAGTGGGGGGTCCCACGGGACCCTGCAGCTCTGCGGTGCTGGCCGACAGCCCCGGACAGGATGGGATGTATCCAGCCAGGCTCGCTAGACTGGTCCTAATGGGATCATCTCTGGCTAATGCACAGGGCACTTCGAGGCAGTCATCATCCCTGTGCTTACCAACTCATTAAATAGGAAAGGGGAAATTAAGAGTGAAGAGCGGAGTTTGTGGTGAGGAAGGAGCCCAGGGGAGGGGGTTGCTGTGCTCTGTCTCCAGGAGCCGCTGCAGCAGGAGCAGCTGCTGGGTCAGCAGCCCCAGCAGTAACACAAACCTGGACAGTTTTCACTCCTGTGAGTGAAAAGCAATGCATTATTTACAGGACACAAGTAAAGCATCCAGGAAAGCACTCCAGAGCTGTTCTCTCCTTAAATACAGGAAATTCTCTGAAAATACTTAAACTCTGTGGATTCACAGGTTTGAAGACCAGAAGCACCATGAGGACAGTGTGCCTGAGCCCGGCTGATGGGTCTCCTGCAGCCCCCCACAACACCCAGAGATGGAGACAGGACTGCTCCCTCTCCCTCTTCCCCTCATCCTCCTCACTCTCATGAGAACACGCTGGTCCCCAGGCAACTCCTGAGTGCTCCTGGCTGCTGGCTCTGGCTGTGCCATCTATTTGTGGTTTGATTGAAGAGCTCTCCAGCGCCTGGCATTCGCTGCCCACAGAGGTACTTACTGTAATCAGGGCGCCACTTCAGCTGCTTTGATGAGCTGAACAGGCCGTGCTCCTCACGGCTGCAGAACAGGCTGTGCCTGGGCTCATCAGGCTGCGGGCAGCACCCTGCAGACAGGCAGCAACCTGTGGAGATGCTTCCCAGCACCCCACGGAGATTCCTCCCAGCACTCTGCAGAGATGCCCTGCAGCACCCCACGAAGATATCCCAGATACACTGATGCTGCTCCTGCTCCCACTGCCCAGTGGAGGGATACTGTTGGGCAGGGAGGGATTTCTCAGCCTCCTGGCTTGGCACTTTAGAGCTGCCGTGGAGCTGGAGATATCCCTGACTCCCAAAACCTGTGGGCTTACAGAACCTCCTCCCTGGGAGCTGGCAGCCCTCTGCATCCCCAGCCCTGCCCATGGTAATCCACTCCAGCAAACCTCGGGAGCGCAGCGAAGGGGCTGGGGGCAGCCAGCAGCCACAGATTTCTCCAAACCAGAAGTACTGAAAAGCAGGAAAGGTTCAAACCCTCCTCTCGGAACTTGCACCGGCCTCCGGGTGCCGCCGAGACATGTTGCCTATAAATCAGGGTGATTAGTGGGTTTATAAAGCCGGGGAGCATCGACCCAGGCAGGAGCACTCAGCCAGCATGCCGGGCAGCCGACCCACTGAGCAGGCTAATGGACATGGATGTATCTGCAGGAACATCCGATAAGATTGTTGCTGGGGGTTTTTTTTTGCCTTTCCAGGGTTGTGAAATCAATTGCCCTGACCTGGTGTCCCCATCCCGGGGTTCTGGGCTGTCTGCTCCAGCCCCACAGGGCTCTGCCCCACCAGTGCCGTGGAAGCTGATTTTGGGAATATGACACAGAAATGGCCTTCTCTCACCAAGAAATGGGAAATTTAGTTCTTTTAGAAATCACCTCCTGCCCGTGTGATGTGGGTCTTTCCCCCATCCCCCTTGGAAGCATCAATGGGGCCATTGTGGGGGGTGTGGATCCTCCCCCCGCCCCAGCACCATCTTGGGAACCACGGGAGCGAAGCTGGGACCCTTCGGTGAGCACCGAGTGCATTACTTCAGGAGCACTATTTCCTTTCCTGAGGCCTAATTAGGGTCTGGAATCAAAAGCATAACGACCCTATTTCCTCTCGCTCAGTGGAGCTGTAAGAAGTAGGAAAAGGAGCTTTTTGGTTAAAGCGCCCGGGTGAGTAATGACCAGAGCCCCACTGCCGCAGAGCTGCGGCGGCAGAGCCTGCAGAGCCGTGGCCCCGGAGCTTTTCAAGCGAGGTTTTCATCCCAGCTGCGTTCAGGCATCTAAATAAGATGCAGGGTTCCCAACAGGATCCGGGCTGCTGCTGTTTGGAGCTGGAAGGAAACAGGGAAATTCTCCGCAGCTCTGGATGGGAACGGCTGTGTGCTAATGGCGCGCTGGAAACCTGAGCCCACCCGACCAGGAATTTGCTGGCAATAGCATAAAACAAAGACTCTGTCCTGGGAAGTCAAAATGCCGGCAGAATTATGGAGATGAATTCTTCAGCTTGTCTTCAAGAGAGACACTTCGCAGCACCCGGCCCAGTGGCTTATGCTAAGGCCATGCAAATGAGGCTGATAAATATGTAGTAGGACTGGAAGGCGACAAAAGGTGCCTGTGCAAGGCTGCGAGTGGCTCCGGCGCATGACCCATCCCCGGGGCGGGGGGCTCACCCCGCCATCCGCAGTGCCCCGACACTCAGCCTCGGCTCTGCGGGATCCTCTCGGCTGCCCGGGGGTGAAGGGCATCTCTCAGAGGTGCGGGAGGGGCCGTGAGCACAGCACCTGCAGGGCTGGCTTGGGTTTGAGTGTCCCTTCTCCCTAACTCCCTGCCTCGCAGACACCCCCGCTGCTGGAACCTCTCGGGTTTTGCTGCAGGTGAATTGCGCGGCCCAGAGTCCCCCCCCCCCGCCCCGAGCTCCTCCTGCACAGCAAAATGTCTGTGAAAACCAGCGGGGGCGGAGGGAAAAATCCCAAGCACCAGCTGGAAGCTGCCAGAGGATGCAGCAGCCTGCTCAGAACAGAAATGCCTCCCCGGTGTGCAGGGCTGGGGTGGAGAGGCCAACCGCTGCCACCAGCCAGGGACTTCTTGGCTGCACAGGTCCGCGGGGAGCAATCGTGCGGCAGCCACGGAGCTGCCGGGAGGAAACGCGCTGCCAGCTGAGCCCAGCACTGCCCGGCTGCCTTCTTTATGCTTTCCAGTAATCTGTTAAAATAACTGGAATAAATCAATAGCTGCATGCTTGATCTCCCCCTCCTGCCAAGGAGCCCTTTGGAAGGGCCGTGGGGAAGGGCTGTGGGAGCTGCAGGCAGGGCACTGCTGGATGCCCCTGCTCCTGGCAAGCCCCATGTCCCAGAGGGTTCCTGCGCTTCCCACAGCCTGTGCAATGCTGCCTGTCTCCCTGTTATCATTCAAGTTGGGGAAGGGCTTTTATTCCATTTGCCTGGCCTCATTTCACCAACTTCGTTTTTCTTGCAAAGCCAGAGTCCGTGATTTCTGCTGATTTCAGCTGCCGGGGAACAGTGTTTGTGTTTGCATAAGTTATCACCGCCCGGCCTCACACCCAGAGGGCTCGGGAAGGCTCCAGCTCAAAGTAGCCCCTGTTCTTACAGATGCCAGAGAAAACACGGCTCCCTCGCTGGAGAGTGATGGTGTTAGCAGGTTCTGAGGCTCATAAATCAGAATTTCCCTGGAAATTGCCCATCTGGTGTGTGGGCCCTATTCCCACAGGCCAGCGGTGGGATGGGGAGGTCCTGAGCTCCCCGGATGTGGTGAGTGTTGGTGCACAGGTGGCACCACAGCCCCAGCCCAGCGTGAGGTTCCAGGGCTCTCTGGGGACGCCAGAGCTTCCCATCGAGCACCCTATGAATCCTGCAGACGTGGATTTGCTCATGATCCAGGGGATGAGGCTCTGGCAGCCACACGCACCCTCCCTGCACCCTAAATTTCCTCCTTGCTCTGCCCTCACCCTCCTCTTGCTCAGACATTTGTTTAAAAGGCTGTGGCCTGTGAGAAGCCCTCAGCCAGCCCCCTCCCTCCCGCACCGGGTGTCATTTTCCCTGCGACACTTCCCCCCATAATTCACGGCTGGATCCCGGGTTTTGACACTCCGATCACTCCAGATAGGAATTCTCCAGCATTATTATGTAGATGAGCTTATGAAAGCCTCGAGTGCTTCTTGTCTGTGCAGCGAGGGGGGTTAAAACAAAGCAGTGTTTATTCCTCGGATGTGGAGGGAATGCCAAGTGGCATCCCAGGGCTGAGCATCGTCTGCCCAGAACCAGAGACGGGCCATCCGCCACCCCCAGGCTGCTGCACAGGGGGAAACCACCTTTTCTCTGCTGTTTTGCCCAGGGAAACAGCATTTCAGCATGCCCTTTGGGTTTGGTTTAGTCTCAGATGAATTTAAGGCAATGGGGAGGAGTTTGAGTTCCAGCACAGCCGGCCCTCACCCCCACCATGCGAGGTGTCTGCAGGCAGGGAAGGGGGAGACGATATGAATTTAGTCCGGAGAGGTCTGGGGGAGATGGGTGGTGCTCGAGGTGAACACGCCTGTTTTCTCCTTGCCTCTAGGTCCCTGGCTTTGCATTTCCATGGAACACCTCGAGCGCTGATAACTGAAGGCGATCTCTGGTTCGGCGGGCGCGGGGGGTGCAGCGCACATCAGCACCGCGCTGCTGGCAGCGGAACTGCAGCGGGAGCCGCGCTGACAGATCCTGCCCGAAGACGGATGGGACGGCTGGGCACTTCATTCAGGCAAGATGGAAGAAGTGAAGAATGTGTTAAATGGCAATAACCCCTCAGTGAAGTATTTCTTCACGTCAGGCACCAGTAAATGATGGTGGTTGTTCCCAGCCTTGATTATTTCATGTCTGCTTGCAGCCCTCCATTAGAAATCGTCTGTGCTCTCTAATTTCGCTCCCCTGCCCATATATTACCTGTGTGGTCAATGTTCTACACAAATGCCTCATAATGAAATTATAAGCAGGAGGAAATCACATTTTAATAGAAATCCTATCGGGCAACATGCCCTGCCAGAGTCACATTACAGGGCAGATTCTTGGGGGGGGTGAGGGCAGAGCTCTTTTCTCATATTGGGCTGGAAAAAAACAAGCAGCCATGGTTGCCCTTCCTCGAGTCCACAGCAACATGCTGGGAGCAGTAATGGAAGCAGCCACTGGTGGCACAGCATCCCTGTCGAGACAGTCCCACCAGTGGCACAGCATCCCTGCCAGGATGGTCCCACTGGTGGCTCTGCATCCCGGCCGGGACTGTCCTGGCTTGGGCGGGTGAAATTCCACTTTCGAGGGTTTTTGCTCTGTGCAGACTCCAGATAATTTTCATGGAAAGTTTTGCTCCAACGCCACATTCTCCTAGAGCCAACCTGGGTCTATTTTCCAATTTTCCATCAAAAAATTTGGCTGTTTTTCAACTAGAACAAGGCCCATTTCCAAGGAATATGGGCTAGGTTTTGGCCTGTTTTCCAACAAAGAGGGGATTTTTGCCTCAAAAACAAGCCAAAATACTGTTTTTTCAAGGCTGTTTTTTCTGCATAAAAATTGCAGTTTCATTGAAATCGAAGGAAGAAGGGAGTGAAAATCCTTATCCAAGGCTCTTTGAAAGAGGAGCTGCAGCATGGGGGGCTCATCCTCCCCCACAGCACGGCCACCCTCCGAGCCAGCTCCAACTTGCTGCTCCAGAGCAGGGGCATGGGATGCCTTGGGAATGACCATGGGAATGGAGGAGAAGCATCCCAGGCCCTGAGACATGGATTTTTAGCGGCTCTGCCCTTGACCTTGCGCTCAGAGCGGAGCTGGTGGACGTGGCTGAACAGATCCTGCCCGGCCTCCCCCTCCGCCCCGGCACCTCGCTCCGCCGCCAGCGTCAATAATTAGATCCACTTCTGCTCCAACAGGAACTTTCTCAGCCCACGTAATCAAATCACCCTCGAGGTGCAGGAGACGTCATGGCCGTTGCCATGGTCCTGGGCAGGGGTGGAGGCTGGGAGGGAAGGAGAGGGGCAGGAGGGGACTGGGAGCACGGGCAGGGAGCTGTGTCCCAGCAGAGCCGGTGATGGAGCAACAGCCACAGCGGAGATTGGAGTGTTCCTATGGGAACACATGGGGCAGAGCAGGAGGGAAAGAGGGAGAGAAGGGGGAATGACTGTCTTTGCACAAAGGGTTAATGTTTTTTGCTCAGCAGTGTCAGAGATACAGCCAGTGTTCCCACACTGGGGAATGTATCCACTGGCATGGGCCACAGCACCTCCTCCTCTCAGGGCACCCTGAGCTGCCCATGGGGCCAGTCCCCATCACCACCCCATCCTTCCCTGATCCCCCAGCGAGGCAAAGCCACTCTGTGACGTGCCATCCCCAGCCCTGTCCTATGAGCAGTCTTGGATCAGTGGGACAAGGAAAAGCTGCCCTGATCTGATCCTGGTTCTTCCCCAGCAGCCCATATGTCTCTATTGATTTAATAAGAAAGATGTTTCTCCATTTGCTTTGATTCCTCTGAGGAGCCCAAAACAAGCTGGAGCAGCTCCCTTGGGGCCTGGGGCTCCCCTGCAATGCAGGAGTTGAAAGGGATTGAGGCTGTAGCTGAGGGTAGTGGCTCCGTTTTCCCAGTGAGGCATTTACAGTGGGAAGGTCTTGGAGCAAGGCAAGCGCTCCCTCGCTAATGGGAACCATCATCCAAGCTCCCTCCCCGCCGCATAGGCGCTGTGAACAACTTACATCAGAAGTGAAATTACTGACTTGCATCTGCCAGACCTTGCCTTTAGTGGAATAACTGTTTTCAGTCAGTTTGGCAAGTCTGGCAAACGTGCTCCTTGCTGTGGTTCCTGCGCGACCTTCTCTGCACGCAGAGCCCGCTGGGTGACACGGCCCTTTGTTCTGCTCACGGATGTTTCGGGGTGATGCCTGATCCCCCCGGGCTCTTTGCAAACTGGAAAAGGCTGGCAAAGGGGTGCGGGGTGTGCAGCAGACAGACAGAGACTCCCCCGGTGTGCAGAGGGATCCAGCCCCATAGGGCAGGTGAGGACAAGGGTGGGGGAAGCGCCGATGACCCTGAAACCCCTCGGCAGTGGGGACCAGCGACTGCGGGGGGAACATGTGTGGGCAGGGATGCACCCCAGCACTGCTGCCCCCGTACGAGGGATGTGGGCAGGGAGAGGCTGAGGAGGGAGAGCCGAAGCTCTCCTGGGTAGCAGAGCCCTGCCCCAGTGCCGCCTGTGTGTGGCCTTTACGGCCCGTGACCAATGGCCCCGCTCAGCCCGTGCCGGCACCGGCAGCCGCGGGCTTTCATCCCGGCCAGGAATGCCAATTAAACTTTGACTTTCTCGGTGTCGCTTACCCAAGAGCTCAACTCTAACCCTTTGCCTTTCATATCGAAAATCGAGCCTTGCCACGCCTGTTAACATCTGCACAGATGTTTGGGGAGGGAGAGGAGGGATCCAGCCCTGAAGTGACCTTGCCGGTGCCGCTCCTCTCCTCGCAGTCCCGGCGATGTTTGCCGCGTGCATGGGCGAGCACTGGATCCCCAGAGAACCAGGCAGGAGGGTAGCAGAGGTGCAGACACTGGCTGCCACACGCCATCCCATCCATTTGGGACTGAATGGGGGCTCCGCCAAGACCTTGTATTGTTTTAACACGACCTTGATGCAGGGGCAGAAGCAGAGCCCCCCCCCAGCAGCACTGCAGGCTCTGCTGGAGAGGGGATGGCTATCGGGGTGCATTGCTGGGTTTCCACTGGGGAGAGGAATTTCCAGGGATGTCTGTGTCCATGGGGAGTTCTGACCTTGCCCTCACTGGTCCAGAGCCTGCCATGGCCAGCAGGGCTGGATGCCATTTAGAGGCTACTGTGCTCTACTGGGGCATTTTGTGGAGGCCTCCTTTCCCTCCTCCTCTACAGGATGGTACCCGGAGGTGCTCTGGGAGCTGGATGAGCTGAAAGTGTGATGAGGAGGAGCTCAGTGCTGCCAGGAGAGTGGTCTGGGATGGTTATCCCCTCCTGCAGAGAGAAACACGGCTGCTGCTGCTTCCTGCATTGGAGGAGGCAGGAGCAGAGGTGCCCAGGACTGATCCCCCTTCCACCCCCCACAGCTGCCAGCATGGGCTTACTGCTCTTCTCAAGGTTTTATTAGTGGCTGGTGCAGACCCAGGCCTCCTGCCTTGGCCGAATTGCCAGGCTGCTCATAAACCAGAACGATTTAGAAATAACTAATGCTGAAACTATTCCATATCATAAAGGAACAAGGGCTCCTTCCCTGCCAGAAACGCTCCATGGTGACGGCGCTCCTGAGCCCCTGTGAGCTATGGAAAACATGGGACACTTAATTAAACAGAAAGGCATCTCCTTCCCAGGCATCAGGGGGTCAGTGTGGAGGAACCCAGAGCAGCACAGGCTTCACTGGGTTGGCAGAATGTTTACAAGCACAGTGAGGGTGCACGGGCGTGCTGGGGTCATGGACATGCCCGGTCACAGTGGGGAGGTCACAGAATCCAGGAGTGGTTGGGCAGGGAGGGACACTTAAGGCCCATCTCGTTCCACCCCCTGCCATGGGCAGGGACACCGTCCGCCAGCCCAGGTTGCTCCAAGCCCTGTCCAACCTGGCCTTGGACACTTTCAGGGATGGGGCAGCCACAGCTTCCCTGGGACACCTGTGGTACTGGAAGGGGATCTAAGATCTCCCCGGAACCTTCTCTTCTCCGGGATGAACAGTTCCAACTCCCAGCCTGTCTCCACAGCAGAGAGCCTCTGGAGCTGCCCCATCCAGCAACCTTTCTGCTCTGGCACAGAGCTGGGGGTGTCTCCACCTCACTGTGGGGCTCAACCCCATCCCTCTTCCCAATAACATGCTGGCACTGGGCGCTGCCCTTGCTGGGAGGGGCTCAGCACCCGGCCAGGATCTGTCTCATGGCGTGGATGCTGGTGCTCTGTTCATCTGCTGGGGCTGAGGGTGGGAGGAGGCTGCTGGGGCGAGGGATCGGGTTCTCCTCTCTGCGGTGCAGTATCTCCTTGAAGCGTGACAGCCGCGATTGCTTCCAGATGTGCGCCTCCTCGCCTCCAGCCGGCTGCGGGGGATGTGGTGAGCTCTGCGATGGAAACCAAAACCCGGAGCAGATGTACCGTGTCAGCCTCGGAAAGGCACACAGCTGGCCCCAGTGCGCGGGCACCGGTGCTCCTGCAGCGCAGCCCAGCCGGGCTCACCGTGCTTCCCGCGGGATCCTCCACGCCGTGGGTGCCAGAGGGAGCAGCGGCTTGTGCAGAGCCCAGGGCTGATAAGGAAACATTCTGGGGGGCTCTGCAGCCTGCAGGTGAGTGTCCCAGGTCTGCTGACCCCTCCTTAGTCCCGTGGAAAGCAGGACCTCGAGGTGTGTCACGGGGCAGGGTCTGGCTGGTACCATGGTGTCCTTCCCACCCAACCCTGCTGCCGCACCAGGGATGTGGGGAAGGACTCATGATGTCACTGGTGATGTCAGGAGGGACTGGGATTGGTGACATCATGGGATAAATCGGGATGGAGGAGGGACCTCTGCATATGGAGGCTCTTGGCAGGCAGCAGCAATTAGGGAAGAGCAGCAGGGAGCCTGAGGACATGCTCAGATCTCATCCAAGGAAAGATGTTTGGAGGTGGCGGGTGCCAGGAGCTCAGGGCTTGGCTCTGCAGTGACACCACACTGTCCACCTGGGCTTTGCCTCCCCCTGAGAAGCTACAGGAATATCCATCCATCTCCCCTGCAGCCTGTACAGCCCACCTACCTGGTTGGTGCTGTGACACCTTGGAACCCCACTTTTACCTCAGACCCCACGTCCCCCCTCGCACCCAGCACTCAGAACAATTATCTCCATGTTCCTCCTTCACAGAGGACTCGAGAGAAGCAATTAATCTCGGTAACAGGCTTTGAAGAGCAGAAGTGCTGCCTAAGCACTGTGCTGTCTCTTTTGATGGGGTTAGCCGTGCTGGAATACGAGCAAAGACATTTGGAGTAAATTAATAAAGAGTTTAATGACATCCAAGAGTTAGGGAGATGGAGCATTTGAAAGGGGTTTATGGCTTTATGGGGAAGGGAGAGCAATGCAAAGGGCATGTTTTCTACATCAAGTCTGTTCTTTGGGCTTCAGTATGACGAAGCCTTTGTGTTTTTTACCAGGGTGTGTCTGTCACCCTGGGTCAGGCCACGCTCCCGTGTCCCAGTGCCGAGTGCTCCCCTGGCATTCCTGCCTGTGCAGCAGGAGTGCTGGACACCACACAGTGCATGGTCAGCTTCTAACGCTCTGAAAGGGGAGGATTTGTGTTAATGCACCAGTTGGCACTGCTGGTCCAAGCGCTGCCAGTGACGGCTTTCCCAGAGCTGTGGTGGGAAGGTCAGGGCACCGCAGGGCAGGTATTTAAATCTCAGTGTCCCCATAGGTGATGGAGAAGAATCATTAAAATGCAGCAGGTGCCATGGCCTGTTTTGCTGTGGGATCTCACTGCTGCGAGAGCACTGCAGAGATAATGCGTTTTCCTGGCGGTGTATTTATGAGAGTCGAGATACGAGCACTTGGCCGAGCTCCCGGAGCGAGTGTCTGATGCCGCACACCCCGTAGATGGTGTTTTTCATGTTGTTTTTATATTTTTAGCCTGATTAATACCCTTGTGGTGGCTGGAGCATGGAGACTGCTTTATGTTTTGCCAGCAGGCTCTGAAGCCAACATGATTTACGCCGTAGCTGGTGGAGCGGGAGACACCAACACGCAGCGAAATGTTCTTCACCCACTCTCTCAGCACCTTCCCGATGGGTTATCCCTGCCCATCAGCTGGGATCAGCCAGCCAGGGCGTTTCCTGGGACATGATGCTATCCCTGTACCAAATCCAGAGGCTTCCCTGGGCTCTAGCACCCTGCGCTGCCACCCCGGTGCCTCTTCCCTGGTCTGATGGGTTTTGCTGCCTTAACCCAAAGGGACAGCTGTGATGGGATATGGGCAGGGCCAGGGCAGGCCCCTTTGGAGCCTTCAACACACGTCAGGGCTGTGGCTGGAGAAGAGGGACAGAACTGTGCAGCAGAGCACCCCATCCTGCCCTTTCTGTGGGGCTGACGTGCTGTCCCACAGATCCTCAGTTATTCCTTAATTCCAAGCTGTAACTACACAATCAAGTTCTCCAGTGCAATAATTCCAAACCCTTTCTTGATTCCTGTATTAAATAAAGTACATTTACAGAGTATATGAATTCCAGATTCAGCCCAGGACTCCAGGGATGCATATTCCTCTCCTGGAACTTGTATATCCGGCCTGAGGATGAAAACCCCCTGAAGCCCGGAGCATAACAAGCATTTCTTGTATTTTTTCTGTCTCCATCACATTGGGCATGTAGTGAATGCTTGGGCTGATAAACAGCATCTGGTTGGAGTCAGGTAAGGACCTCTCTGGAGAGTTGGTTCGTGGTCAGCTGCCAACCTTTCTCTCCCTCCTTAATGTGCTTTTTGCAGATGGATGAGGACTGCAGCCAGTCAAGGCTGTGGTTTCGGATAGCACGGGGAAGGGGAGGGGGGAGAAGGTCGGGCTCAGGCTCAGTCCTGTCCTGCTGCCAGGGCTGTTGCCCAATGCAGGGCACATGCAGCAGGGAGCCCCCTCCCCTCCACACAGGGGGCCTTAAGGCACCTCCACCGGCTGAGCTGAGGATGAGAGGAGATCCCCAAGCCTGTGTCCCCTTCTGTGGTTCATGGTCCAGGAGGGAGGTGCCTGGTGCCTGCCCGTCCTCCCAGGATCTCGAGGAGCAGCAAGGCCCTGAGCAGCCACAGCACTCACTGTCCCTGCCGTGCTGGGTCCCCTCACTGGCGCTTTCGAGAAACAGAGGAGCAATGTGCTGGTCCTCTTGGGTTTTGTTGGAAACCTGGAAGTCCTGCAGGCACCTTGTGGGATGCCTCAGAGTCACTGCCTGGTTCTGGAGAACTGTCGGAATCCCTGCTTCTTACAAGCCCTTTTTTTCTGCAGGAGGAGGAAGAAATTCTTGTACGAAAATGGAAACACACCCTTTCTGCCAAGCTATTAATTCTGCTTCCTATGGAAACCGAGAGGTCCCTGCCTTTGCACCGTGATTCTGCACTGAACTTCCAAGTTTATTTTTATGCCCAGATTTGGCAAAGCACTGAACACGGTGTTACGTGTGAGTTGAGGTCCCCCCCGTGTGAGAGTGTACCCGAAACCCCTCACAGCACCCACAGGCTCGTGCTTCGGCCAACGCCCCCACGCTGGGTTTGTTCCTTTCTATGAGACTTTCTTTCTTTGTCCTTGCCAAGTTATCATCTGCTTTAATTAATTTCGCACAGCGAGCCTGGGAGCTGCTGGTGGTTTCGAGCCTCTGGAATAGCCAGGGAAGCCAATTTAATCATCTCGAGTGAGCCAAAGTTACTTAAGTGATTTGTAATAAGTTCCAGGCTCTCCCACACCAAAGGGGTTTCAACCGAGGACAGAAACTTCCTGAGCCTGTTCTGCAGGACTGGCTCTTTATCTGCATCTGACTGACACTTGTGTGAGGACGTGCAGCAGCCCTGAACCAGAACCCAGAGAACCACAGGGTGGTTTGGGCTGGAAAGCACCTTTAAGGGTCATTTAGTCCAATCCCCTGCCCTTCAACTTCATCAGGGTTCTCAGAGCCCCGTGCATTTTCGAAAGGCCACTGCATTGTCAGAAAGTTATGAGTGGAATTTCACCTTCAACCACAAATATAAAATATTAGTGAGTCTTAGTTTGAATTTGTCAGCCACACACTGACAAATCCAATGTGGTTCTGTTTTTTCAGAAAACATGAAATCCAAGAAATCCCCCAGTGACTAAGCAGGCGCTGTAAATTGGTTGTTGTAAAGCTGTGGGTAACACACCCCCAGCATAGAAGAGGTCAAATATACAGGAGGGGAGTGGAAAAAAGACAGCTAGCTGAGGCTCTGCTTCATCTCCCTGTCCCACTCCCGGGGGAGCTGCTCCTCATGAGGGGCTGAAGGGATGAGATCCAGCTCATCCCTGGAGCTCTGTGCTGGGGCTGCATGGCTTTGGAATGCCTTTGCCAGAGAAAGCTCCCTGGGCAGGGAAGGAGCCGGGTGTGTTTGCCCAGCCTCGCTGACCGGGCTGAGGCTGCAGCACCAGAGGCAGTGGCACAGAGCGGGTGCCCGGGGGACTGTCCGACCTCAGAGAAGTGGTGGGGAGAGCTTCCACCCAGGGCATCGGGATACTGGCATGAAGAGGACCCCAGCTGCTGGCACTGGGGCCCTCAGTGTTCCTGCACTCAGCGATGCCTGGCAAGAGCCTGGTCCTGGTGCCCAGCAGTGCCTGCCCTCCCTGCCCACCACCCACGGCTACATTCCCGCTCTGCGGGGAAGGCTGGAAGGGAGTGTAAATTAAACCCACGCAAAAATCAACCTAATTACTGGGGAATAAAGATCCCATTATTCTCTCTGCCCTGCAGCAAGAAAAAGAAATTTCTCTCGCTTCCTTCCTAAATTCAAATGAGAGTTTATGGGGAAGGTGCGCCTGGCACGGGAGCAAGAGCAACAGGAGCCGGCGGTGCACGATCCCCGTGGGGATCTCGGTGGCTGGTGGCACCAACCCCGGCTCCAGCGCCCCAGCACCGCGCCGTGACTCGCCTGCAAGCCCTGGAAGGAGGAGGAGGAGGAGGAAGGTGCTCCCAGGACAAAGCTCATTTGCCTCCAGAGGGTTCTGTGATTATCCCCTCCTCGAGGATCTCGTCGAGCTGGCGCCTGTCTGATGATCAGGTTTGCATCAGCCTGGAGCCTGAGCAGGGAGAGGTCCCAAAAACCAGTTCCCAAAAACGCTGCCCTGTGCAATGGGGACAGAGCTGTCCCCTCCAGCCAGGCAGCTCCAGAGCTCCCTGTGACCAGATTTTGTGGTGATGCTGGGAATTAAGTGCTGCTTTTCCCATGGAAGTGGAAGCTCCCAGTCTAAGCCAGACCAGCCTGCACCCCTTGATCACCAACCCTGGGACAGGCACACACCTGGGTTGACAATAACCATCAACTGGGCAAAACTGGTGCTTTGGGGAAGAAAAACAGCTGAAACCGCATTTTTCTGGCAGCTTGACAGTTGTGTCTCAAACAAGACATTTTAAATTTAAACTGTGAGCCAAAAAAAGTTGTAATTTGAATATACAGCATGGCACATTCCTCCAAAATTGATCATAAAGTTCTGCTAAAACACAGGCACGGCCTGAGTAAAATAAATATTTTTGCTTCCAGAGAAGTGAAAGGTCTGGCCAGCGACTCAATTTATAATATTTTTAGCAGGTGATTCATCGAAGAGGGAAAAAAATACCCAGGGCAGCTGAATCCAGCAATGGCTCTTTGTCTCAGCAGGGCCAGCGCGTCCAGGCGCATCAGTAGCTGCTGCAACAGAGCTCCTTGGCCCTGGACCCTTTCCTGGGGTCTCCTCAAGCTCCCCAGGACCTGCTGCCTTCAGCAAAGCTGGAGGATCTGTGGCTCCAGCTCCTCCAGGTGCTCCTGTGGAGACAGGGTTGTCACCTCAGTGAGTGTTGGTCCTGCCACAGCACAGCCAAGGCTTCCTGGAGCAGCTGCGGGTCAGTCACTTCTGTCTTCCGGAGCGGGAATGGGATGGGCAGGGACAGAGGGCCCCTTTGAGGTGTTGTTTGCCCAGAGCAGCCTCAGAAGCTGTGGGTTTGGATGGGGTTTCTTGACCAAGCTCCACTCGCTGCATCGCTGTGGTCTGGGGATGGAAAACAAACCCTTCGTCCTTTCCTATCTCCGGCTCCAACAGCAGATATTTTCCTTTTCCTCCCCACAGGTCCTGGCTCTTCCCAGAGCTCACAGCCTCCAGATGTGGGGGCACATCCTTGTTTGAGCAGTGAAGGTGAGCACAAGAACAGGAATTGGGGGATAGTACAAGCAAAAAGGAGTTACTCCACGGCCCTGAGGCTGTGCTCTTCATTTCATGAACATGCAGGTGAGGCCATAAAGCTCCAGGGGGGCTGCACACCCCCAGGACTGGTCGCTGTGTCTCTGAAGCCCAGGAGCAAGGTGCAGGCATGGCTCTGGTCCTGTGTCCCTGGCTGGAGGTGCCAACAGGCACCTGGAGCCTTCCTGCTCCCACGGGTGAGATGGGGGATGCAGCAGGACCACGGTCCCACAGGGTACCTGGAGAGTGTTTCTGGAGCTGGAGGGCACTGCGTGGTGGCTGATGCCTCTGGACCCCTTCAGTGCTTGCAGCCAAATGAACAGAGTGGTCTTTAAACGAGCTGCTTGTGATGCACTAGACACCTGCTCCCGGCTATAAAAATGGATTAGCTGCGTTGCATCTGGAGCCCATCCAGGCAGCAGCGCCTTCCCCAGCATCCCATTTGGCACGCAGAGCCCACCGCCTGAAAGCTCAGCGAAGGGGAGCGAGGGGACAAGCTGCAGAGTTAAAAGGAGGGTCTGGAAGCTGTGATCCTCTCTCGGTGGAGAATCAGAGAGCTGGGAGCAGCCCCAGATGCAGCACTGCCACCAAGGCTCGGTCCTGCCCACACCGCCCCTCGCCGAGCCTTCCCATTGTTCTTTGTCCTGAAGGCTGGTCCCAGTGTGCTCCCAGCTGGCCGGGCTCTCCGCCGGGATATAAACTCCAGAGCAGCAGATACTAACTCATTGTGTTCCGAGTGTTGGAAGGACTCCATGGTCCGACGAAAACTGAGTAGTGAGATAAAATTCAATAGGAGGAAACCCTCTTCCTTAATAGAGCATCCCGGGTGCACAGTGTCAGAGTGCCGCCCTCGCCCTGCCCTGGGAACCTGCGCCCAAGCCCAGGGAATTCCTCTGGCACCTGTGGGGACATCCGCTGGGACCTGCTCCTGCTGGTGTGACCCTGATATCCCCCAGAGCCCTGCGGGGTGAGGAGGGTTCTGCTGGCTCCATGCAGGAGCAGCAGCTGGGCACAGCCTGGGTGGCAACACCCTCCTGCTCTCGCCCAGCAGAGGAGCAGCGAGCAGCCACTTCTCCTCAGCAGCACTCAGGAATACCCCGAAACAAGAGTTATATGCATTTCCTTCATTCACCTGGAAAGTCTTATTCCCCTGCTAGACATCTGCCATAATGCAGTCCTGCCTGGATCGTCAGCCACACGTGGCGTTTTATGATGCACTGAATACCAATTATTTCAGGTACTCCTGCAGCAATCTCTGCCCCAAATGATGCAGTGAGGGAATTGGAGCTAAGATGAGACTGTTTGGGTGACTGCTACAAGTCTGGTTTTATTATAAGATTTTTGGTCAGTGTACCACTTGGTCCTCCCTGCTGTGGCTTGGACTGATGCACTCTGTGATCCCTCTACACAAGACCAGATGGTTGGAACCAGCTCTTGGAAAACAACTGGCAAGGTCAGGGCTGCAACTGGTGGCTCAGGTTTCTGACCAATTCGCAATGCTTGGGGAAGCTCCCAGAGCTGCAGCATGGTCCTGCCACACGCCGTGCCAAGGGTGGGATGCTGGGATGTGCAGGGTTTGGAGAAACGTGCTGACCAGCTGGGGAAGGCACAGGACGATGGTGGAAAGGAGGATGGAGACCTGCAGGAAGCCAGATTTCCCTGGTTGTATACCCAGGAGGGACCCTTGCACCTCGCTGGTAAGCCTGGACCTCCCCTGCTCCTCCAGGACCCTCACCTGGAGCTGAGCACCAGCAGAGCCCCTGAAAAGGGCAGGAAAACGAAGAGGGGACAGGAAATGAACGTGGCTCAAGGCTGAGCTCGCTGACCGAGCTGTGGGCAGGGTCAATTAAGCCGCCACCACGCAGCCTCACAGGGCACATTAAGTGCCAATTTTCTGCACTGCTGAAGAGGTAAAGAATGAAAATGAGAACCAACAGGAAGTTTCAGCTGAAAAGAAAGAGCCAGTTGGGAGCTGGGAGTTGGAGGCTGGACCCGGGCCAGCAATGAGATGAGCAGGCGAGCACTGCTGCCCGCTGCTGCAGCGACCTCCGGGGCTCCAGCGGCCGGGAACACTCTCCTGTCCCAAACCCTGGGGAGAACAGGGGATCCAGGGGACTGGCCCGGGCTGTGTGCAGGGCTGGCAGCACACAGAGCCAAGCCTGGCTGAGTGTGGGTGCTGGTACACGTGGGACGTGACAACCACCCCAGCAAGATGAAGGAGTGGAACCTCTACTCCTTTCCCGAGGCATCCTCACTCTGCCCTCCTGGATAGAGGAAGGAGCCGGTGGATGGGAAGGGTGCACAGACAGGGAGCCCCCCCCGAAGACAGAAGTGATGGGGGCTCCTGGGCTATCCCCCTCCACCCTGCTTGCCTATGGAAGGTGCAGCAGTGTCCTTCCCAATCACCGTCCTGCTCTCCCTTTTTGCAGGAGGTGGGAACGCAAAGAGCTGGTTTATTCCCCTTGCGCAGCCGCCGTGGGGTGTTTGGGAAGGTAATTCCTCGCCGGGCACTGGGTAGGGACCAGGGTCTGGCCCGGGGCTGCGGGAACAGACGGCACGATTTGTTTGCGAGGGGAAGTTCCCCTTCTGAGCAGAGTTTTCTCTTCCCTTTGGAAAGCAACACCGCTGCCTGACGCCTACCGAGAGCGAAATGGCTGCGCAGAGTCCGCCGCTCATTCCCGCTCCTGGCGCTCCCTCTGCAGGAGCGGCCGCGGGCTGGGGGGGGACCGGGGGGGCCGGGGTCGCTGCCAGCCCACGCTCACAGCCCACACCACGATGGCACTTCTGGTGCCACCCTTTGGGGTGAGGCCGGAGGGGTTTAACTGAACGGCTTGAGCCGATTCCCCCGTGCGTGCTGGGCTGAGTCCTGCCCGGAGGACCGGGATGCACTCTGGGCTTGGGCAAACTGGGGAGTGGTGGCCGCGGGGCTCCGGGGAAAGGGGGCGGCGGGGGGGGGGCCTCCCCAGAGGGGGAGCGGGAGCTGGAGGGGGAGGAGAAGCTGAGGGCTGCGGAGATGCTCAGCAGAGCAACGCCCCAGTGCCCCGGCTGTGAGAACACCTCGCTGGGGTGGAGTCAGAGCAAAACCTTCTGACCCTCAGAGCAAAACGGCGCCTCTGCTCCAAAATGTGTCCCCAGCTGGACCTCCTGCTCTCCCATCCTGCCCCAGGGCTGGTGCCCTGCACTTTGGGCGCTGTCGTCTCCTGCCCAGACGCTCTGGGGAGCTCCGTGGCTCTGTGCCCGTTGTCGCGTCTTGCACGAGGCAGCTGGGAGAAAGCGGCATCCCTGGGCATCCATCCACGGGCACCTACAAGCTCCCAGCTTCGGCAGCCTTGCAGAGCTCAGGAACAGCTCTCCACCACCTCTCCCCTCAGCCCCAGGGCCGCAGCTCCCGCTCCCTCTGTAAGCGGAGAGGTTCCCTCCCCATCAGGGGCCAGGCTGCCAAATTCCAGTCAAGAGCACATTTTTACGGCATGACACCAGTGGGGCCCTTGCAGGAGTCTGCGTGAGATCCAGCCGTTCACCCTGGAGGTGCCGGGGCCGGGGCAGCAGCGGCGCGTGGATGGTTCTCGCAGTGCCGTGTACCCTCCACTTTCCTCCCCTGCCCGTGGAAGCGCTCGCCAAATATTGCGAAACATCCTCCTTCCTTCCCCCCGGGCTGCAGGGTGCAGAGACACCCGCCGCCTCCTGGCCCTCCCCACCCCGTCCATCCCCTTCCTTCCTCCCTGCTCCTTTCCAGGCAGCTGCTCACGCAAGCGGCTTTCGAAGGAGCCCCGGGACAGGTAGCAGAGAGTGACAGAGCCCCGTAGAAGTCTGCGGCTGCAAAGGTAGGAAGGAGAAGGGAGCTGAGGGCTGGAGCTCACCCAGCGCTTGCCTGCATCCAGCTGGAGGGAGGAGGAGAGCAGGGACCGAGGGCTCCTTGGCTGCCCAGGGTACAGAGCTGGTCCCCAGCTCCACCAGCCCCCATGATGGCAGACCTTGGAGGACACCCTTGAAGACCACAACCTCCCATCTCTTTGCCCTGCCATAGAGCTCGATCTCATGGTGCTTTCCCAGGCAGAGCAGGGTGCTGGCACCTGCTGGGTGGGCGGCCAGGCCAGTGGGCACGGAGAGCTCTCCGCCAGATCCCTCGCACCGGAGGGATGAGATCTACCGCCAGGCCCCTGGTGTGGCTCTGTTTGGGTTGCTAAGGAGGAGCTGCCAGAGCCAGACACGATGACGTGTGCTGGCACACAGCCCCACACTGCCTGCCTGCCCTCCCTCGGGACCCTCGGGAAGGGGAGATGCCATCAGAGCTCCAAGAAGCGCAGGTGGAGAAGGGCTTGGGCACAGTGTCCTCCCTCTGAGGCGCTGTGCTGCTGCTCTGCCAGCACAGGTGGGCAGAGGAGAGGTGTTCCAGGTGCTCCCCGTCAGCCACCTTACAGCCCGATGGTGCCCACTCCAGGTATATTTGGAGCTGGTGGTGTTTGGACGGGAGGCCCCAAGTAGGCATTTAAACTCCGTCCATGTGACAGACCTGGCTCTTAGTCACAGACCCCGGAAACAAGAGTGAACCTCTGCCCCGAGCAGCGGAAGGGCTTGGCTGCCTCTTTTCCAAGCACATGGAAATTTCCATGGAATTAGCATAAGGGTAATTATTACCATCTGCCCCCTTGCAGATTGTGGTCACCCTGCCGGCTGGCTCTGGTGCTCCTCGGGGCACTGGCTACATGTGGCTATTTACGGTCTTGTGGCACTTGGCACAGCTGGGAGGTGAAGCCTCTCATGCAGCCGTGCTCACCTCTGGACCCCAGAGTGGGACTGGGGGCTGCACTGGGGCTGCCAGGGGTCTGAACAGGAGCTGTCACTGCCCTGAGGCTGAGGTTGTGGCTCCCAGAGAGTGGCACTGACCCTTCCTCTTATCCTGGGGGGCTTGGAAAAGCTTCATCAGCTTTTTTCCAGTTTGTCAGGCTGAGGGAACTCTGGGGAGTGGGCTGAGGGACGTCACCATGCGCCCTCGAGACACTTGGGTTTGGAAACTGGTTTTCTCTCCCGGGGTGCTACATAATCATAATTTAATTTTGGTGCCTTCCCCCTCTTGACTTTCCCTCCAGCGTCCGCTGGGAAAGCCGGCAGTTTGCCAGTGGTCTGTGTGTGTTTACTGCTCACAGGACGGGGGCCCTGCACACGGGTGGGGGGGCTGTCGCCAAAATCACCGAGCACAGAGACACAGCCTTGGCACGTCACCCCCTGCGTGCCCCTGGCTTGCTGTTTGTCTGACGCGGCATCCGTGGGCCCTGCCCAGAGTTTTCAGTGCTGCTTTCCAAGGTGTGCCTGTGCTGGAGCCTTGGCTCCTGGTCGGGTTCACCCCTTCAGTTCAGATCCCTGCTCCAGCAGGATGGACTTCTTAGGAAATGCTGAATTCCTGCCTCTTGGTAGCGATCCTCAGCTCATGGAAGCCGATTTTTGGGATAAGCTGCTGAAGCCTGGATGCTGCATCTGAGCCTTGAGTGCGGGCAGGTGCCTGGCAGACCCTGTCCGACACACGGAGCTGTGCTGTGTGTCTCCCAGCTTTGCCCAGCGGGGAAGGGCAGTGTTTCAGAATGCACCGCTGGGAAATGGCTGCAGGAAATTCCTTTGAAACCAAAGGCACAGGAACGACAGGGCCGAGCCCTGGGACGGCTGCCCGTGCCAGAGCCTGGCCCCAGGCAAGCTGTGTCCAGAGAGAGACACTGCACAGGGACCACACAGCCAAGCCCAGAGCTCACTCCTGTCCCATTCCACAGGCAGGGATGTGCAGAGGCAGGGCTTGTCCTTGGCTGCAAGGTGGAGGAGATGGGCAGCAACACAAGACACAGCACATCATGTATGTGGTATTTGGCCTTTATAAAGGTACATGCAGGAAGTCAGAGCAGTCCAAAGCCCACTCTGAGCTCTGCATCTTGGGCCTGGGAATCCAAAAATCATCTCCTCACCTCTCTCACCTGCTGCCACAGGCCCTCAGTGCTCGGGGCTCCAGCACTCCCCTCTGGCACGGCCCATTCCCCCAGCAGCGCTTGGCAGGGAAAGCAGAGGGGCCGGAGCAGGACCCAGTGGGAGCTGCCAGGCTGCGGGGAGGATTTGGGGCAGACCTGTCCATGGGCTATGCTCAGAGCCGTTTTCAGCTGGGTTTTCCTTGGTGCAGTGCCAGGAGGCTGCAGCATCCCAGGGCAAGTGTCTCCAGGGGTGCAGACAGGCACCAGCACCTCCTGCGGGGCTGGCAGCACCCGGGCTGTGTGGTGGGGTGCGAGGTGCTGCCCAGCTCCTTCCTGCATCCCTGCCAGGGATTATCCAGCCACACACAACAGGCAGGGCCCCACGCCGTGTCCCACACGGCTGTCACCCGACTCGGCCGTGGTGTCTGACCACAGAGACCAGCCACAGCCTCTGAGTTCTCTCCTGGCACACCGGCAGCAGAGGTGGCACTCCCTCCTCCCAGGGGCATTTCAGGGGCTCTGCAGTGGTCGGGGCCATTGTGGAAGCCCCCGTGCACACAGAGAGCAGGTCCCCATGGGGGTTTGTGGCTGTGGGCATGCTGGGCACAGTCACAGGCAGAAGGGCAGGTGAGTCTGTCAGGATATTTTTTCATCCAAGGAAAGCTTGGTTGTTTTTTTGTATGTTTGGTTTTGTTTTTTTTTTTTTTTTTGAGGAAGGTGAAAGCTTTCAAGGGCATCTACACTTTTCTTGCCAAAAAAAATACTGCAACCCCAGCCAGAACACCCTGACTGACAGAGAAAAAAAAAAAAAGAGATTAATATTCTAGTTTTCAGTTTCTCAGAAGTAAAAAGCCCCAAATGGTGTCAGAAATGGATACGTTCTCAGGCACTTTAATTAAAATAACTCCAACCAGGACGTTTCCTGAGCGAGGTCACCTCTGAGCTTTTAAAGTGCTGCGTTAAATCTTCCCCCCATGAAGGAGTCTGACTGCTGCCTGACTTTGGGGCTGGCTGTTTGGCTGCCCCTGCAAGGCACGATTTGGGAAGAGGTTCTTTTCAGGGG
The DNA here is from genome assembly GCA_036023395.1 of Myiotriccus ornatus. Taxonomy (NCBI): domain Eukaryota; kingdom Metazoa; phylum Chordata; class Aves; order Passeriformes; family Tyrannidae; genus Myiotriccus; species Myiotriccus ornatus. The sequence goes on along the minus strand of JAYRBT010000060.1, from coordinate 2,102,641 downwards.
AGTAATTAAACCAGTGCTTTATCAGGGCTTCGCCACTGAGATCAGGTGCCCTGGATAAGGGACTCAGACCCCAGTTTGTCACTGAACGTCCAGCAGGAGAAGCCGGGCTGGTGGCCAATGAAAGCCCTGGTAGGTGAGGAGGTTTAAATTGGATATTAGGGAAAATTTCTTCGTGGAAAGGGTTGTCCAGCCCTGGCACAGGCTGCCCCAGGGCAGTGGTGAATTCACCATCCTTGAAGGGATTTAAGAGACGTGGGGATGTGGCACGTGGGGATGTGGATCAGGGGTGGCCTTGGCAGCGCTGCCTTGAGGTCGGACTCAGAGGGCTTTTCCAACCTAAGCGATTCCGTGGATTTCTGATTCCCAGTGTCACAAGACCAGCCGCCTGCCCGGGCCCCGCATCTGCGCGGGGCTGCGGGTCCTGCCTGGGACCTCCGGTCCTGTCCCGGGGAGAGGGCTCCGGGAGAGGGTGGCAGAGGGCGCACCGGACACCCAGAGCCCCCCCGGGCCGCCGCTGCCCAGCTCGGGCCGAGCCCCCGCCCTTCCTCCATCCCTCCCTCCGTCCCTCCCTGCCGCGGAGGCGGGACGCGCCGGGACCGGCGGAGCGGCGGCAGCGAGCCCGGCCATGGGGGCGGCCCAGGGCCGGGAGCCGCGGGACCCCCGGGCCCCTCCGCGCCGGTGAGTGCGGGCAGGGGTGGGGGGCCGCGGGCCGGGCCGGGTCTGGGTCCCCCATCAGCCCCCCCGCCGGCTCCTTCCCACGCGTGGGGCCGGTCCGGGTTCTCTGCGGTGGAGGTGGGAAACCAGAGCGTGAAGTCCTTAATTTGCACATTAACTTTCCCCTTTCCTCTCGTCTTCCAGCCACACTCAGCTCCCCACACAAGGGGTCCCAAACACCCCACCCGTGGTCCCAGCAGACCAGAGCTCCCAGCTGCAGCTCAGCCCAGGGGGGAAGTTGGGGTGCCTCCGTCCCCTCGGTCTCGGGGTGTGGGGTGGGGGCCGGTGCTGCCGTTCTCGGGCCAGGGTGAGGTGGGAGCTGGTTGGGGGTCTGAAGGTCAGGGAGAGCCAGGGCCAGGCTGGGTGAACTTGCTCCCCACCAGCTGCTCCAGCACTGGGAACTGAAGGGGAGGCACTAGCTGGGATCAAAAGGAAAAGTGTAAACATCTTATCTGGAAATCAACAAAAACACTCCTGGGAACAGAAATATTTTCTTTAAGTGGTGTACCCTGTGAGGCTGTTTAGAAACACTGGACTCAGACAAGGAAAACAAGCGTGTCCTGCCCTTGTAACTGCTTGGTTCTGCCTTTATTTCCCTGCAGTTGTCTCTTATATAGACATTAGAGGTGTTTCCCAGTTGAAAAACCATCCCAATGTTCCATATGTGTGCTGGAGCTGCTCCTTTTTGCCGCATTGGATTCAGCTGCTTTTCCTTCCCACCTGTTTGCTCCACCTTGAGCAAACTTTGTTTTGTTCCTCCCACCCTTTATCATCTCCCTGACCCCTCTTCCTGTGCTGGCTGCTGTTCTCACTCCTCAGCTGCTCCCATCCCTGCTGGCACCCCAGGTCATGGGCTGAGGTGCTACCTGCGTTTCTCAAAATCAGAGTCCAGAGTAAAATCAGGGATCTAAGGCCTGGCAAACACCTGATAAGAGCATTCCTGCTGCATAACATCGATGTTTTCAGCAAAGGAAAAAAATTCCTTCAAAAGGAATTGAAGGGGGAGTCGATAAGCTTCATAATGAAGGCAGATGCTTGTGTTCATCCAGCATCAGTGTGGAAATGGGGCTGGAAATCACGTAGCTGGAGCCTGTTCCTATTGAAATGAGAATGCACCCACACGAGTGCATCAGCGAGATTAAGCTGTGGTTGGCGTTTTTAAAATGCTGGAATGGCAGAGCATTCATTATCCCATCACCCCTTTCCAGTGCAGCCACAAATGTCTGTATTTATCCATTTGCTGGCAGCTTGGTGGGGAAAGGCAGCTGGAGCCCGCGGCTGGCTGCTGGTGTCCGGGCTCGTGTGTGACAGTTGTGTCCTTTACTTCTATTTCTGTAGAGCTATTTTGATGGAATGTGTGGCGATGGGAACTGTCCCATCCCAGGCTGTGAAGGGTCCCGGGGGAGCTGAGCTGCTCGGCAGCGCTGCCCCACGCTGGGCATTGCTCTGGAGCTCCAGGGCAGGGCGCTGCCGCAGTGGGTGACACCCTGGGTCCTGCGGCGCCCTGGCGAGCAGATGGCAGAGCCAGAGGTGGGAGGAGGTTGGGTTTGTCTGCCTTGACTTCCAGGGCATTTGGTGTTGTGCTGCTCAGTCCAGGCTGTGTCCAGGAGCGTCCAGGCTGCGGCTCTGTCAAGGTCAGGAGAAGCAAAAGGAACGTGGCAACTTTTCTGTCGCGGATTTGGCCTCCCACGGTCCTGACTCGTCCCTCAGCAGTGTCTTCCTCACCTGGTGGGAACGCGCCTCTGAGCAACCCGGTCTAGTGTAAAGGGTGCCTGCCCGTGGCAGGGGGTTGCACTAGAAGGTCTTCACAGTCCCTTCCTACCCAAACCATTCTGGGATTTCTTGATCCTCCAGGCTGCTCCATGGGCATTGGCTCAGCCCCAGGGCTCTGCTCAGCTGCCTCCCGTGCAGCATCCCCCGTGATCCCTCCGGCGGGTGCCCACCCATCTCCCGTGTTCCCCCGGGGACGGGGCCAGAGGGCGGGCTGAGGAGACCCCTCCTCTCCGGGGCTGCGGGGCGCTGCCAGCCCGCGGGCAGCAGCGAAGCCCCAGCCCTTCGCTCCCGAGGCCGGAGAGCTCGGCAGCCTTTGGAAACTCATCCTGGAGAGCCCTCTAGCGAGAGCAGCGCCCGCCCGAGCCCGCCGGGCTCCCGGGGGTGCGCCGGGATGCTGCTGCACCCGGGGGATGCTCTGGGGGGCTGTCACACCCAAGGGATACGCTGGGATGCTCCGGGATGCTCCAGATGCTGACGCATCCAGGGGATGCTGATCCCTGATCACTAGAGTAGGGTGGAATAAAACACAGCAACAGAAAAATGCTCCTGAAACACCTCGGACCTTCTTGCCTGGAGGAGACAAATGCTGTGTGGATAAAGTGCTTATTACAAGCTGTGAGGGTGATTTACACAGCAGTGTAACATGGATTCATGTTTTATCCCTGAGCTGATGTCTGAGCTGTCCCTTCCATCCCCTGCTGTCCCCGTGCTCTGTCCCAGGGCTGGCTGCAGGGAGCTTGACCCTGGTCCTCGTGGGGGAGAGAAAGGCCCCGCTGTGGAGGAACAGAGAGGCAGGAGTGGAGAAGGGGAAAGAAAACCCACAAAAGATCTGTTTCTGAGCTAGAAATGGCAGCACTGGCTGCTGTGCTGTGCCTAGAAAAGCTCCGCAGCCAGAAATAGATCTTCTCCTGCCTTATGAGAGGGCCAAGAATGGAAACTGCAGGTGCATGGCTTCCTCTGGCCTGGGGCACTGCAGCTCCCAGTGCCACAGGTGTGGCTGTGCGATACCTGTTCCACAGCCTTACACCCCACGCCCTTCCTGGGGACCAAGGTGTGGTGACAGTGGGAGGAATTGGGCATGCTGTGTTTCTAGGATGAGAGGCCAGGCAGGAGCACTGCTGCCAGATGGCCAGGAGGAAGTTCACCCCAGAATAAAAGCAGGGAAAGTCTGTCTGGGTGCAGAGCTATTACCCCTGGATGCAGCTGGCTTCTTGCAAGGATCAGCATGAGAAGCCAAGCAAGGTTTCGCATGTTTTTTCAGCCTCTGTGATGCCAGAGCTCTTCAGCTCCAAAATCTTCGGGGCCTCACCTGTTCTCTGTGCGGCAGGGGTTGCTGCTCTCCCTCTCCCAGAAAACCCAGGCACTGTGTGAGCCATGGGTGGTTTCTAGGTCATTCAGTGCTGCTGCTGCCAGAGACATCCCTGGGCTGCACCTTGCCTGTCCCTGAGCCACTGTGTGTGTGCAGGGCTTGGCACAGTGAAGTCCTGTGACGGCAGTGAGGAAGGTGACAGTGGTGCCAAGGACAGCCCGCCCAGCTGCTGCCTGTGCGGGCTGCACCTCACTGTGTGGATGGCAACTGCTGGCAGGTGTTTTTGAACAGATCAGCATCCACCCTGCTCTGCAGAGATGTGTTTGCTGACTGTGCCAAGCAGCATTTGGCAGGCAGAGCCCTCAGTGTGACTGACAAAGTCAGGTTATCTCCTTGGCGGTGGTTTGCAGCCAGCGGTGCTGCCAGGCTGGGTCAGGTGCCAAGCTGGAAAATGCCACTCGAGGCATTTTCTTAACTGCTCATCAGGAACAGCAAGTGGAAGCAGGCTTTGCTCCTGCACTGCTCTTATATCTTCCTGCCCCAGGGCCCTGCAGGTCAGGAGCTCTGCAGCTGGCGCGGTTCAGTCCTGCTGATCCTGTTCCTGCCGGCCGCGCTCCTTCCCCTGGGTGGTGGGTGGGAGCAGGGGGTCCTCACTGGGGACACTGCACGTGTGCAGCCTGCACAGGGGCAGATCCTGCTGATTTCCTCCACTCGTCTGCCCCAGTTCCCTCATCCAACAAGTGGGGGGCTGTAGGAGTCAGCCTGTACTTTGTCCTTCTCCTGCCACAGCTCCTTCCCCCTGCAGCGGAGGCAGCTCATTCCTGCTGCTGCGCCAGCGCCACTGCTGCTCCTGCTGCACTCGCGTTTCCCTTTTCCCTGTGAGTCCCTGGCAGAACCCTTCAGCTGGTTCAGAACGTGGCCACGCTGTCACTCAGGCTGGTCTTCGGGGTGAGTGGGAGGTGGGAAGGGGAAGGAGGAGGAGGAGGTCAGGCTGCAGTGTGGCGCTGCAGCGCGGCTCACGCTGAAGATCTCCTTATGTAAAATTCATCTGCAGAAATCATCTGTGCCACTTCGGAGCAGGGAAGTGGGCTGTGCTCTGCTCACGGCAGCTGCAGGCAACAGGATGTTGAGGTTCTGCTTTTGCTTCAGCCTCGTGTTTTTGGCTGAGTGTCTATACATGTCGAGTAGTCCCCTCTTGCTTGGTGTCCTCTGTGTGGCAGCGAGGGGCGTGCAGGACCCCCTGTCCCCCGGGGCCTGGGGCTCTGGGGTGCTTGGCAGAGGTGTTCCCTGGGGTCAGTGCACTGCTCCTGCCACTGACCTGGGGGGGAAACAGGCAGCACCTCAGCTTTGGCTCACCCAGGGGAATCTTTGGGGAAGTTTGGAAGTGTTATGACAGGGGGTAAGAGGTTTTCTTTGACAGAAGCTGGACAGTAAAAGCGTGCAGCAATGACACATATATTTAATAAGGACACCATGAGATGGAAGGCTGGGAGAAAGGATCCCTGCAGGGAGGTTGTTTGAGATGCTCCACAGTGAGGAATGAGCCCTTTGAAGCATCCGACAGAGGCTGGTGTCAGAGGCAGCCAGACCAGATGGACGGGTCTGCTCTGCCCCAGAGGCCTCTCTGCTCATGCAGAGGCATTCCCGGCTCTCAGAGCTGGGTGATGATTCACAGGGAAGCACCGGTCCATGGGCTCAGCCTGCCACATGAACTCTTGGTCTGGTCAGCGAGGGCCAGCAACACTTCTCTGCAATGGGCTGGGCCAGTTTCACACCAGGACAGTTGTCTGCCCTTTCCCAGGTCATCCCTGGGACCTGCTGCCAGGAGTGGGGTGAACCAGTTGGGGTTCCGGGGAGCTGCCAGCAGTGCTGCTGCCCATGACAGGTCCTCTGCCAGAGCCTCCTGACATTCCTCGCTGTGCTGCGGCCTCTGCATGGCATCAGAAACATTATCCTCCTCTCTCTAGCAAGTGTGTGGGAGCTGATGAATTTGGGCGTGGGAGCCCTCTTTAGGGGGAAAGTTCCTGAGGGAAAGTTCCTGAGGGAGGCCAGTATGGCTGATTTCTGCGGGAACTGCTGGCTGTTATTTTTAAACAACAATAGTTTAATAAATAAATAAACTTGCTGCCACGGAAGGATATCGCATCAGCCAGGGCTGTTGAGGCCGGTATTTCCTTGGAAAATGGAAGGGGCAGGTGTGTCCCTTCTCTCTGCCCCTGTCCCTCTCTTGTTCCTTGGCACTGGGAAGCCCCCTTCCCTGGGCAAGGCTTCCCAAGGCAGGTGAGCCTTCCCGATGGGAGCCCCTCTTCCTGGGGGGAGTGAGGATTCCTGGGAGCCGCTTGCACCCCAGGGCAGTTCCCAGCCAGCGTGGGGTCTTCTCTGGCACGTCCAGAGTGGAAGGAATCTGCGTCCTGCTGTCTGTGTGACAGCACAGGTGCAGCCCAATAACGTGAGATGAACTGGGGGGGGATCGGGTTTCACAGTCCACTGCCCTCTCGAGCGGGGGGTTCCTGCGGCGAGGGGGCAGCAGGGCAGTCTGGGGGGGGGGGGTGACACCGCTGTGCCCCGGCCCCGGCTGTGGGCACAAATAGGTGAATTTGCGAGTTCGCGTGGGAAAGGAGAAGAGAGGCGGCTGTCAGCCCAGGCCGGGTGGGGAGGGGGTCCGGGTACCCTGCCCCGCGCCCATCCCCGCGGCCGGGGGTCCAGCGGGGGGGCTCCGGGGCCGGTCCCTCCCGGCGGGCGGTGCCGGGGGCGGGCGCTCCCCGCCGGCAGCAGCGCGGGGCGGGGGCGGGCGGCCCGAGCGGAGCGGGGCGCGATGGGGGCGGCGGCGCGGCCGCAGTGAGCCCGGCGGGGAGCGGAGCGGGGAGCGGCGCCGATGGCGTTCAGCGCCTGGCAGATCCTCTCGCCGGTGCAGTGGGCCCGGTGGACCTGGTCGGCGGTGCGGGGCGGGGGCAGCCCCGAGGAGGGGGACGGCGGGGCCGGGGCGGCCGAGGAGGAGGAGGACGAGGAGGACCAGGACCCTCCGGCGGGGGGCTCGGCCCTCAGCTTCAGGCAAGTGACCCGGGGCCCCCTCCCCTGCCTCTGCCCGCCCTCCCGCGGCGCCCGCACCCACGCGGGACGCCCACGCCCGGCGTGCGGGGCCGCGGGCGCGTCTCTCCCGGCCCTCTCCCCATCCGCCCCTCGCTGCCCGCTCGCCGCCTGCCTGCCGGGGGTCCCGCATCGCACCGCGCCGGGGGGCTGGGGAGGCCGGGCCGGAGCCGGGCGCTGCTTCTCGGAGGATGCCGGGGGGCACGGGGTCGGGACAGCCGGGCTTCTCCCCGCGGCAGCCCCCGGAGCGGCTGGGGAGCTGCTGCGGGGGAAGACGCTGCGGGGCTGCGTGTCCTTGGAGGCCCGTGGTGGATGCTCAGCGCGGGAATGACCTGGCAGAACCCCTTCCGAAGGTCTGGGGCAGACGGGGGGCTGCTCTCGCTGATGTTTCTTTCACCTGCTCTCCCTTTTCCGTTTGTTAGCGTGTCCCGCTGGACAGGAGCGAGTGGCTGCCCCAGATGCCCACGGCCGGCTGCCGGCCTGGCTGGACATGTAGGCGGTGTGGAGGATTTCGGAGGTAGCCTTGAAAGCAGTAATTCCTCACTCTTTTCCCCCCCCTCGGCAGCTCGGACTCCACTGATAATTTTGAGACCCCTGAAGCAGAAACGCCGACCTGCTCGCCACTAAAGGAGTTCTGCGAGCCACCGGGATCACCAGAGCCCGAGGTCGGGACCCCAGGTAAAGAGCCGGCGTGCACCTTCTGCTCTCGGGGCTCTGCTCCAGAGGCAGAAAGGCAGGGTGGGGTCAAGGAGGCAAAGTTGCTGGCTTTGAATAACGCCTGCCACATTTTTTGTGGTTAATGGCCTGGACGGTTCAAATGCCAGGGTTGGGCTGGGCGCTCCACAGAGGGTGTGATGAGTTGATCTAAAGGAGCCTGAGGATGTTGTTAAATTATTTTGGCAGATAAACGTCCCTCTTTGCCCGCAACCTGGGGGCTGCCCCCATGCTCCTGGCTGGTGGGAGCTGCCTCTGTGTGCCCCGTGTGTTGTTTGCCCCTGGCTCTTGCCCAGGAGCTGGGTTTGTGTCCCCCAGGCTGGTCAGTGGTGGGGGTTTCATTACATGGTCCATTTTTCCCTGGAGTTAGGTGCCAGGTGTCCTTTCTGTGTGGCTGTTGTTAAAGAAGCGAAAGCTCAGTGCTGCTAAGCTCCATTTTTGGAGAAATTGTGGGGTATCTGCTGTAAATACATGGAGTTTTCTTTGCCGGTGGCCCCGAGCTGTTGCAGGTTTATCCTTGTGTCCCACACTGCTGCTGCTCCCCTGAGTTGGCTCCCCATTAGCCCGTGGTCTTTTGGGGACCACCTCCCCGCTGTCTCTGTGCCCTCCTCTCCGGGGGGACGTGCTGGTGCCATGGCTGAGCTCGGTGTTTGTCTCTGTTTTTGTGCTGCTGGGAGGAAGCTTTGAAACTCTTCCACCAGCACCGTTGCAACAACCACTGGCGGTTATCGGGGCAGGGCAGGGAGGAGACCTCCCCTTCCCTCTGTTCTCGGCAGGGCAGGGTGGCTGGGCAGTGTCAGGGTGTCTGTGAGCCCCTGTGGGAGAGAAGCCTGTGGGAGAGAAGGGGGGGCCTGTGGGAGAGAAGCGTTTCCAGGGTGTGAAGCAGCACGTGGTGGGCCCAGAAGTCCTGGACAGGCCGTCCTGGGCATCCCCTGCCCTCTCCTGCCTCTCACTGCTGTGGGCCCTGGTATGTGACATGCAATGTGCTCACAGCAGTGGCTGGGAGCTTTCTATAGGGCTGGTTTCGGAGCATGTGGCACAATGGCAGTAACAGGGTACCATGGCTCACCATCTCCTGTTGTTCTGCTGATGGGATGGATCTGGGTGCTCAGCCATCCCTGTGGAAAACACAGGTTTGTTTGCTGTGATGGAGAGAGCATTCAGTTCACGCTTTTGATGATCACTGCTCTTGGGATAACCCTTCCCTTTTAAGAAGGGATGATGGAGGCATCTTTACTTTGGGGATAGTGTCTGAGGAGGGGGAGAAGGAGGTAAAGACTTTCCTAGAAGGTAGGAGGATTATTTCTGCCAAAGCTCTGGCAAGGGCATTGCCTCAGACTCCAGGGTGTCCCTGTGTGTGCCTTTGCCCCTGGTCCTGGGACGAGCAGCTCCTGCTCAGCAGCGAGGGAGCGGCTGCTCCTGCACACAAAGCTCCCAGTGTTGCAGAGCCGAGGGGATGATCTCCAGCAAAAGCTGTTTTTCTGTGCTGGCTGGCGGAGAGCAGGATGTTGGAGCCAGCAGAGCCAAACTGTGGTGCCACCGCAGCCGGCTCTGGCCCCTTCCTGCCCGCATTTCTGGCTGCGGCTCCTCAGTGTCTCTGGAACGGTGGAGGGAAGGGATTGCCCACACGCAGTTGTGTTTGCAGCGTGCAGAGGCACCCCGGGGCGTTCCATCACCTTACCAATGTAATCTATACATTAAGGCCTCATCTTTGCGATGCTGCACCACGGCAGCCTGTGCTCTTCCGTCTGGCTGCAGCTCGGGAGCAGCAGTGGGAATAAATGCCTGGATGGAGGCAATCCAGTGTAATGGCTGCTCGTCAGCACCAAGGCAGCTGAGCTGTCACCCACGGCAAGAGCCACTGCCCTGCAGTCCCTGGGGAATGGCTGCTGGCCACGCTGGAGTGTGTGGGGGCATTGCCGGAGCAGGACCTGCGGGCAGGAGCGGCATTCCCAGCCCAGAGGGACAGCGAGGAGCAGGCACTGTCTGTTGTACAAGCTGCAGTCTCACCCTGCCTTGGAAATAAATCGGGTGAGGCAACGTGTAAGACAGAAGCTGTGACTCCAGGGCTGGCTGCTCCTCACACAGCCAAGAGGTGACCTGGGTGCATTAAACCCTGTTCTTGGGGACAAAAATTCAGCCCCAGAGGGGGCTGCAGTGAGGCTTTATGCCCACTCAAGATCACTCAGACAGTTTCCTCTTGCTGTCTCTCATGGTGGGGGCTGTAATTCTGTCCCATTCTTTCTCAAGTTATCTCCAGTCATCTGCCAGTAGGTATTTTGCACGAGGAAATGAGCAGAAGCAGCAGATCTGGAGCCGTCAGTGCTGGGAGCGGGCTCGCTGGCTCTCACTGCCGTTACCCTGACACAGGGCACGTGTTTTCCGGTGCGTTAGCAGCAGCATCGTTTGCCGGTATGCTAATTCTTAACAGAATAGATTTAAAAATAGATCAACGGCTGTTAAACAAGCGGAAAGCCAAAAGAGGAGAGGAGTCGTTGGCGAGGGAGGGCTGAGCTGGATGCACGGGCAGATATCCTGTGCTGAGCCGGGGGAGTGCGTGACTCACGCCGGGCACTGAGCCTGAGCCCAGTCCAAGGCTGGGAGAGTGCAGGGGTGGTTCTTGCCCGCGCTTGGCACGCGGGGCTGCGCAGGGATCACCCGGGGGATGAAAAGGGCGCCGAGCCTTTGCCTTGCGGCCCTGCTGCTGCCAAGGTTCCTGATTCTTTTGAGGGAGCGAGGGATGGCATGTTGGAAAGCTGTTTAAGTCGGTGTTTGTGTTTAATTTCAGCCCAAGGAAGACAAGCAAAGCAATTATAATGCACAGGCACAAAGTGCCTATTACTGCGGTGCCAGACTGTCCTGTTTTCTTTAAAGAACATAAAATTTCATTTTCACTTTGTAGCATCCCCTCCAGGTGCCTGCCTGGACCAGGTACCTGCCTGGACCAGCCCACGCACAGCTGGGACAATGGTTGTTCTCGGGGATCCAGCACGCCCTGTGCTTGGGACAGATCCCGGAGTCACTGCGTGTGCCGTGCTGCTGGCAGTGTCCTTCTTCGTGCTGGGACTAAACTGCCTCCACCTGCCAGGCACAGTGCCAGAGGTGGAACGGGAGAGCCCAGGGTCACCTTTAAAGGATGCTGAAGGAAGGCATCTGCTGGGATGCCTCTGGAAAGGGCTGGTCTGAGTGGGAGAGCTGTGTGTTGTGGGTGGGTGCCAGGCTGCCTTCTCCTGGGGTCCCATGGGGCATTCAGCACAGTTTCGGACCAAAAGGAGGGTTTGAGCAGTGACAGGGCTGGGGGGCAGTGGCAGAGCTGGGGGCCAGCAGCTAGAACTAGTGGGGACACTGGTTGTTTCCACAAGCTGCTTTCCCAGGCAGGAGCCGTGAGTGGAGGGAGTACGTGCGGAGCCAACACGGTTGCTCACAACGTGACTGCCCGGGGCTGGTGGGAGCTGCGCTCGCTTCAGGATGTTGGAGCATTCAGAGGAGGAGCAGGGAGAGCCACAGGCAGCGTGCTGGGGCTGGGGAGGGCTCTGGGGGAGGCAGAGTGGGAGTGCTGCAGTGAGGTATCGCCATGCTCGTACCCAGCACTGCCAGGTAGCTGTGGAGGCTGGAGCACAGCGCTCTGCTCTTCCCAAGCCCCCCAAGGCCCTTCAGGTCACTGGGTTCTGCATCCTGTGTAATTGTTCATGCAGGAACCTGTGCTCCCATCGTGCTGTGTTGAAGGCAGAGGAAATGCAGAGGGGGAGGAACCGAGGGAAAACTCCCCCGAGCTTGCAGGAGAGATGTTTCTGCTGCAAAAGACTTCCAAAATCATAGGCAAGCACCTGAGCTGCCCTTCGCCCACACCTCCTGTCTCCCAGCACATCCCAGTTCCTCAGCTCTCGGACTGGCCAAGCGGATGGGCTGTGCTGTGGGAGGGGGTGGAGCAGCCGAGCTCTCTCAGGTGCAGAAAACAGGAAATCACAAAATTGGAAAACTTGGGTGGGTGGTTCTTCTGATTTTTATGACAAAATGGTTGTTCTGAGCAATGGCCACATGTGCCATCGCTCCTTCCCTCCCCGCCCTGCAGACACCACAGCACAGAGAGGTGGTTTGCGTGCCGACTGCTTGTTATTCAAGAAGTAATTACTCACTGCTTGGGTTAGAAACCAGGATGGGCTCACGTCTGTGAGAACGGCGGCTGCCAAACCTTCTGCTGGGAACGCAAAATGCACTTAAAAGGTCCTTTTGCCCTGACTTTGAAGTCTGTTCTTCTGTTCAGGGTTGTCTCAGGAAGGCTTCAAACATCTGAGCAACACAGTAAGTGTAATGAAGTTTTCTTTGGGGTCTGTTCAGAAAGTTTTCCTGGTTCCTAATGATGGGAAGGCCTGGCAGGCGCTGCCTTGGACTGGCTGCACTCCAAGTACTCATCCACTAGATTTGTGTTTACTGATGCGTTTTCTGGGGCATCAAGGCAACATCTACTTGGAGGGAGCTTTTTTTTGCAGTCAGAGGGAGCATTTTTGCAGTCTCAGGGAGCACACAGACCCTCATGATTCACTTCCATGGCTTTTAGCATCCTGGGGATCAATTACGCAAACCACGAGCCATCAGCTGAGTCAGGATCCTTGGCTCCATGTCCTGGGTTAGCCTCGGGACCAGATATTTGCCTGATGCACTTTTCCTCTGCCAGGCTGTGACTCTGTCACCAGCAAACCCCCATTCCATCATACCTTGATAGCAAAGAAAAGATTAAACAGTAAAAGGATTGAGGGGAAGGGATCAGAGTAATAGTGATTAAGTCATGGATCAGGATTTGTGATTAGGAGATGCTGACAGCAGTGTGGAGAGCCTGGCGTGACTGCAGCAGGATTTCTGCAGGTGAAGAGTCAATTTGCATCTGGCAGCTTCCCCCTGCCTGGTGCACACCCAGCTCTGCAGCAACGGCACCAGGCAACTGACCCCCAGATCCCCCCTGCAGCCTGTTCCTGCTTCTTCTTGAGCACACCATTCCATTCCCCTTCTCCCTGGGGCCTGCTTATTCACATTTCATGGTGTTCTCTCCTGTTGTGCTTCCCTAAACACCCCTTGCTAATTTTTAACTCTCCGCTCGGGTGAGAAGTGACTCCCTGTCATCTGGCGGGAGGGAAGCTGAGTTTTGAGTCAGTGGATTCTCCACAAAATCTGAACCTGGAGCAGCTGTGAGGAGGGGATAGAAACCCCTGGGGAAGGGGGTGCACTGCAGGTGGAGGTTTAACCATCTCCTTTTATTTTTCAGAGCCAAGTGACCATGGTGACCTGCTGGTAGGGGGAGGCTCTCCCGGGAAGCACTCCAAAGATGAGGCTCGGCCGGAGACTGGAGCCCCTAAAGCCAGCTCAGATGCTAAAGGGGAAACTGGCCCCGACAACTCATCCCTGACACAGCCCCTGGCCGGGCAGGGCTGCAGGGCTGACCCTGGCCACGCCGCTGTGCCCGCTGCAGAGCCAGCCCCGGTGCCCCATGCGGGCACAGCCACCGGGGAGCGGGTCATGTCAGGAGGGGACGTGGCAGGCGCTGGCACGGGGCTGGTGGAGCTGAGGGCTGATGCCCTGGCCCAGGAGCAGCTCGGGAAAGGGAAAACACCTTCGCTGGGGAGGAAAACAGAAGAAGCTGCAGAGGAGACCCCCGTGCCCCAAGCGTCCTACCAGCTTGACGCTGAGCAGTGCGACGGGAGCGTGAACCCCGCTGTGGCAGGGAACTGCCAGCTGCAGAGCTCTCCCCTGGCAGCCCCATGCCACCTCCCCCATCCCAGTGAGCTGAGGGGGGACCCAGCCCCAGAGCCCGCAGGGCAGGTCCCAAAACCTGAGGTTGGTTCTGCGGAGGTGGGAGAGAGCACAGAGGCCAGGAGAGCTTCACCCAGGAGGGGCAGCAGGATCCCGGCCAGCAAGCTGACACCAAAGAGACACCGAGAGTCCCCCAAGAAACCAGCTGAGGATGCAGAGAGGGGTCCCATGGAGCCGCCACTGCCCCGGGACTCCCCCCAGCTGGGTCCTGATCACAACTCCCTCAGTGGCAGCTCAGCACTGCAAAACTTGCCAACTCTCCCCAAGGGCTCTTACCAGTTTGACCCCAATAACTTTGACTCTGTGGATCCATTCAAGCCCACCAAGACACTCGCCAGCACTGCCACCGACTCCTGCTCCGCTGCAGATAACAGCCTCAATGAAATCCTCGAATCTCAGACGCTGGAGGCGCAGGACGATCCCCTGAAAGGCAGAGACTCCCCCAAGAAGTCCAAGTCACGCCTGATAACGTGAGTGCTGGTGTGCATGGAGCCGGTGCTGTGGCCCCCTCCGCTCCCCCCTGTGCAGGGAGAGCCGTGGTGGTGATGGTGATGGTGGCGATGGTGGTGCTTCTGCTCCGGTGCCTTCTAAGCAAGCCCAAAATCCCACCGTGCACCTCAGGTTCTGCTGCTGCCCCTGTGTAATCCGCCCCTTGTCCCGGTGGAGGGACAGCTCCCCTCTCCCTGTTGTGAGCAGAGGGACAGGTGTCCTGCAGCGGTGCCAGTGTCCTGAGTCCCAGGCAGAGTGGGGCAGGCTGGATTGGGACCTGCCTGCAGGGTCACCTCTTTGGAAACCCCTCGGGAGTCCAGCTGGTGGGTGCAGGTGTGGTGTCAGAGGAAACCTGCAGCGAAAGCTGGAGCTGGTGGGTTTTGTGGGCTCACAGGATCTGGTGGACACAGGTGTGTCATTGGTCAGATGTTGCTGGGACACTGTGTGAGCTGCCACTGGATTTCTGTTTTATATCAGGGGAAGCAAGCAGGCTGGACAGGCAGATTGTTACTCTGCTGTCTGATTCTCTGGAGGGAAAACTGGAGAGCGGGTTTTTACAGAGAGAGAGAAAGCCTCGCGGGCAAAAATCAGGCTGTGTTGGATGTTTTTGTCCTGGAAATACTTCGCAGAGAGTGGATACGATTTTTTTTAGAGCTGGTGTTCTCACGTGTGGCTGTGTGCGAGCAGAGCTGACAGGGAGGGGAAGCAGCAGGGAGTTCTCTGCATCTCTTTGGAGGAGTGTGGGCAGCTCTGGGTGCTCCCTACCCTGGCAGTAAGGTTTGTGGTTGGATCTCACCCCGCTGCTGGGGATAGCAAATGCAGGATCAGAGCATCCCGTGTGTGTGTGCCTTCCCAAAGACTGAGCTGGGCAGCTCACTGTGCTTCTCCAGAGCAGAGTTAACATCCAGGTCTTTTCACACGCTCTTCTTCTCTCCATCTGTCCGTCTCTCTCCCTGTCCGTGCTTTGGTGCATCAGGACTACTGAGCAAGTGAAATTTCTCTGTTTTCTGTTGTAAGTACTCTCTCCTGTATTCCTTTTCTTCTCCTTTGCTGTTTTTGTCCTCTCTCTGGGTGTGTGCTGCCCCAGTTGTCTCCATGGCATGCCAGCTCCTTCTGCCCTCTGACTTGTGCTCTCTGCTGTCTGGTTTGTGTCCCGCACCCCTCGGCCGGTCCCCGGGGCAGCTTAGCCTGGCGAGTGCCTGGGAGTGAGGGAGGAGAGGAGAGCAGAGCTGAGCTGAGCTGCACCAGAGGCCTGTGCTTGCCCTCACAGCATGCCACCTCGCAGCATCTTTTAGTGGTGGACAAGTGCTCACAACCTGCAGCTGATGGAGGGGGAGCAGGTTTGTGTGCAATCCAGAGCTGTTATCTTGGTGCTGGGGGGAGCTCAGAGCAGCTACCAGACGATGCGATAACCGTGGTGCAGGAGAGGGCCCAGAGCAGGGTGAGTCTGGCTGCTTGCAGCAGGGCATGAGGGAGGAAAGCAGTGCAGTGATTCCTCAGTGAGAGCCAGGTGTGCATGGCAGCGTGCAGAGGAACCTCCTTGTGCCACGTCGCTCAGTGTGCTCTGCTGCGCATGTGTGCGATGGGGAGGCTGGAGAGCGCAGTGGGTGGGGGCCATTCCCGAAACCTGGGAACAGCTCAAGCCTCTGACCGTGTCCCCACGAAGCGG
The DNA here is from genome assembly GCA_036023395.1 of Myiotriccus ornatus. NCBI lineage: Eukaryota > Metazoa > Chordata > Aves > Passeriformes > Tyrannidae > Myiotriccus > Myiotriccus ornatus. The sequence goes on along the minus strand of JAYRBT010000060.1, from coordinate 2,087,081 downwards.
AGCACGGTGTCTGGAGGCCAGGATCCCTCCCCAGCTCCCTGCAGTGGCTGTCACACGAGCTGTTCCAGCTCAGCGAGTGCTTCCTGGGTGGTCGGACGTGGCCACGAGCCTGGGAGATCGCTGAGTGTGGAGTGAGAGGGGGTGAGATGCAGGAGGAAAGCTTGTGTTCTGCCACCCACATTCCCACTGGGACTGTCCCTCTGCTGCCTGGTGCTCGTTCAAGGTGCTGATGCCTGTTGCACTGGGATGCAGCTGTGCCTGCAGTCCCGAGCGGATGGCCTCCGGATGGGTGTCTTGAGGAATGTGAGATGAAGTTCCAGGGAAAGCTTCCTCGCTGGAGGGCAAGGGGACCACCTGCAAGACCCACCTGGGCTAACCTTCCCACCCACAAGGCCTTTCTCCTTGGGACGGTGTTTGCTTCAGGTGGAGTGTTCATTCAAGGCACAGCGCATTGTCCCGGTGCTCTCCTGCCCTCTGCCCCGGCTGCACGGGTCTGACTCACATGGGAGACATGTGGACGCTGTGGAGAAGTCCCAGACAAACCTCCAGCTGCAGGGACAGCCTGGAAATGGTCCTTCCTGCAGAAAATCAACACGCCCTGAGGCCCTGGGTGCCCTTGCAGTGGATGCACAGGGCGAGGGTGCAGCGAGGGAAATCCTTCTTTGCCGGCTCCTTGGCAGTCGCCTCTCTCGCCGTCAGCCCCTCGGGGTCCTTGCTCCGCTCCTTACCTTCCTCAGGAATAAACACCTCACAGACAAACCCAACTGCTCTGTAGTCGTGTCTTTTGTTTGCCTGTTCCTTCTGTTCCTTCCAGAACTCGCTCTGCCTCGGTGTTCCCGGGTGAGTGGGGTGCTGGCACGCGGCGGGTGCAACGCTGGCGCTGGGGCTGCCTCCCCCTGCTTGGGCTGTCTCGCACGCACCCCGCCTGCCCCACACTGCCCCCCGACCCCCCGCTCAGCCCCTGCTTCTCTCTCCCACAGGAGCGGCTGCAAGGTGAAGCAGTACGAGGCAAAGCCCCTGGCCCTGGATGTCAGCGCTCAGGTACGTGGGGGGGTCCCACCCCCGGAGCTGCCGGCCTGATCCCCCTGGATTCACCCAGTCCTGCTGAACTGCCTACCTTGATCGTGCAGGAGGAAGCAGTGCTGATCTCAGAAATCCCAGATATTGCAAATAGGGATGGCCATGCCACTGATGAGGAGAAGCTGGCCTCCACCACCTCCGTGCAGAAACTGGCCGGGCTGGACAAGAAGGCTGAGCCAGAAGATGACCTGGAGTACTTCGAGTGCTCGAATGTCCCCGTGCCCGCGGTGAAGCAGAGACCAGAGGCAGGTAAGGAACATCCCCACTGCCTCTGGCTCTGGGAATGCGCCGTGCCTGCACTCAGGGAACCTGCCCTGCCTCCCAGGCTGCAGGATCCCTGCTCAGAGCCTGGAGCAGGGCTCAGTGTCCCAGCACAGGAGCTGTGGTTGATGGAGATCTCAGTGATGCTACAGAGACCCCTGCTATTGCTCCTGGAGGAATTCTGCTGCCAGTCTCCCATGTAATTAGCCTCTCTGACCAAGCCATTAAAAAGTAATTAAAAGCCAGGCAACATGACATTTAATCAATAGCCAAGCCCTAGGTGCAAGCAGGAGAGATCACCACAGGAGGTTTGCAGCCCTCCCCTCTGCAGGGACCCATTAATCATTTCTCCTACGGCTGTGCTGCTCTGTCGGCTCCAGGGAGAGGAGAATGGTCCTTTGTCCTCAAGGGAGGAAAATCTGGCAGCTAAGAGAGAGGCTGGGAGGGTTTATTTATTGCTGTTGATCTCAGAGGGCCAGGCAGGTGCACAGGCTGGATGTTGGCTGCAGGGACGGGGTGGGAGCTGTGGGTGCAGCCACTGGCCAGGGCACAGGGATAAATGGAGGGAAACAGTGGGAAATCTGCAGTCACCATCATTCTGTTACCTCATTCCTTTCTGAGCTGGGCTCTTGAAATACATTGTTCTCTGCCCAATCAACATCTGAATCATGTCTGCAGTTGTGAGTGAGGTCCATAAATTACCCCTCATGCGATGTGAGGCAGCGCCACGGCCACAGGGCAGGGTGTCCCTCCCTTAGGGCAGGGTGTCTCTCCTCTCTGCTGTTAGGAACAGCAGGGGCCATGTGGCAGCTCCTTTGGAGGGTGTTGGGACCGGCTCGTGGCTGAGGCTCCTGCTGTTTGGAGTGCTCTGAGCATCACAGGGGTGCATCCTGCTCAAGTGCAGAATGTCTCGTGCATCTTCCCCCTCCTCGGTCACCGTGGTCTCAGGGAAGGACTGGCATGGGTGGCAGCCGTGGGGACACGGGCACGGGCCGAACTGCCACCAGAGGGGCGTGCTGGTTTCCACTCCAGGGAGTGCAGGAAGGCTGGCAGGGGGCAGGATGGGGCCCTTGGGGACCTCAGTGGTCTTAAAAGACTTTTCCAGCCAGAATGATTCCATGCAAGGGCAGGAGCTGGGGGAAAGAAGCCTTTGGGAGGGGAAGCTCAGGGGATGGAGAGGCTCAGGGGCACCCTCCTGCCCCCAGAAAATCTGCACGTGCCCCAGGGTCCCGTTTCCAAGCCGATAAAAGGTTGTGTTTCCTTGTCTTTAGGCTTTGAAAAGGAGATCTGCAAGCAGATGGAAAAGGATGGGCCTGGCATCTTCCCTGTGAGTGCCTCTCGCTTCCTCCTCTCTGAAATGAGTTTCTTTGGGAGGTAAAATTCTTGACAAGCCCACGCAGAGACTTGATAAAAATAGCAGAGGTTTCGTGGCAGACCTGGAGGAGCCTGGCAGAGGCTGAGCCCTCCTGGGTGGGCGCTGTGGTGTGGGAGCAGGGAGGGAGGGAGGCAGGGAGCGATGCTGGGGATGGAGCAGGGCTGGTGCAGAGCCAGGGCTGCTCTGGGAAATGGCTGAAGGACGGGGAGGGGGCAGAGGAGACCACGGGGAGGGGACAAGCTGCTGGACACAGGCTGTGACTCACGTGGAGTGTCCAGGGCTGGCTCTGATGTCCTGTCTGTGCCAGTGCCTTCTACCTGGGATGCTCTTGGGAAGGCAGCTGACAGCAGAGACAGGGGATTAATAAAAAAGCCCTGGCTTTGCAGCCACCCTGACCCTGGCACCCCCACAGTGGCAGCTGTGTTCAGGGGCACCCCCGACGTGCCCCAAGGAGCCCCAAGACTCCTCCACTGCGGGGGGACCCAGTGCCAGATTAGCTGTCCCTGGCCAAAGCTGCTCGAGGTGACAAGCAGATGACAATGAGATTAGCAACATCAGCAGAACCAGCTTCTCTGAGACAGATTTAACTGTGCTGAGCCCCACAAGGACATTAGGCAAAGTGAACCTTTTGTTCTGTGCCCTGGGCAGCGTGGTCAGGCCTCAGTCCCACAGACAGGCTGGTCCCCAAAGGTACCCGCGGGTGCTCAGGTGTGCACCTGCCTTTGGGAGATGCTGTGGGATGCCAAACCCCCTCAGTGTTGGGGTGCCTGGACCCACAACTGCCCCCATGGGTGGCCCTGGGGGACTCCCACCACGGGCCATGGCTGCAGCAGGGCTGGGAGGGCCACGAAGGGCTCGGTGTGCTTGAATTGAGCAGCAGCCAAAGCCCCGGGGAGGAGGGAAGGGGAGAAGTGCTCCAGTGCTCTGGTTTCCAAAGCACGAGGAGCAGGCTGCCTCCTTCCTCCCAGCACTTCTCTATTTATGGCCTGGCAGCCCGTTCCCAAGGAGATGACTGCACGGCTGTCACTCGGCTGGGTGATGAAAGGAGGAACAGGCGGTGGTGTCAGCCCGGCTTGGAGGAATGTTTCTGGAGGCCTGTCAGGCTGCAGGACCCCCTGGGGGAAGTGATGGGGCTGGAATCCACTAAAACCTCATAAAGGCTCTCCCAGGTGTCTTGATACAGGTTGTCCGTGTGTGCAGGAAGGGAAGTTCAGTGCCTGACCAGAGGCTGATAAAATAGGGGAGAACACTCCAAACAGGGGAGGTGGGGTGAAAGAAACTTCCCATGGCATCCCAGCTGGGTGATTCCCCCAGGACAATCCCGGGCTGTGCCCCGTGGACAAGTGCCCCAGCAGGAGCGAGGGTCCCCTGGACGGCATCTGCCTCAGCGAGTCGGAGAAGACGGCCGTGCTCACGCTCATCAGAGAGGAGGTAACAGCCCAGGGTCCCCGTTCCCAGGGCTGCCCCTCCCCACACCCCAACCTGGCCACTGCCGTGGGGGGCGGGAGCAGCACCGCTCTGCCTTGGGGGGGTCTGGTCCCTCTGGCAGTGAGGGGAAATCCCCCAGGCACATCCCAAGGGTCCTGTCTCTGCTGCAACCCAGATAATCACCAAGGAGATCGAGGCCAACGAGTGGAAGAAGAAATACGAGGAGAGCCGGCAGGAGGTGTTGGAGATGAGGTAGGAGCCATCCCTGGCTCTGGGCTCTGCATTCCCGGCGGGAGGAGGCTGAGCGGGGTGTAATGGGATGACACGGATCAGCGTCGCCAGGGTGGGATGTCTGGGGAGAGATGTCCTCTTTGTGCTGGTGCCGTGTCAAGCCTGCATGTTCCTTTGTTGGGGGAATAAAAGCCCATTAGCTGTGCCAGCCCCAGTGGCAGCGGCAGAGGGGGGTCTTGGCCCGGAGCAGCAGTGATGGGTGTCACAGCCCCAACGTATGGGGCAGGTCGATGCCAGCAGAGTTGGAGGTGTGTGTCCACAGAAAACTGCGGCCTCTCACCTGCTTTTTTTCTTTCCCTTCTAGGAAAATCGTGGCTGAGTATGAGAAGACCATTGCCCAGATGATAGGTACTGTGCTGTCACCTGGCCAGGCATGCAGGGCAGGGATCTGGCTGCCTCAGCCGTCCCCGCTCGGTCACTGTGTCTGTGTTGTTTGTTCTCCACCACAGAGGATGAGCAGAGGACCAACATGACATCTCAGAAGAATCTGCAGCAGCTCACGATGGAAAAGGACCAGGCTCTGGCAGACCTGAACTCGGTGGAGAGGTCCCTGTCGGATCTGTTCAGGAGATACGAAAACCTGAAGGGTGTCCTGGAAGGCTTTAAGAAGGTCCTTACCTTGGGTTCCCCTCTGTCCCTGCAGCCCTTGTCCCTGGACACAGGGTTTCCATAAAGCCACACTCCATCCTTCCGTGCTGCTGAGCTGGATAAGGGGCTCCAGCATAAGGCAGAGGCTGCTTCTATTTAAAGCCTTTATTTTTACACTCAGAACAGGATCTATCATCCCATCAGAGCAATGTCTCTGTGCCCAGTCCCAATGCAGATGGATGTACTTTCTTTTCCAGAATGAAGAAGCTCTGAAGAAATGCGCTCAAGATTATCTAACCCGGGTCAAGCAGGAAGAGCAGCGGTATCAGGCCCTGAAAGTCCATGCAGAAGAAAAATTGGACAAGTAAGGTCATGCATGAGATTGCTGGGTGCTTCAATACTTGCAGGGCAGCAGCTCCATTCGCTTTTCAGAGGCTGGAAGGCAGGAGCTGAACGGTGTGAAAAGCTGCATTTTACAACCCCAGGCTCAAGTGACTCTTAAGTAAGGCAGCACAAATCCCTGAACCATTCTCTGATCTCTGCTTGTTTATTTTTTAATGGAGAATCTGAAGTTCACGGTCTATTTACAGTCACTTACCAAGTTCCCCTGTTTCAGAGAGCTCCTGTTTGTGGTGTGCAAAGGGGCCACACAGCCCCGGGGCTCAGCTGATGAGCAGGAGCTCACCAGCACGTTGTAGCCCTGAGCGAAGTGGGTGAGGAACTGGTTTAGAGCAGAGTTTCCTACAGGAGCTTGGAGGAGCTGAGTTAATCCCATTTCATCCAGCTCCCATACGGGAAAACCACCTCTGGTGCATCCAGGCCAGCAGGAGCCGGGCTCTGCTGATGGCCCAGGCTGTGCCATGGTGCTCCCGCCTGCACCCAGACCTGACCACCGGCCCTTTCTCTCCATCCCCCTGCAGAGCCAACGAGGAGATCGCCCAGGTGCGCACGAAGGCCAAGGCGGAGAGCGCGGCGCTGCACGCGGGGCTGCGCAAGGAGCAGATGAAGGTGGAGTCCCTGGAGAGAGCCCTCCAGCAGAAGGTAACGCTCCTGCCCCGCGCCTCTCTGCCAGCCCTGCCAGCAGTGCCTTCTGCTGCCCTGAGCATCCTGTTGATGCTGGAAATGTCCCCCAGATTTTCAGCTCAGGAAGCGTCTTGCGGGTTTAGTTTTTGGGGTATTTTTTGTCTGCTCGGGGGGGTTTTTTTGTGTTTCGTGGGGTTAGGTTGTCTTTTTTGGGCAGAACGGGCAGAGCTCACTTAGGTGTGCCTGCTCACAGAGATGTGGGCTGGGCACAGTGCGGTGGGCTGGGGCTGGACAGCTGCAGGTCTCCGCAGCACTGGGGTCTGACAGGGATGAGGAGGGGTCTCCAGGGGGCCTGGATGCACAGAGGAGCTGTCACAGGGGCAGATCCAGCAGCTGGCTGCCCCTTCCTGCACAGGCTTGGTGGCAGATGGGCCTGGGTGTTATCCCCCACCTGTGCCACCACAGGGGTCCCCAAGGTCTGCTTTTCTTCCAGAACCAGGAGATCGAGGAGCTGACCAAGATCTGCGACGAGCTGATAGCGAAGCTGGGGAAGTCAGACTGAGCCCCCCCGCCCTCGCCCGGCACTCTGCACTTGGCTGCTTTTCTCGTGACGTCAAGCACCTTGCCTTACCCCCGGGACCCCCCCGCAGCGAAGAACACGCGTCCAGCTGCCCCCCTTGGCTGCTGGACCCGTGGCTCCCGAGCAGAGCTGCTCCCCTTGCTGTCCCTGTGTGCTTCCCACAGCTCCGGGACTGGGATCCCTGCACTCAGGCTGGGAATCCTGCGGTCAGCCAGGGCCTGTGTGTCCCTCCCAGGGCCTGCTGTGCTGTCCGTCTGCACCAGTGCCACCTCTCAGCTGGGAGGTGACACCTCAGGCTCTGTCCCCCTTGGCTGGGCTGGGTCTAGTTGTGTCCCCACCACACTCTGTTCACTTACTGTCCTCACGTGCTCAGCTGCACAGGTACAGCCACGTGGTAGGTCCTGCCCTGGGACACGGGTGATGCCAGGGCTCGACCTGCTGGCTCTTGCACTGGGAAAGGGGACCTGGCACACGCATGGCCGGTCTCTGGTTTGTGGGTGAAGCACAGCACAGCCCATCCCTGTCCCTGGCCGTGCCAGCCTCAGAGGACGGGAGCCAACATCTCTGCATTCGTGCACTTTATGAGCATTTATGGGCACTCTCTCAGGCTTTCTGCTCACTCCTTCAGTCAGGCACAGCCCAGCTGCACGCCCTGATTCCCCCAGAGTACCAAACAGGCACGTAACCAGTAGTAACTTCAGTCCTCTCGGTGGAGAGTCCGGGTGAGAGGAGGCAGAGGGGCTGCTGCACTGGGGGGTGTTTGGGGAGATGTTGGTTCTGGGGAACTGGGACTGCCTGTCCTCCCCGTGGCCCCTCCCGTGGCTCGTCCTTCCCGTGGGGTTGAAGACGGGCAAAGCCAAGGCTGTTGCTGTTGGCTCCGGGTGCCGTGGCGAGGTCAGGGCGCTGCTTTGGAGGCTGCAGGAGGAAGGAAGCAAACCCTGAGCTGCCCCACAGCTCTGCTGACTGAGAGCTTTTCCAGAAGGGCAGAAGGAGCTCAGTGCTGCCCTGGCTCCCACACTGCTGTCAAAACTGCCCTTACAGCACTGAATATTAAGAGAACCCAACAAAACCCAGCCTTTACAGGCACAGGCAGACCCAGACACTAAAATACCCTTTGAAATGTGCCTGGATGCAGCCCTCCCTGGTGAGTTCTGGCACTGTTCACACCATGCAGTGCCACGTTTCCCTGCCTGCAGTGCCTTGGGAGCAGCACTCGGTGCCCAGCCTCGGGCAGGGACTGGTGATGTGTGTGTGTGTGTGCCATGGGCTGTGAGCTGGAGTGTGCCACGGGGCAGGGTGAGCTGTGGGTTGTGGGCACAGCCCCTCGGGGTCAGGGCAGACCCATCCCATCCTGCAGGAGGCAGATGGATGAGATTGGGAAGGAGCTGCAGTTGTGGATTCTCTGCCTTGAACGGGTAGTCCTAAAGTGTGAAATAAGGGAAATGTTTGCAGTTTGGACTGTTTCCTGCCCAGCCTGTTGAACACTTTCACAAACCTTTTTGCTGCTACGTTTTTGTAACAGAATTGAGCTCTTTTCCTTCTATTTTCTAATTCCCTGTGTTAAGCATGCAGAGCAAACACCTGTTTAAGCCAGAGCCATACACTCAATTATATTTTATTAGTTATATAATGTATAGAGAGAGTTTATTATACACCTAAGCAAAGATGCCAGCAGCCTGCCCCAGCACACAGCCTCCCAGCCTGTTCCCCATGCTCCCAGTTATCCCAGTGATGGGCTGGTCACTGTGTGATGGGAAGCCAGTGGCTGACACCACTCGGAGCTGTGCACCTGTGGCTTGTGCTGGATATTCACTCATTGCACAGTTGACAGGAAGAAACTTTCTTTCCCTCTTTTTTCTTCCCCTTTGACCTCCCCACGTGTACCTCTCCCAGGCTGGTGGAAAAGCTTCAGTCATACAATCAGCAAAGACTGTTTCTGTCCCACTTAGGGGATCTGATAAAGCAAATACCTGAGACCCAGAGATTTCTTGAGCAGCTGGGGCTTTGTCTTTGCAGCTCTTGAGGAGCTGGAGAGCAGTTTCACAGCCTCTCAGAGCTGGTGAAAGGCTGGCCCCAGGTAGGGACTGCAGCAGCCTCCTGCTCTGCTCAGGGCCGTGATGCTCGTGTGCTGGCTTGGCTCCACGTGTGAGGTTGTCTGAAGTTGGTCTCTCCTCGGGGCACTGGTCCTTGTGGCTGGCACGTAATTGCAGAAGTTTGGGTTTCAGCACCCGGCACTTCCCCAGAGCCCCAACCTGCGCACGGCGCGGTCACTGCTGCATCCTTCCCCTCTGGGCTGTCTGCAGAGCACGGCTCCACCGTGATCACCCACAGGGCAGAGCCCTCCACCCCTCCTGTCCTGTCCCTGCTCCCCCGTGTCGCCCGGCCCCACCGTGCTGCCTCCCTCACCCAGCGCCGTCCGTTCCTGGGCCTGTCCGCACGCACCCCAGTCTGGGCCAAGAAGATTCCTAAGGAATGACTTATTAACTATAATATGGTTATAGTTACATATATATAAATACATACATAATGGGTATAGTGATATAAAATAGCAGGTGTGTGTTTGCAGAGGGGCAGGACTGTTGTATCTCTCGTGCCGCTCCCCGAAGTGCCAAGACCACGGCGTCCCTGTGGCCAGCGCGGGGAACGGCCGGTCCCCCTGCAGGGCGTCCCAGCCTGGGTGTGTTTGTGTGTGTTCCTTGCAGTAGAGTTTAAATGCCCCTTTCTGGCAGTGACAGGCCCTGCCCGTGTTGCTAGTTGCAGTGTGCATTTGCCAGCAGATCTGTCTGTAATGAAGTGCCAAGCCCCCAACTTCCTCTGCGCTGACTCCTATCCCGCCGCTTCGTGCCATGCGTGTAACTGCCATCACCATCAGTTTTATATGTATGATAATTTCCCTTTTATATGTCAGGTAAATATTTGTAAGAGTTATACTCACACAAATGAGATTATTATAATGATTACTAATATATTTTTTTCCATGTTTCATTGCCTGAGTAAAAATTGTGTTTATCACTCTTGAAAGCTTTCTTGGTGTTTGTGAGGTGGGTGAAGGGTGTTTGGAGGAGTTGGCTTTGCCTTCCAGCATGGGCCACGTTCTGCCTCGTGTTTATTAACGTGGTTTACGTTGCAGTTGGTTTCAGATAAGCACAGTTATCATCTGTGCCTGAAATCTACGTTTCTGAGCTCTGAAATTCAGACCTGGAGTGACTTCGCTGCCCCTGGGACTCCCACCACGGTGCGATGACGCTGAACTGCTGATGCTGAACCACTGGCACTGCTCCCACGCTCTGCCTGCTCCTGTGCCCCAGCCTGGCCCGTGCCCTTGGGGAGCTGTGTCTCGTCCTCCCCAGCTAAGATGGCATTATCCAGGGGCTGCAGTAAGGCGTTATCCCCTTCCCCCTGTCCAATCACCCAAGCAGATTAGCTGTGAGAGCTTAAGACAAAACAGCAGCTACGCACCCCGCACTGCACACTGCTGAGAATGCCCTCCCTGAAGACCCTCCTGGCCCTGGCCATTGTCACGTCCCTGGCTGGAGAAAGTAAGTGCCCCCTGGCTCCAGGCTCCAGGTAAATTGCTGTAGCTGCTCCTGCGCTTGCTGCTGCCCTGTCCCTGCACCCGCCCGCGGGCTCCCACCGTGCACCGTCCCACGCTGCTCCCACCCCTTGCACGAGATGGTCTCTTGTGGCACAGAAGGTGGCTTTCTCCTTCAAGTAGCACACAGAGGAGCCCCCTGCCCTTTGCCTCTCTGCCACTGGCACAAAGCCTGGGCATGCAGGGACTGCAGAGCCTCTGGTGTCCAGCTCCAGTGGAGCCGAGGAGCTACCTGAGCCAAAACACAGCAGCCTCTCGTGGCTGGGGCTGTGCTTCCCAGATAAAACTTGGTTCTTCCAAGGCAGAATCACAAAAAGCCCTCGTTAAAGGCAGGAGGGGGGTTGCACTGCTCAGAGCAATGCCATGGAGTGGGGATGGCTCCGGACAGTTTTGGGGTCTTTGGACCGAGGCAAGATGAACCCGCCTGTGTTTTTATCTCAGGGTGGATGAAAGGCTGTTCTGTGCTGTGAAGAACCGCAAAGGAGACGCAGAGCAGCCCCTCAGAGGCAGTTGGGCCACTGTAGGTCAATGGCAGGTGCTTACTCGCATCTGACCACATGAAATCCCAATTCTCCCCATTCATGGTTTTCCTCCTCTCCCTGAGATGAAGGTGGGGGCCCTGGCCAGCCTGTCCCCACTGCCACGAGAGGGCTCTGCTCCGCCAGCAAAGCAGACGAGTTACTCCCAACACCAGCGGTAATTTACCCATCCCCATCCAAATCAAGGATTCATAATTTCAGGAGAGAGCAGGATCTTCAGGTTTGGGTTTTTCTGGTCTATGTGTGTGCTCTGAAGGGTCGCACCACTATCGGCTCCGACACGCAGGAGCAAGGGGCTGGCTGTTGTCTGACCTGCCCATGGCCTCCTCTGAGGACGATCCGGAGACGGCTCGTCCTTCCTGACGGACTCGTCTGCGCAGCACTTTGCTGCCTGTCACCGCTCTTGTCCCCAGGTAGCGCCTTTGGGCTGAGCTTCCTGAGTACAGAGTAGTGTATGGGAGCTGCTGTCATTTACAGACACAAATACACAAAGCCTGCTCCCACACGTTGGATGTATCCTCCCTTCTCCCCCATAAAACACTCATTAAAATGAAATTTGGCACAAGACCTGTGACTCCCTGTCCCTGTGCTGGGGGTCACCAGTGCCTGTGGAGACCCAGAGACTCTGGCGGGGCACAGGGGGCTCCAGTCACTGCTCTCACTCCTCCTTCTCCTCCTCATTTTTGCCAAGGTAAAGCGCTGAAATGCCACAAATGTGTTGCGTCCAACGAGAACGACTGCAACAAGCAGGGCTCCCACAGCTGCCCCCAGTACGCCGACGCCTGCTCCACCATCACTGCGCCCAGTAAGTCCTTTGGCTTGGGGGACCGGGGTCCTGGGGCGTGGGGGGACTTTAGGGGCTGCAAGGGGACCAGAGTGGCTGGGAACAGGAGGGTGAAGAGAAGCAGGGGACCTGCTGGGGCAGAGCAGGAGGTGGCTTCCTCTTGCGGGCAGGAGCGAGACCTTTGTATTCCACATCCGTACCGCAGCGTGCTGGGACTCAGCTCTGCTCTCTCCTCTCCTCCCGCAGTGAACCCCTCGGTTCCCGGGAGTGCCTGACCCCCCGTGTCGCGTTGCCTTTCCTTGCAGACAGCGTCATTAAGTCCTGCTCCTACAAGTCCTTCTGCGACCAGGCGCGCCGCGGCGGCTCCGGCGGGGCCACCGTGCGATGCTGCTTCACCGACGACTGCAACGGGCCGTCGCGGGGCTCCCGGAACGGCGGGGGGGTCCCGCCACTGCCCCTGCCCAGCCTGCTGGCCGCCGCGCTGGCCGGCACGCTGCTGCTGGGCTGGCTCTGAGGGGCCGGCGGGGTGGCCGGCCCGGCGTAGCTGCTCGCTGCTCTAGCCTAGGGATGAGCGGGCGGGGGGCTCTCTCGGTGGGAGGGGTCCCGCCGCCACCAGTCCAATAAACGCTGCCGTTGAGAACCGTGTTCGCAGCCTCTCATTGACAGGGACACCAGAACCACGACAGAACGTCCTGGGTTGGCTCCTGGGGGGCTTTGCCAGGCAGAGCGCGAGGGCCCGGAGCAGATTCCCCCCTCTCAGCTGCCCCAACAGGGATGCCTTTGGGCTGCTTTCTGCTAACTTGACACTCGGCTGTTGGGAGCAGTTTCTTTCCTCCTGTGGCTGCAAAGACATGGGGGAGATGTGGGGCTGCTCTGTGGCCCCAGCTAAGCGTCTGCTAGAAAAACCCCCAAGAGTGCTTGGTGTAGCTTGGTTTTGTGAGGGAGAATGGTAAAAGTGAGTGAACAGAATGAGAAGGAAAGGGGGACTGATGAACAGAGAGATGGATGGTTGGGACCATGGGAATTTGACTGCAAGAACTATAATGCAAGGCAAGCAGCAAACAGCAGCGGTCTGCTGGAGTCTGCCCCAGTAAACACTCAAGGAAAAGGGGAACAGGTACTGAAACCAAACAGAGCAAGTCTGAACAGAAGAAAAGCAGTAATTCGGCACTCTCGTTTCCTGACACGGAATTCCCAGCTGGAGGATGCTGCTGGAACGGAGACTTTGGTGAGTGGTGGAGGGTGAGAAAGAAGTCCTGGAGAACATGGATATGAAGTCTTGTGAGGGTAAACACCAGACAAGAGGGATGCTGAGCTGCTGCCACTGGAGAGGAGTGTCTGGAAAGCAGATTATTCCATGTCTGCTGTGGGTCTGGCTCCTTCCCCAGGGCACATGAAGGGTGTTCTCCTGCGGGGTCTCTGGGTGGGATCTCCAAAGGCCCTGGAGTAGAGATGTGCCCTGCCATGGGACTCCTCTCATGGTCCGACATCTGCTAATGGGGTGTCTCAGCGAGTCCCAGGGGCTGCTCGCACCCCCCGACAGGCTACAGCAGTAAAACGCACTGGAAAACCAATGAGAAGAACTGCCAGGCTCTCCGAACGAACAGAGGGCAGCGCTGTGACTCGCTGCCGTGTGACCGTGCACGGAGCACAGCGCTGCCCCAGGCTCCGGCGCGTCACAAGGGCTGCGAGAGATGCCTCGGTATAAAAATACTCCGTGGAACAGTTTAGTCTTTGCAAAGGGAGGGATGGCGAGAGCGGGAGGCAGCGGTGGCAGGGCAGGGGGCGGGAGCTCCAGCGAGAATGCCTGGAGCAGGCAGCGCAGCCAGCAGTGGGAAGGAGAGGACACGCGTGGGCTGGACGAGGGTTGTGGGTGTCCGTGAGCCAGGCTCCTGAGCATCCTTGGCGGCGACGGCAGTATCAGAATCGGTTTCACCCGCGCCGGGAGAAAGTGCTTCGGGGCCACATGCAGTTCCGGAGAGAAAGCGGGGGCTTCCCTTGGGCGGCACGAGGGCAGGGGTGTTTCCTGCTCCCCAAATCCACCCTGAACTCACTCCAGCCGCAGCTTTCCAAAGGGATGCTCCTGCAGGAACCACGAGTCAAACCGGGCAACTCAGCTCCATCAGTGCCAGACTCCAGCACACGCTGAGCGGTCTTGCGCGGGGACTGAGGGGAGTCATCGGGAAGGACCCGAGCCTGGCACTGGGCGGCCCTGGGGGGCGCAGGGGACCTGCACCAGGCTGGTATCGGGGCTGGCACTGGGCTGGTCCCAACCCCTCCCCGCGGCGGCCCCGGGGGCGCGGCGGGTGCGCGGGAAGGACACGGACGGAGGGCGATGGGACGCAGCACACCGACCCCCCGCCCCACGGAGCCGCCCCGCACTCACATCCGGGGCCGGGTTTGCTAATGACAGACGTAATTAACCCGGAAAGAAGCGACGGCGGAGCCAGGGGCACACCCCCTCCACCGCCCGCCCTCCTCCCGCTGCCGCCCGGCGTGCGCAGCGCCCGCAGCCCCGGCCCGGCCACCGGCCCCCGCCGCCCCCCGCCCGCTCCGCCGGCCATGCGCGGGGGGCGCAGCCCAGGGACGCCGCGGGGTGAGTGCCGGGGCTACGCGTGTCCGCGGAGCCGCCCGTGGGCAGCGCTCGCTCTCGGGCGCTTCTCGAGGGAATCCGCGGGGCGGGCTGGGAGCCCTTGCTGCCCCGTCCCCCTCCTCTCTCCGGCCCCGTTCCCCCGACTCCCCGGGCTCCCCGGACAGGGGCGGCGGTGCCCCCGGCGACGAGAGCGGGCGGGGAGGCGGCCCCAGGGCTGGTCCGCCGGTCCCGGGATGTGGCGGAGACTTGGGTCGCTGCAGCTGGAGCATCCGTGCCCGGGCTGGAGCCCTCCCGGTGCGAGCGGCTTCTGCCCGGCGGTGCCTGCAGCGAAGGGTCGGGGAAGCGGGGGGCAGCGAGGGGGTCTCTGCCTCGACGGACGAGGTTTGGGGAGGAGAGGGGTCCTCGCAGGAGCCCCGGGAGTACTGTGGGCACCGTCGCCGCCGAGAGTCCGTGGGGCTGGAAGCGAACGTGCGGCGGGGATCAGGGATCTGCAGCTATTCGCTGTGTTCCCCGACTCTTTGTGGCCAGATAAAGAGCTGTATCCTGGCTGCTCCCAGCCTGCTCCCAACAGGTTAATCATTTCATTAAGGCAGATGTCTGGAATTAGCAGGAGCGAGTTGCTGGGCTCTGCCTACCCCGTCCTTCTCGCGGGTCGGGACAGACATCGCAGCGCGAGCTCCTGGAGCTCCTCTGCAAGAGCAGGTCGGAGGAAGTGGTGCTGCAGCGGCTGCGTGGGGCAGTGGGGCATTGGGCATCGCAGCTCCCAGCCCTTCTGAAACGGGGGGTCCTCCTGCACCCCAGCCACTACCCGGGCAGCTCAGGCAGACAGGCGTGAGAGAGGAGGAGGAGGAGGAGAGTGCAGTGGCTGCCCGCTGGTGTGATGGGTGCTGTGGAGTGAGGTGCCAAGGAGATGGCTCTGGCAGTGCAGTTGTGATGCTCCAAATGTCGGGTCTCCCGTTGCCTCGGGTTTTCCTGCTGCAGAGTGTCCCTGGGTCACTCCTGTGGCTGTAGCTGTGCTGGGAGCAGGACAGAGCAGGGCACGAGCAGCCGTGACGGTGTGGTGGAGTGCTGGTGTCCCGGGGTTCTTCCCGGAAAGTCTGGCTGTGTGGCTGCACACGAGGCCTCTGAGCCACCCGTGGCCGCAGAGGGGACTTGGGTGCTGCGTGGACTGTGCCCTGCTCCTCTTGCCTCTCCCTGGGAAGCACATCCCCAGAGTGTTTTGCTGTAAACTTCTTCCATAGACCAGCTACTTGCCATCTCATTCACTGAGTCAGGAAAGAGGTGTCTTTTTTGTTGGGACGTTAGGATTGAAAAAGCTCAGAAGTTGGTTGCTTCAGAGATAGGAAGGAGTCCTGGTAGTGCACATCCTCTGGTGTGCTTCACTAGGAGATGGTGTACATTCCTAAGCAGAATCTGGTAATGAGCTCCTGAGGGTTGGATTGGGTGTAATGTTCGGAAAGTTTGTCATTGCTGAGTGGCAGATCAGCCTCTGTGAATCAGGGGTGAGCATGATCCATAAATCGTAGCTCTCAGTGCCAGAGCTGGAAATGCTACTTTTATCCCTTTCCTGTGGGAAAGTGAAGTTCTCGGTGGCCCCAAGAACACAGACCAATTGTGTCCTGTGGGCAGTGGGATGTGAGGGGACAGGCTAGGGGCTGAGTATGGGGCAGTCCCAGTCTCCTCTGCCCAGAGGTTTGTGCACACTCAAGTGCAACCTGAGGTCAGTGTGCACAGAAGGGCTGAGCTGCTTTGTGGGGTCCCAGACGAGCCTGTGGTAATGAAGGATGGTACTGGAGGGACCTCTGGACTTTTATTATCAGCAGAAGGAAGAGTTTACGAGGCTCGGTCTGAATGTGTTGGTGTGGTTGAAGGCACCTGGCAATTGGCTTTCCACGTGCCTCCCCACCACAAAAATAACCCCACAAAAAAGCAGTGAGACATGAAGTGCCCCACATAAACCTTTGCATTGGGGCACCTGTGTTGGTCTAAAACAACCTCTTCCCCTGCAGCAGCACAGTTCCCCATAAGCCAAGCCCCAATACCCATCTCTGAAACGCTGCTGATAAACTGAGGTCCTGACAGCAGGTTGACTTGCGTTCTGCCTCCTCTACCTTTGCAGCTGCACCCCAGCTCTTGCACAACCCTTGTCTCCTCGGGCCCCACTCCACTGCAGCTCAAAAATAGTATTTCCTCCTTTTCTGCATGAGGTCTCTTATTTGTGTAGCTCCGCTTCTGGCACCTGCGTGATCACCCTTCTCCTGCCAGACAAACCACACCGGCTTCGCTCTCATCCTCTGGGTAACGGCCGCCCCCAACCCTTGCCTCCACCCTGCTCTGTGGACAGGGGGCTCTGCCGGGGCCGTGGGACGTGTCCTGCCCACCCACAGCTCTCGGTGCCGCTTCCGCTCCCCGCGTGGGGCTGGAAGTGACGGTGTTCCTGCTGCAGCCGAGGGGGCTCGAGGGAGACCTTCTGGCCCACCCCGGCTGGGGGACAGTGCCATGGAGGGTCCATGCCCCTGGCAGACCCCGGGGGCACGGTGTGGCCCTGCCGTGATGGGTCATTGTTTGCCCTGCTGACTCGGCATCCTGGCTGCACAGATTTTCTGCTGGAGTTGCAGATTGTTTCCCATTTCCTGGGAGTGAGCTCGGGCTCTCTCTAGCACACAGTCTGCTTCGGGATTATTATTTTTTGCCACAGTTCCCAGGGATCTGGTGTCTCACGTCAGATCCTTTGTGGCTACTTTGTCTTCTCTCTTGGGGGTTGGTGGCTCTTGGGCTGGGAGTGATGGGTTGGTAGGTTATCCCTTTCCTCTCCCTCTGGCACATCTGGCTCCACTGGGTTGGGATGGTTGTGAGTGCAGGAGCAGCTCCCTGGGGAGCTGGGGCTGTGGGAGCAGAGCACCCACCTCTCCCTGCCCGTCCTCACTCCGCAGGGTGATGCCAGAAGGAGCCCGGCATGCCGTACCTGGATCGACAGAACCGTATCTGCGGGTTCCTGGACATTGAAGAAAATGAGACCTGTGGCAAGTTTCTGCGGAGGTATTTCATCCTGGACACCCAGGCCAACCACCTCCTGTGGTACATGGACAACCCTCAGGTAGGCTCATGTGCTGGGGATGTGGCCGAGGCTGCTGCTCGACTGCAAGGACACAAACGACAGCCTGGCTCGCCCCTGCCGCCTTCTCCCTGTCATTTACCTCCCATTGCTCATTCCCTGTGTTGCAGAACCTGGCCATCGGAGCGGGTGCTGTTGGATCTCTGCAGCTGACCTATATCTCCAAGGTAATGTCAGGGTGGGGCGGAGGGGAAGGTGGATTCTCCCTGTTATCCCCTTATCCATGCAGCATTCCCACGAGAGGCAATGGCTTGCCCTGGAAGCACCTGAGGCCAGGTCCTGGTCCTGCCTGAGCTCATGATGACCTCCCTGGGATGGGAAACTCACTTCTGTGTGTCTTAACAGTGTCATCCGGCCTCCAGGAGAAGGCAGAAATAGTGCAATAAGTGACAACTGTTGCAGGACCAGTGAGTGAGACGTGGAGCTGCAGCTGTGAGAGCAGAGAGCAGAGTCCTCCTCCTGCAAGTGGCCCCTCGGCCGCTGCACGGGGAGTGGGGGGCTCGTGGCTGCCACGCCGGACTCAGCTCGGCTTTATCCTGGAGCCAGATAAAGAATTGGACAGATCTCTCTGTTCCTGCTGAATCATGATTTATAAATTAAGCACAGATGAAGCAACGCCGGGAGGCTGAGCCTTCCCCATTTCAGAAAGAGCCTCACTTACAAATTATATAGGTTTTAGTTTAAATGAAAATTGCTGCAGGACAGCATTTGGTCACAAACTGCGTGGTTGGGTTCTGCCAGCAGCTGGAACTACCAACAGTAAATATACCAGAAAAATGGAGGTTTGCTTGAGAAAACATATTTAAAGCATTATGGACTGGCTCTGAAGAAGGAGGACTGTCAGAGTAAATACTCCATGAATGCTGTGCTTGGAGCCCCAAGGAATATTATTCTTATATAAATGATTCCTACTCTTTAGGGAGAAACCACTGCTATTTTCCCTCAATTTTCTTAATTGCCGACAAGAGCAACTGTGTTAGTCCAGAACTCATGTTTCCAGGGCCTTTGAAAGCTTTCTGTCCTCTGCTGCACAGTGCAGCCAGTGCCGGGGGGGACGTGGGGGATGGAAGTCCTGGCTCCGTGCTGACCTTCCCCTGGGATCCTGCACCCACTGCTGCGTGTGGTCGGTGTCCCTCTGACACGGGCCAGTTCCCAACAGCTGGCACAGCTGTGCTGCACCTCATGTCCAGCTCTCGTGCCCACTGTAAGCATGGGCTGTTATCCCTAATTTTTGCCCTGATTTGCTCTGCCACAGGTTAGCGTCGCCACCCCGAAACAGAAGCCGAAAACTCCATTCTGCTTTGGTGAGTGAGGGGGACCCCGGCAGGCTCTGTGAGGGGACACCCTGCCTCGGGAGGCTGTGGCGTGGCCATGAGCCTTCCCAACTGCTGCCAACTGTCCTTGTCCTTCCCTTCCCGGCAGTTATCAATGCTCTCTCCCAGCGCTATTTCTTGCAAGCCAGTGATCAGAAGGATCTGCAGGACTGGGTGGAGGCGCTGAACCGGGCCAGTAAGATCACGGTAGGTCACTTAATGCTCTTCTCAGATGTTGCCTCCACCATCCCCAGGGATCCTTCTGGTTGGGATTTACTGGGTGTGTCTCTCTTCACCCTCCCAGCCCAGCTCTGGGGGACAGGGGCTGCGCCCCAGGAAGGTCCTGTTGGAGCCGTCCCCATCCCCGCCTGCTCCAGGGCCCTCTCCCTCCTGTTGCTCCTGCTGACTGGGATCCAGCCCAGCCAGCTCCTCACTGTGGCTGTCAAAGGGCGTCTTTCTTGTGCTTCATAACTCATTTAGTCGATTTTTATTCTTCCTGGAATGCCGGGTCTTGTGACAAGGCGCAGCGAATGCCCCGTGCGGTGCGGAATGGCGAGGCGGGCTGTGCCTGCATCCAGAGGGGCTCGTCTGCCATCTCCTCTCATTTACTGGTGTGCTCACAGGGCCGTGAGCTAATGGTCACTGACCCAGCAGCTCGCAGAGTCTGTGCTCCGCAGCTGCCCGGAGCTCCCGGCGATGGGGGATGTGCTGCGGGAACGGAGGGGGAGCCTCGTCCGCAGGCTGGGGGTGACGCTCAGCTGGCAGTGCCCGCGCCGGGGGCTCGGGGCTGGGACCTCCAGGACGGCTTCTCCCTGCACCTGGAGGGGGGGGCCCTGTGAAGGGGTGGGGGGTTTCTGCGGAACTGCAGCGAGCAGTGGGGCCAGTGCTTAATGTGAGCAGAGTTCTACTAGATCGTGCACCGAAGCGTGTTGTTTATGGTGTGTAAACTAAATGAAAGGAAAAATCACGGTAAACAGTTTAGGTTTGGGGCTGACCAGATGAGTTTTTCTTTAAAATCCCTGGAGTGCCATGTTGTAGCCTCTGTGGCAAACTCATCTACAAGATCAGACCTGGCTTGTATTTTCTTTTTGTGTCTGCAAAGACATTGTGTGACAACCTCTGTGCCTGCAGCCACCAGACTGCAGGGGCTCTGGCTCGTGCCTTCTCTTTCTGGGTCCAGGTGATATTGGCCACAACCTTCATCTCCAGAGCTGGGTAGAGCTGTAGCCAGAGCCTGCCCTGGGTGTGTGTCTGGCTGTACTATCAGTGTAGTTTCCTCTGGGGTTGCTGCCGGGGCAGGGGTGGGGGTGGAGGGTCTGCCAGGCTGGCAGAGGTGGGACCCAGGGTGATGGGAAGATGAGATACATCTTCTGCCTCTGCAAGAAACTGTGGTGATTTCCATACCCTGGTGTTCGCCAGCCCTTCCCGACTCTGGCTGTGTCCCAGCTGGCCGACCGGCTCTTCCAGCCCTGCAGGGAGGAGTTGTCACGGGCTGGCTGGGAAACTCGGGGCTACTGGGATGTGGGTGACGCTGCCACTCTGCCCTGCTTTGGGGGGAAAGCGGGAGGGTGGCTTGGAGCCAGGGACCCCACTAGTGGCAGTAAGGGATTGGAAGTGCAGGCTCGGGAAGGGAAAGTTGGAAACACACCTTTTTGTCCAGAGCCAGGTGCCAGAGGGAAGGAGCTGGGAGGGGGAAAGGGAAGATGCCGGTGCTGGGAGCCGGGTCCCTGCAGCACAGCCTGTGCCCAGGGGTGTGAGGCCACTCTCAGCAGGGTCACAGCCAGGCTGGGGGGCTCGCAAGCGCCCGGCTGTCGGCTGTGGACGTGCAGCTCAGCCTCGTTAGCCAGACCCAGCTCCTCATTAAGCCCGGCTGTAAGTGGAGCGGGGACAATTAAAGGAGCAAGTGTCCCACAAATGCACTGAGCTGCAGAGGCGAATCACAGGCGCCTCTGAGATGATGCTTAATCATTCAGCACCTCTCATCTCCCATCTGGGTGCCTCCTGCAAGCCGCCCAGGGGGGCCCACACCCTTCCTAACTGGGGTGCTTGTTCAGGTGTTATTTTTTAAAGGGATGTTGCTGAATTAGACAGAGACTGAGATGCCCAGTGCAGGGGTGGGGCTGCCCTGCATGGTCACCCTATGCCCTTCATCCCTTTGTTTCTCCCACAGGTGCCAAAGGGCGGCAGCGTCCCACCAGCCACGGAGATTGCGAAGGCCCCGGTGGTCCCCCAGGCCCAGGAGAGGAAGCCCCAGGTGGCCTACAAAACAGAGATTGTCGGGGGGGTGGTGGTCCACACGCCCATCTCCATCAACCAGGTGAGCTGGTTTGCACTTTTATTTCTGGAAACCACCGTGTTACCCTTCCCACTGCGGGTATAAATGGCTGCTCTGAGCACTTTGTGGCACCTCTGCTTTGTCTTGCTCTGAAGTGTGATGAGATGAGGGGTGTGAGGAGGAGGAGGAAGCCACGAATCCACTCGGCTTCCTGGCCATCACCATCCACCCACTCGTCCTGAGTCCAAATCCCTCCTGGAGGTGCCCAGGGCAGAGGGACTGGCCTGTCCTGGGGGCGGTGGATGGCACCACTTGCTGTGGCTCTGCACCCCCTTCCCTGGCACACAGCTGGGTGTGCACTGGCTGCCGTCATCGCCCACCTTTGGGCGCTCGTCCAGCTCTGGGTCTCACCCTTATCAGTGGCAGCACTGAAAATAGAGCAGAGAATTAGATCATTGCAGTGGTTTCTGCTTTTAACACGTCCCTGGCCGCAGGGTTTGGCAGGGCTGTGGAGGTGTGCGCAGGGGAGTGGGGTGCAGAGGGGTTTTTTGGAGGTGGAGCATCAGCTGCCACACTGTTTCTGTGCTCTTGCTTCTCTTTCTACCTGAAATGGCCATTCCTCTGCTGCAGCTTCCTGGGTGCGTCTGTGGTTTCCTGGCTGGTGCTGCTCTGGGGCCGCAGTGGGGAGCCCCACGCTCTGGCTGCACCCCCAGGCTGGCCAGAAGCATCACCCCAGCTCCAGGGGGTGACCCTCCCTGTTGCAGGAGTGTCCTCACCTCTGGCTTTGGACAGCACATGTGTAACATCCAGCAGAGCTGGCACAGCCCCAGGCAAGGGGCACAGGCAGCGTCTCCATCCCAGCAGGGCCAGAGCTGTGCTCTGCTGCTCTCTGGAGGGGCTGGGCGGCACCAGCCAAAAGGTTGGTTGTCTGTCCTGGGGACGCTGAAGCAGCTCTGGTAGGTGCTGGAAGGCACAGGGCAGGCAGGCCGTCGGGTTAACCGCACTGGCAGTCGCACCGGCACGGGGCCATATAAGGCTGGTGGCGGGCAGGGCCACCCCGCTGCCATGGCAATGGCAAACCTCAGCCGAGCGGGAGGAAGGGGTTGGAGGGATGGGGAAGGAGCTGAGTGCAGCAGATGTTTCATCTCAACCATCCTCTTCGTTGCTGGGGGAAGGGAGGGCGCTGCTGGGACCATGCTGGCAGTGGGGCAGGGTCCTCCCCTTGGGGTGCCCTGGGACATGCTGGGGGGAGCCAGGGGTGGGTGCTGGGCTCTGGCTTGTCCCTTGCCTGTGTCCAGCCCTGCCATTAGCCCTTGGCTCACACACTGTGCTGGGGGCTTGCGTCAGGTGGCTTTTCCCTGCAGCTGGGTGTCCTGCCTTCCAGCAGGGAATTCCCCTCCCTGCTCCCAGTGACTCTGTTCCCTCTGCTTGCAGAACGGTGGGGACGGAGGGGAGGGCAGTGAGGTGGGGGCTGCCCACCCGCTGCTGCGGCGCTCGCAGAGCTACATCCCCCCCTCGGCCGCCAAGCCGCCTGCCGGGCCCCCCGCGCTCAAGAGCGGCTTCTGCGTGAAGCAGGGAAACGTGGTGAGTGCCGGGGCTGGGGCTGCTCCAGGGGTGCCTGGCTAGGGAGGGTGATGGAGCCCAGCACCCAGCAGTTGCCTCCTCTTTTCCAGAGGAAGAGCTGGAAGCGGCGGTACTTCGTTCTGGATGAGTTTTCCATCAGTTACTACAAGTGTGAGCAGGTGAGCAGCCCCCGCCCGGGACCCCGAGCAGAGCTCTGGCGCTGCTGCTGTGCCGGAGCAGGGGCCTGGGTGAGGCACGACCCAGCCCCGGGCCCAGCCAAGCCCATCACCGTCTCCTCCCACCTCTGCAGGACAAGGAGCCCTTGCGTTCGATTCTCCTGAAGGACGTTTGCAAGACCCACGAGTGCCTGGTCAAGTCCGGGTAATGCTCCCGTCTGTGTTTCCCTGCCCCAGGCTGTGCCAGGCTGGAGCAGCCAGTGGGACCTCCGGCTGCTGATGGGAGGCAGCTCTTGAGGTGTTTGCCCAGGCAGCTGCAGTGTCTTGGGAAGTTATTGCAGCAAACACTGATAAAATCAACATAACTTGAAGACCTGCAATGAGAAATGACCTAAGAAAACAAACCTCTTCAGCTAAAGTAAAGACATACTGTGTTGATGTATCTCTGAATTGTTTATTCCTAATAAGTAATAGTAAGCTGGCATTTAGAATGAGCTGGGAACGCGGTGCGTTATGGTGCGGGAGGGCAGGGGTCTGCCTGCTGATGGCAGAGCTGGGGAGGGTGTGTGGCTGAGGGTCTCTGGGGAGCTGGAGTCTTCTCAAAATCCCAGTGAGATCCAAGGTTTGCCTTCAAAATGTTTCTCCCCGGCACACCCCAGAGATGAGGATAAACACAGGTTTATCCATCCACAATGGCTGCTGGTGTGACTGTCTTTTTCTCACTGTTTCTAGGGACCTGCTGATGAGGGACAACCTCTTTGAAATCATAACAAGCTCCAGGACCTTCTACATCCAGGTGAGCGGCCGAGGCCGGGGTAATTTTCAGAGCAGTAAGTTGGGCTGTTTCCTGCAGCCCCTCAGCAGTGAACGTGAACAGATGGAGCTGTAACACATGAGTTACGGTTGAGGGAGAGCTGTGGGGGGTTTCACTTCTCCCTTGGGCTTATTTATAATAGGGACTGTTGGAGAGCAGGAAAAGGCAGAGCTGAGCCTCGGGAATGCCGGGACAGCGGGTGCCTCACGTGTCCGTGTGTGGCTGCACCACGGGTGGCAGGAGGCAGAGCCTCACTGGGGCTGGTGTGTTTGCAGGCAGACAGCCCCGAGGACATGCACAGCTGGATCCGGGCGATCACGGGCGCAGTCCAGGCCCTGAAGACCCGCCCCAGGGTAGGTCATGTCCTTTCTGCTTCATGTTTAGTGTCTAATGGAGTTTATGCCAATGTGTGAGAGATTTATTTAGTGGATGGTGTAAGTGCTTGGTTAGACTGATTCCAGGATGAGATCCCTGCGCTCCCTGGGTTTGCCAATCACTGGAAAAGCTTCCTTGTAAAAGTGGAAAAGTGAGATTCAGCTGTCAAAGTGGACCTGCATGAGCCCTGCTCTGCTCCGAGGCACCAGCGAGAGGCTGACGGGCAGCAAAGGCTGTGGAATTCCGCCTCTCCCTTTGCTCTGGGCTCTTTTCTCTCCTGCAGAGTGTGTACCGGGCAGGGCACGGCGTACAGAGCCAGCAGCCTCACTCTGCTCTGTCCTTGCAGGAGATGTCCTTCATGAGATCCACCTCCATGGGCAGGCCCGGCGGCTCCTCGGTGCCATCGCGGCCGGCGGCGGAGGAGCGGAGAGCGCTGTGCAAGGCCCCGTCCACCTCCTCCTGGCAGCCCTGGACGCCGGTGCCGCAGGTGCCACAGGAGGGGGGGAAGCGGCCGGAGCTGCCGGCGCCGCTCAGAGACTCGGTGTTCGTGCCGGCCCTGACGGAGCGCGCCGGCAGAGCCGCGCTGGGCACGCGCCTGCGGCACAGGTCGGAGCCGCAGCATCTCAAGGAGAAGCCGTTCGCCTTCGACCTGGACGATGAAAGCATCCGGACCTCGGACGTCTGACCGCGCACCGAGCCACCCCCCGGCTCCGCCCGCTGCCGGGGGTCCTGAGGGGCGATTCGGGCTGTGCGGGGTGGGCTCTTCCCTCCCCACAGCCCTTCCCTGCAATGCGGGATCGCTCTGGTCCTGCATCCTGGTGCCCTGCTCTGCAGGGAGCGGGTCCCTGGCTGCTCCTGCCTGGGCTTGGCCCCAGTGGCTCCCTGTTTTGGAAGGTGCCTCCAGGCACTGCCAGCACTTGTTGTGTGGGGCAGGAGGTGCTGGGGACCTGGATGAGGGGACATCTTCTGCAACTCCATAATTTCCCCCAAAAACCAAGTCTGGAGGAAGTGGCAGGAGGTCTTGGAAGCGTGAAGGGAAGTGTGGCCTTTCTTGTGTTTGAAAAACGTTTCTGCCCCCTTTGAAGCCACTCAGACTCCCCAGGAGTGGGGAAGAGCTGAGAGATAACCAGCCCACAGCTGCCCACACAGGGGACTTGGTGCAGCTTCCCCTTCCAATGACTTATTCCCCTCGGATCCCACCGCTTGCCCAGGGGTGTATCAGCAATCTGTTGGCTTTTAATTACGTCCTTTTATACCTGTGGCTCCTGTTGAACCCCAGCCCGGGCAGGTGCTCAGCCTCTCCAAATGTTTTTTGGTACTTCCTGAGCGCAAGTTGGAGCAACAGTGGCTCCCAGGTGGGAGCATCCTCAGGTACGGTGTTGGTTTTGCACTGTGCACACCTGGACACAGGGGTCTGTGCTGGGTGGTGAAGGGCTTTTAGCAAAAAGCACCGAAAACCGAGTGCCTGATGGAACTGGGCAGACTTGTCTGGCTGACTCACCCACTGCCTGCCCGAGGTGGAAACCACCAGGAGTTTTTAGAGCGATGTGAATCGTGATTTCCATAACCAAATGAGCTCCTGTAGGTGTGATAAATAGTGTGTAGAAAATCCAGGTGTTCCCTTGGCAGCGAGATCGTCTGATACCTTCACCCCGAAAGTGAGTGCAATCCCCGGGTGCCGAGTGAGGACACAGCTTCCCTTTTGCTTCCCTGGCCATTGCACGTCCTCTGCTCTGCAAACTCAGCCCAGCGTGCTCCCCAGGAGCACAACATCTGGTTTCTCCCTGCCCTTTTGGGGCCTCCAGCTGTTTGACAGCTGTGCTTCAGCCTCAGCCCAGGGTTGAGCGGAGCTTTATCAGTTGAGCTCTGAGCTTTGATTAGCCCAACTGACCTCACCGTGATTCCAATTGCACCTTCCTGCCTTGATCCCCTCTGGGGATCGGTGGAGCTGCTCCGGGGCAGGCGCAGGGGAGCTGCCTTGATGCAGCTGGGGGAGGCAGGGATGGGGCTCCCCGAGTTCAGGGGCAGGAGGGTCTCAAAAGGGGTTCTCTGGAGGTGTTGGAGAACACTGAGACGATGAAAACAAGTGGGAATTGAAGCAAACGGTACAGGGCAAGTGTTAGTACTTGTTATTTAATTGTAGCAACTCAGATCCTGCTGTTCCTTTTTCTGCTCCTTTTTGCTTTATTTGCACTAGAGTTTGAAATCTTTAATTTTTTTAGGCTGACTTGCTGTTTGGCTCTTAACACAGTGTTTCAGGAATGTTTTAGTAGTTTGGTAAGCCCATCCATCAGTCACAGTGTTTGTTGACAGCACTCTGACCTCAGTTTTGGAGAACAGGGAACGCAGAGGGATGATGGTTCCTTCGTGCAAGGCCTTGGAACCATGGAGTCCTGAGTGTTCCTGGTGCTTGATAATTGCACAGTTTCCTCAGGCCTGGGATGGTAAAACAGAAGCTTGTTGCACAATTAGGGTTAATTATCCAGGAGGAGAAACTACCAGTGACTCCAGCATTATTGCAACATTCCTGTTGCTCGTTCCCACCCTCCCTCATCCCCAGGACAGTGTAAAGGCTGCAGATGAATTTCAAGTGTGGAGCTGAGCTGGGCTCCCGACCCATCTGTTATGCAGGTGGTGTTGGGGAGAGGACTTTCCCTCCCATCCTGAAGGACCGGGTGGATGCAGCCAGACCTCGGTGAGCTTTGTGGTGATTTTAAAGCAAACTGGTGTCCTCTTAGCTCTGCATTTGCCTCCCAGCTCCCTGGCATGGACACATCCCCCCGGAGCTGCTCCCTCCTGAAGTGTGTGCCGTGGGGCTTTGCTGGGGGTGCTGCAGATTTGAGGTGCCTTGCGGGCAGAGTGGTGTGAGAGGAGGGTTTTCTCTGTTCTGATGGACATTCCCAGGTGATTGCAGATGTTCCTGAGTGCTGGCTGGGGATCTCAAGTGCTCTTAGGGCCGGGGGCCTCGTGCGGGTGATGCTCCGGGCTGTGGGGTACCCGCCTCCCCCCTCGCCTGTAAATGCTGGAGGGCCCTTTCTTCCCTGTGTTTTTAAATAAAGAGGGAAATCCCAGTTGCTTTCCCACGCTGTCCCTTTGCACTATGTGTTTTGGGTAAGAACTGCCAGGGGGTTGAACGCTGTCCCCACTGGGGTGGGGGAATAGGGTGCAGCAGCTGGGGGGAACCCGAGGCCACTGGTGGGTGCCTCCCGCTCTCAGGGTACTGCTGCCCTGCACACACGGGGGCTCTGGGTGTGGGGGGACAGTACATGGTGGGCACAGAGATGTCTCTTTGCCTTTCTGAAGGCATGGGAAGGAGGGAAGCTGCCAGACCAAGGCCTGGGTATTCCCTCAGCGCAGCTCAGGAGAGTCTGGTGCAGGAAGGAATTTGAGGTCCTGCTGTGAGCTGGCAGCAGGGGGCTGGGACGTGGGAGCTGTTCATGACAATGGGCTTTTGCACAGGGGATTATTTAATTTTTTTTTCTGGCTCACTGCAGAATTTTTTCCCCTCCATGGACTTTTCAGCCCAGTTGTTCTGCTGAGGAATGTGGCAGTTTCAGGATGAAGCCTCTCCCTGACCCCAGTCGAAGCTGCCAAACTCAGATCAGTGGTGACCTAACTGGGCAACAGCCCCCCCTTGCCCCGAGAGGAGGAGTTGGTGCAGTGAGCCACAAACCAAAACTGGAACAGGCAGAATTCCCAGGCAAACTGAGCCCCGGGGCAGCTCCACAGGAGTAGAAGAACCACAGGCAGAAGGTGGCCAAAGGCAAAGGGCTGGAGGGGCCTCAGCTTGCAGAGCTGTGTGAGCCCAGGCGTGCGTGTTTGCTGGTTCACCTCGAGTGTGACCGGACATTTGCATACACGGATTTTTGTGTCTGGCCCTGGCTGGGACTTGCTGCAGCTTCCTTTTCCCTTTTTATTCAGCTCGGTAAGTTTTCAGCCTGCAGCTGGTGGGGCTTCCTCTTTCGGGAGCGAGGCTGTTGCAGCTCCCACAGGCACCCCACGCTGGGGCCGGGGCTGGAGGGGTGCCTGGCACATGGACATGCCCCTTGGCAGCTCAGGGCCCTTCCCAGCGCTCTGCCATCTCCTGGGTGCTCCGGACAGCTCTGGGCAGAAACGATCCCTGTCACTAACGAGTGACAAGTGCTGCTCTGGAGAGGCAAGAGTGGGAAAGTAACATTCTCCAGAGGATGCAGGTCCTACCAAAACTAACCCACATTCCCCTGAGGGAGGGAACAGGGTGTTAATAATTTGGCATTAGAGCTCCTGGCTTTGCCACAGAGTCCCTGTAACAGGGTTTACTCAACCTTACCATGAGGTAACCAGGGCCCTGGGGCTGGCCTCCATCTCTGTGTGGCTGTGACTCTATTAATCCCCAAAGGACGTGGAGTCAGCTCCTTCCAGATTTTATTAAGGTTTGTTTGACCTCCTCTGTTTGCAAGGTCTGATTTCTTAAGCTGTCACCGGGGGTGGGGGGGGGGGGAGAATCCAGATTATTTTAAATAAGCAAAATATACACTGACCAACATTGTGTCCAAGGTTTGTACAGAGGCATTAACGAGAGTAAATGTTCTGCACGGTGAGTTCCAGCTCTGTCAGTCCACGCTGTGCCAGGCAGAGTCTGGGCTGTGCTGGGAGCGAGGGGAGGTGCCCAGGGAGGGCTCCAGCCCCACCCCTCCCTCAGTACACGGTGCACCAGTTGCTGCCATCGCTGGGCATCAGCCCTCCGGTGATGAGCAGGATCAGATCCACGAACCACCAGATGCCCAGGCCCCCCAGGGTCAGCAGCTTCCCCACGGCCGTGCCGGTGTGGCCCAGGCAGAACCGATCCACGCCGAAGCAGCCCAGGAAGAAGGAGTAGAGCAGCGTGGTGATGAAGTAGTGCCCGGTGTACCTGCCAGGGGAGAAGCGGAGGGGTCAGGGGGTGTCAGCCTTCCCTGTCAGCCCGGGGAGGGGGGCTCCGTCCCGCGGGCATCGGGGCCGGAGGACACGGGACCGCTCCTACTTGACGCAGGGCCGGCTGCCCCGCAGGAAGCTCCGCGGCTCGGCGCACTCGATGCCGTCCAGCGCCCGGCACTGCACCCGCGTGTGGTCCACCTCGCCGTGGGCCTGTCCGCCGAACTGCGGCGGGGGCAGCGCTCAGCGGGGCCGGGGGCGCTCCGCGGGCCGCCCCCCGCCCCCGGCCGCGCCCTCACCTTCACGCAGCCGTGGCCCAGCTCCTGCTGCGCCGTGGCGTTCCCGCCGTGGTCCACCGGCTCGTCGCACTCCACGAACTCCTCGGGGCTGCGGGGAGGGAGCGGCCGGTGAGGGCGGCCCGGGCTGGGCCGCTCCCGCCCCGCCGCCCCCGGCCCGGCGCTCACAGGTAGGTGCACAGGACGAGCGGCGCGCGCGGGTCGGTGTAGGCCCAGGCGGGGGCGGGCGGCCCCGGCGGCGGGCCGCGGGGCTCGGTGTCGTTGCCCGGGAGGCCGCGGCCGTGCAGCAGCAGCAGGTTGCCGAGCAGGAGCGCGGCCTGCCCGCACAGCAGCGCGTACCCCACGGGCGGCGCCATGGCGGGACCGCCGCCCCGCCCGGCCTCGGGCCGCGCCGCCGCCGGCCAATGGGCGCCCGCCGCCGCGCCGCCCCCGGCCAATGGGCGCGGGGAAGGGCGGCCCGCAGCCAATCAGAGCGAAGGCGGAAGAAGCCGCGGAAGGGGCTGCGCGCCAGCAGAGGAGGCGATTGGCTGCCGGGGAGGGCTGGCGGCCAATGGGCGGAGGGGAGGGGCGGGGCGCCGGTGCCGTGCCCGGGGCTCGGGGCTCGGGGCTCGGGGCTCGGGGCTCGGGCACCGCCGGGACTCCACCGGCACCGCCGCGGCTCCACCGGTACCACCGCGGCTCCACCGGTACCACCGCGGCTCCACCGGCACCGCCGGGGCTCGGGGATCGGGCACCGCCGGGGCTCCACCGTCACCACCGCGGCTCCACCGGTACCACCGCGGCTCCACCGGCACCGCCGCGGCTCCACCGGCACCGCCGCGGCTCCACCGGCACGGCCGGGGCTCGGCCGTGCTGCGCCGCTCGCCCTGAGCCGCCCGCGCGGGAGGAGCGGCGCTCCGGGGCTGGCAGATCCTGGTCTGGTGCTGCCGGTAACGGGCAGCGGGGCGGCCGCAGCAGCGACGGGCTCTAGCCGGCCTCCCGCCAGGGTCACCCCGCCCCGTGGGTGCGTTTGTGCGCTGTTCCGTAGTAAATTCGCTCCACTGAGTCATTCCACGCGCCTGCTCTTTGTGCTGATTTAAGGGATTATCGCTCCTATCTCAGCCTTGGAAAGAGCGAAACATCCTTATTGGAATGTCAGGTAATCCCAGTGCGATGGATTTTCTCACTTTGCCTCGTTCTAATCACAAAGCCCGTGCTGGAGGGCAGCGAATGGCCCCAGCCCAGAGCTCGGCTCCATGGTCTCACTTGTGGCTTCAGACACTGCAGAGCTCCAGGATTTATTGGGTGGTTTCACCTGGTTCTTCCAGAGACAACGGCCTGAGAGACAGGGTGAGATTTCTGGGGCTGTGCAGGGCCAGGAGTTGTGCTGGATGATCCCTGTGGGTCCCTCCCAGCTCAGTGTATTCTGTGATTCTGTGCTTCCAACGCGCAGCGCAGTTTTTCGGCAGGCGGAGCGGCCCGTGCTGACACCGGCTCCCTTCGCGGGCGTTTCCTTCGGGGCCCCGTCGCTCTGGGGACTTGACTGTTTTTAATCCCCAAAAGCGCTGGAAAAAGTCGAGGCTCTTCTCGCCGCCGTCCGGGTAATCCGGGGCAGCGGTGCTGCCCGTGGGACGGTGTCCCGGTGGGTGCCGATGCCCGGTGCCGGGGCCGTGCTGATGCCCGGTGCCGGGGCTGTCCCGGGGCTGTCCCGGGGCCCGGGGCCGTGCCGGGGCTGGGGGCTGTGCCGATGCCCGGTGCCGGGGCCGTGCCGGGGCTGGCCCGGGGCCCGGGGCCGTGCCGGGGCTGTCCCGGGGCCCGGTGGGTGCCGATGCCCGGTGCCGATGCCCGGTGCCGGGGCCGTGCCGGGGCTGTCCCGGGGCCGTGCCGGGGCGGGCGGTCGGGCGGCCCCGCCCCGGGGCGGTGCAGCGCAGGCCCCGGTCCGGCTCCATAAGGCCGCGGGGCCGCCGGCCGGACCCAGCGCCCCGGCGGGAGGGGCGATGCGGGCGGGGAGCGCCATGGCCCGGGCCCGGAGCTGCCTCTGCCGCCTCCTGCTCATCTTCCTCATCCTCGTGCTGCTGCTGCCGCCGCCGGCCGCGCCCGGGCAGCCCGCGGGTGAGTGCGCGGGGCCGGGCCGGGCCTGCCGCCCGCACCCCCTCCGGCCCCCGCTTCCCGTCCCCCCTTCCCCGTCCTCTCCGGAGGGTCGGGCCTCCCTCGGCATCCCCGGGGGGGCGCGGGGGTCTGGCAGCCCCTTGCCCTCCCCTCCGAGGGGTGGCAGGTGGGGCGGAGACCACCCCCCTGCCCGTGTCCTTGGCCGGAGCGGGCAGTCCTGTCCCGTGTGCCCCGCGGCGCGGGGGGCTCCGAGGGCGCGGGGGGCTCCGAGGGCGCGGGGGGCTCCGAGGGCGCGGGGGGTGCCGGGGGGTCGCCCGTGTCAGCAGGAGGTGCTGTGGGGGCCGGCCCTGCCCAGCATCGTCCGTGCCAACGTGCTCCCGGGCAGGGCTGGTGCGGAGGGGCCGCTGCGGACCCCGGAATGCCCGGGGGTGGGCCCGGGACCCTCGCACCTGCCCGAGTTTGCGGGTGCCCGGGAGCGCTCCCCCTTCGCGCCCCAGCCCTCCCTGCCAGGCGCGATCGCAGGCTCTGGCGAGGCAGGAGGCGAAGCACCCCCGGGAAGGGCTGTACGGGTGGGTGGCCTTGGCCATCGAGGGTCCCGGGGGTCCTGCCGGGCAGAGCCGGGCTCTGGGCAGGACCCCACGGACTGCTGTCCCCGGGGATTGGGGGCAGGACTCGGACACGCTCACGCCGTGCTCTTGGTGTGGCTTTTAAGGAGTTGTTGCTTGTGTGTCCTCAGGGGCAGTTTATGAATTGAGACCATTCTGTTTATGGGCTCTTAAGGTCCTGATTCAAGGCTATACATACACAACAGGCAGAATTGTCTCATCATTTCCCCCTCCTGAAGGGACACGCATACTGCGTTAAACTTCTGTGTTTGTCATTAATGCATGTTTTTATAGGCAAGGCTTCCCCACTGAGGAATCTTCTCTAAAGCAGGTACTGGTGCCTCATGCTGAGAACAGTGCTCATGTGGTGGGTGCCTCTCCTTGAGGGATTCTGTGCTGGAATCTCTTCTTTCACTTACAGCGGTGTTGCTGGCTGGCGTGGGAGCGATGTGAGGTGAAAGCCAGGCTTTGAGAGGTGGCTGGGGGATGGAGGTAGCTCCAGCTCCTCCAGCTCCTTGGCTGGAGGCCAAGGAGCAAAGTCTGAAATTGTGCATCTCTGGGATATCAGGTGCTTCCAGTGCAGTGGTTGGTGTTTCGAGGAGTCCGATTTTAGTTCCTACCTGTAGGAAGGAAACACCAGCACGAGTTCCCAGTGGTGGATGGCAGTGGTCCTCTCTGCCTTCAGAAACCTCTGTCCCAGCTAATAACGCCAATCCTGCCATGAAACATAATAAACCTCCTTTGTCTGAAGTCTGAGCACGAAGGAGAGGGCAGAAACCTCCAGCTTTTGCGTTATAATGCAAGTGCTTTGTACACACGTAAGGATGGGGAAGAAATGCAGTGTTACCGGAAACTACTAATTGAAACTTCCTGAATGATCATTATCACACAGTGATGTGTAGCCTTAAGAGATCTGCGGAGCGTGGCTTTTCCTCTCCTGTTTGTGTCCACAGGAGGCCTCGGGGTTTGGCTGTGTGAATTAAAGAAAGCATAGGCAGGGACTGTGTTTTTTGCCGCTTGATCTCTTCCTCGATACTTGGTGTCACACACACACCAGGATGTTCCCGCCATACTTTACCAGTTTTTGAAGGAATTCCTAAAGTGTCTAAATGCTTGGGTTTGAATTTCTGGGGAGACGTGGTGTTTGGTTAAGATAATTCTTTTGTTCAGATCGTGGAAAACAGAGCACTGCCTCACCCATATTTCAACAAATCTGAGACAGTCATTCAACAGAATAAAGAAGGGGTTTGTGGTTATTTCCTCCATGTGAGGAGTAATGAGAAAAAAGGCATTTCAGTGTGGCTAACGTTGCCTCTTGTAGAGCTTTGCTTTCAGAAAAAGGAGGTTTGAACCATGACTTTGGAGTTTCTGCACATCTCAATCGTTCTCATTTCTCAAGCTAAAGTTAAAAAAAGAAACAGTGCATTGCACGGTTCTCTTTGGTGGCCAAACGCGAAGCCAGCGATGTCTCCAAAGAGAAGGTTCCCATGGACTCTGCTGTGTGAGCAGAGCTGACACAGCTGCTGAGATGGGGAGGAAGTGAGTGGGCTCAGCGTGCTCAGCTGCTCTCCATGGACACTGATCACGGGTGGAAGGAAGGGACTTCAGGGCCACTGATGCAGAGGAGGGGTGTCACAGTGAGATTACTCATCTTCCTCCACAGGGTATTGGGCTTTGACCTGCTTCTCCTTGTGAGAAGGTCCCAGGATGCAGAGGATGTTGTGACAGTACCAGCAGACACGTGTGACAGTCCTTTTTGTGGAACAAGGGGAGCTGTTGTCTTGCAGACAAATTAGTGTTGCTTTAGGAAGGGCAGAAGGAATGGGGAGAGTCTAGACAGGAAACACTTACAGCATAGGTCTGGATTTCAGCAAGGGGAAGGTAAGAATGTTCTAGGAAATACTGCTGTGGAAGAGCCCTGTAACCTCATCAGTGCCCAACACCCCCAGTGAAATACTGAGAGAAACTGCATTAACTGTTCTGGCCAGCTTTAATGTTACACAAATATTCCAGGTGAGCAACACAGCGAGTAGGTAATTTGCCTCCCTTGCCATGATGGTTGGTCATCTCTTCCTGCCTTCTGAAAGGCACCAGGACAGCAGGAGACCCAGCAGGTCTGAGGGCTGAGCACAGGGCAGGGAATAGATGGAAAGAGAAGTCTCAAGTACTATGCCCTGTAGAAGAACAGCTGGCCAGATGTTGCTGGGTGCTTTGAAGATGAAGCACCACCGAGGCGCTCCTTAGCCTCTGAGGTATGGGAGGAGCTGGAACTGCTGGCTCCATACAACGTGTTCCTACTTTCAGTGGAAGACTCACTAGCTTTGTGTGTTGTATAAACCTCTAAACATTTTTAAGTGGACTTGAATAATATTTACATAATGAAAGTGAAGGAGGTGTTTGCTTCCAGTAATCCAAAGAGTAAATTCTACTACAGCTGCGACCTTAGTGGAAAAGTCAACTGCACCTAAAAATGCTTTTCCTGGTGTGTCATTGCTTGGAGAAATCCACTGAGGAAGCAGTGGTGGTTCTGTTGTTCTGAAGGACGTCTGTAAGCCAGGCCATGGAAGTTTCTCCTCAAACAGACACTGCTTGGCAAAGTCCTTCATGATTCTGAAAATAGGATACGGAGAATGCAGATTGATCTGGCAGCTGGTACCCTTCCAGCCGGTTGGGATTCAGGCTCCTTAAAGACAGGGATAGCAACCCCAGTGATTTGGACACAGAGAAGTATCTGGCAGAAAGAAGTGGCTTTGAAAGGACAGTGCAAAGTGTTCTGCTGAGGTGGAAATAATTGTCTGCGCAAGATCACGAGTATGAGAGGGTGAGAAATGGGGAGCAGGAGTGTGTTGGCCAGAAAGGAAGTGAGTGTTGGAGTAGGTTAAATGACAAGTGAATCAGTCGCGTGCTGTGTGTTTTGGAGGAAGATTAACCTGTGGAGATCCATAAACACACAAAGCACGTGTGCCTTGGTACGTGTGAGGTCTCACTGGGCTGTTGTGTTCTGTTGTGGGTCCTTCTCTGGCACAGGTATGGTCTGACTGGAGAGTGGAGCCAGAACAGCCTACTATGAACAGGCAGAGGTGTAAGATACAGGTTCCACAAGGAAATACTGAATATTGGTGTTCCTTAGTTGACAGAAAGCAGAGGGAAGTGTGACAGCACACTCTGGAAATCTAAAGATTTGCAGCCAGAGAGAAGGGAGTGAACTGTTCACCTCCTGTGGGGATTAGAGTTATGGCTTAAAGCACAATGAATGTGATCTGCTGGAGATCAGGGTGCTTGGAGCTGCTCTGTGTGGAACTAACTGGTCTTGCCCTGGGCCCCATGGGCTGGATGGTGTGTAAGGCTTTTGGCACTTCTGGTGAGCAATCCCCTGCCAGAGTGAGGAAGGGCTGGTGTGGCTGACCTCGGCTAATTGATGATAACCGGGGTACTTTAATGAGTTTGGGTATTTAATGCTTTAGCAATGTGCATCTTTTGACTCATCTGCGTGGTTGATGGAAGATTAGAACTGATTGGTGTGAACTGGTGCTCTGGGTTTAGCATGGTTTGGGTCAAACAATCCCCCTCCTCTGTGGGGTTTATGGCATGTTCCTTGTTAGCATCTGCCTGCAGCCCAAGCTGCTGAGCTGCTCATGTGCTGATGAGCTTGTTTTTATGAAATTAGTTGATTTGGTGGTGTAATAGGCCACACTCTGAACTTTTTTTTTTGTCTTTTGCTTCCACTGAAGAGCATTCCATTGACCTCCCTTTGGTAGGCTTGGGAAGGAGTCACAGCCCAGGAAGGATGATAATTGAGGGGAAGTGTGAGTGTAGGTGGATGTAGCTGTGTGCTGGGCCTGTAACTGAGCCAGCAATCCGTGGGCATGCCAAGGTCTAGGAGGACAGGGGGTGCAGCGTGACCTTTGCTGAAAATAGATCTTACCTGTCAGGCAGTGAACACCCCAGGAGCTCACCTCAGTGTCTGGGGAGCCGTTATGTCTGTGACGTGTTCCCGTGGTTTTCAGGCTCCCACATGCCGTGGAGCATGCACAGAATTCCTATGGTGGATTCGGGGCTGGGAGGGGAAGATGATTCACGTCTTCCTAGTTGCCTCCAATGCTTGGTAATTAATGGCAGCCTTTAATGAGATGAGATGAGATAAAAGTGGCAGATGCAATGGTGTTTTTCTCTTTGGGAACACAATCTCAACCTGTGTTCCAGCCGGGAGTGGAGCAGCAGCAGCGTGTTCTCAGTGGTGACGTGGTACAGCTCTGACAGCTGCCTTGGCCAGTGGCAGGAAGCACCTGAGGACTAGAAGTCCTATAACTTGCTGAAAAATTTATTGCAAATGGCTGTGCTTGAGAACCATTACTGTACTGCAGTGGAGTTTCTCAAAAGGGCAGGAGAGGAAGCTACAACAAGCAGCTTATCTTGGGGACAGATAATATAAATATCTCCAAACATGTTGCACTCAGCATGGAAACAGGTTATTTGTGAAGTGAGGGGCAGTGCCAGGGAGATACCTACTGGAGACTCCCCATCACCTCCCAGACTGGGGGGGGGGGGTGAAGGGAGGGAAGGAGGGCAGAAAGGGGGGAGAGAATTGTCAGAGTATTCAGGGAGTTGAAAATTGGCTTCTTTTAGTGCCTCTGCTCTAAGAGGATCTTCTTGGAGTTGCACTCTTCCCAGAAATCCCTCCCAGTTCTGGTTCATGTGATGATTCACTTCTTTGTCTTCTGCTTCCAAGCAGCTCTTGGGGAGACGTGTCATGTTCCAAGTGCTGTGAAGGTTGGCTGTGCCCTGCTGTTCGTGTAACCTGTGCCCTGAGACCTCCAGAACCCGGCCCAGGTGCCACAGTGTCACATCCCCACTACAGCGGGCGCTTGGGGATGGCAGGGGGAAGGAACAAGTGCAGAGCAGTGACCTGCAGGAGTTTGGGGCTGGGCACGAGTGGAATGTGTGGAGCAGGCCTCCCATGAAGCTTTGAGCTCACAGAGCTGTCATTTGACTAGGGAAGCCAAAGGCCCTTTGGAGGTGTGGTGTGAGTTTTGGTGTGCCCGGAGGGGCTGTTTTAAATGGATGCAGCATCCTAGTCCCACTGGGGAGTTTTTGGAGTATCTCGGACACCAAACACTCGCTCACCTGCCCCAGATGCGGTGATGATCTCTGGAGACAGATGGTGAGGATAACTGTTCCCTTCCCCCTACCTTTGTCGGGAAGCTCAGGCTCCTCTGATGAGCTCATCGATTCCATTGCCATGAGCCAGTAAAACCACTGCTCTGGATCCTGCCTTCGATCCTGGGCGACCAACCTCCTGCTTCCCGGGGGAGCAGCTTCCGAGCCAGGCACTGGCAGACACCACCACGATGGGAAAAGTAATTTGCATGTGCAATTTATTATTGTTTACACAGTTGATGTAAAAGAGTTGCTTGCAAAACCTGGTGTTTTATGAAGGGAACTTGAACTCTGGATTTGTGTTTGGTTCAGGGGATCTGTCTGATGTTGCATATGCAAATAATACATAAAGGGACCTGTGACGGCCACTTTGTTGCAGAGATTTGTTCCACCTCAGTCGTTTTGATGAGGCCCTGGAGAGCTGTTTAAGAACATAATGAACAGCATCAGGCTCCTGTCAGGAGTTTGGCTGTGCTGAGCGGGGTGAGGGCGTGGGGCTGAGCTGTGCTGTCGGGAAGTGCAGGAGCTGCTGGAGCTCCTCGGGAAGGCCACGTGGCTGAGCTGGGGCAGTTCTGCAGCTCTGCAGCACAGGACACCTGGTGTGGCACTGCCTGTGTGTCCTTGAGCGAATCCTCGCTGTGCTGACCCCCTTTAAATGCTCCCATTCCTGCTGCTGGAGAGTGGTGGTGCGTGAGATGGGCACTGCTGAGACAGTAATTGGCATGTGAAGATTTAGTTTTGAGACTTTCTGGTAAATTTGGTGTCTTCTCTGCTGTTTGTGTGTTGTTTTCTCTGGCCTCTTACAAGGCAATCCAAGTGTGCAATCCAAGCGTGTCTCATTGTGAGGTTTCCTCTGCTTTTCCTGAAATAGTGGTTTCTTCCTTGTGCCTCATGCTTGTGATTGCTTTGCTCCTTTAGCCAGCGTTTCTCTTCTGCCTTCCAGGTTTCCAGCAGATTTCCCTGCTCTCTTCCTATGAAGTTGTAACCCCGCAGAGGTTGGGAAGAGAACGGCGAGAGGCGTCGAACACCTCCTCAGTGCAGGTACTGGCAGTCTTACCTTCAGTTTAGTGTCTAATTCCTAACGAGGTCCACCCAAAACTGGCCTCAAATGCTCATGGAATGCTGTCAGACTCATCCACAGTAAGGGATGCCAGGTTCTGGAGGCAGGGGCAATTATAAAATAGATTCCAGGCTCACCACTGCTTTTGTGGATTTCAAAGAGTGTTTTATTTCATTGCCATGAGTAAAATACAACTTCTTTTTTTTTATATTCAGGACAAAGTGTCATATGCTATTGAGATCGAGGGACAGGAATACACCATTCATCTAGAAAAGAACAAGTAAGTGATGAGTTTCTTTAGATTATTAAATTGTTCAGTCTGTTGTGTCCAGATGACAAGCTGGCAGGTAGCACATGGGTTCCATTTCCTGGGGTTCTCTGTGGGAAGGGCAGGAACGTCCCTGAAAAGGGAAGAGATTGAGTCCCAGAGTCCTGGCCATCAGCCAGAGACGTTTTTGGATTCCTGCAGCCCTGGGATCCCCTTTCAGAGCAGGAAGCTGCAGTTTGCTCAGAGGGGATCTGGGAAATCGTGAACGCGACTCTTTCCATTCACAGCTAAAAATAAACAAGCTGAACTGCATTTCGAGTAAATGTTTTCACTTTTGTCTGGATTTTATTTATTGCTTTAGGTTTGTGTTTTTTCCTGTCTCAGTAACACAAGGACACTAATAAATGAGGAAATGGACTTTCTATCCAAGGCCTGCATACTGACAGCTCACAGCCAAGACAGATGCTGTCAATCTGGGGTTGAAGTGTTAAAGGGCCACTTATAGCACCAGCACGTGGCCATTGGTACTCCAAACTGGCCTCGTGATAGAGACACAACTGTACAAGTCCCTGGGGAGCTCCAGCTGCCACTTGCCAAGGCTCTGCCCCTCAGAAATGTGGGAATTCAGCTGCACCACGTCAGTGGAATTACCGGGATGGCGCAGCAATCTTAGTCGTGGGAGACTTTCCCAATGCACTTTCTCCCCAGACTGGGCAAGAGAAGGCATATGCCGCAGACTGAGGGCTGGGATTTTTTTTCTTGCTTGAAAACAGGCTTTTAGCACAATTTAATGGGTTTTGTTGCTTGTTTTACTCTGAGTGGTTCATTTGATTTCATTAACAGTTCCACCATTCTGCTCTCTAGGATTATGCTGTGGAAATGCACAATTTCTTTATTAATTTTGGAGGGTTTTCCTTTTGAGTGTTTCCTTATTTAATTGCATTTTACATATTTGCCACACTTTTGATTAGGATCATCTTAGTGCTCTGCTCAAGTGTCATTTCATGAAATTCCTCTTGCATTCCTTCTCCCCTTTCCTTGCAGAGAACTGCTGCCCAAAGATTTCACAGTTTATACCTATAACAAGGAGGGAAAGTTGCAATTGGAATATCCAGATGTCCAGGTAGGACTTCTTTCTTTTCATGCCCTCACTGAAGGTGACTGGAACACTGAGCATCTACGGGATGAGGGAGGCAGGGATTACAAAAGGGTAGTTGTATTTTCTGCTGGGCCACCTTCAGGACCCACTGCCCTCTTCCTGATTTTTGAATGAGGATCTAGCCTGTAACAGACATGTATTTTCTGATGTGGAGGTGGTTGCTGTCTCATTAAAAGCTGCTCTTCTCCAAAAGGCAGTGCTGCTCTCAGCTGTCGATGTCCCGTTATCAGAGCAGTCCTGTCCTTGTCACACAGCCCAGCGTGGGGCTGGTGTCACTTCTGGCTTCTGCCTTCATTCTCCCAAGGTCGAGAGCCTGTGGGGCAGCACTGGGTGCTCTGGGGACTGCACAGGCAGCTTTGCTTTTGTTTTTACACACAATGGGCTTCCAGATTGGTCCCTGAGCAAATGTGAATGGTCAGCTGCTGACCTTTCCATTCAGCAGGGCTGCCTGTTAGCGACTGACGACTTTGGGGGATTGACAGGCGATCCATTAGTCCTGAAGTTTGGGAAGTGCTGGAAGGGATGATTGAGATCAAGGCCGGAGGAGCTTTGAGAGGATGTGATCTGCGTAGCCTTGAGTTACTCCCCTGAAAGCGCATTTGCAGCCCTCTTCCTGTACAAGCAGCCTGCCTGACAGGTTGCCTTTGGAAATGTAACTGCTTCAGTAGAATAGGAGTAAAAAGCGGGTTGTGTGATACAAAATGCATGAGAGCATTTCTAATGGCTTCACTCTTCCTTTGAAAGGGAAGTGTTAGTCATACATGATTCATAGGATCTTGTTCTTGGAAGTAGAGCACCTGAGTCAACTGAGTATTTGCTTCCTAGTTAAAAGGAATTGAGTAGAGGAAAAATGCTTTTTCTGCACGAGGTCACGAGAGTCACAGTGGCCCTGAAGGATTAGCACACGCCTTAAGTGCTTTCTGCTTTCCTTGCTGAGCAACAGGTGACAGAATCTGTATAATAATACCCCTATAGCAGTGTCCAAAAATGCCCCTGCCGGGGAAAATGGAGTGTATTTGCCCCATGCTACCCCTTGTCTAGTTTCCAAGATCCATGTGCACGGAGGGCCCAGTGGAAGTGTTGCCTCTGTCAGGGCTGTACTGCAGAGCCAGGGAGCGCCGGCAGCGCCGCGCCGGTGGGCGAGGGCGGCAGGTCTTGTCCCTCCTCCTGCTGCAGAGAGGCCGTGGAGGAGCCAGGACTGTCTGCCAGAAGACTGAATTGGCCCAAATCTGCAGGGAGGGGCTGGCCTCGAAATATGTGAGGCAGGGTGGAGGATGGAACAGGAGAAGGGGTAGCCTGGGTCGAGTTAAGAAATCCAGCGGCTGGACAACGCTCCAGGCCCGCTCGCCTGGAGTCCCTCGCGTGTCGGCAGCACCAGCTCCGAGTCTGGGGGCAGGAGGAATGGCTGAGGAGGCCAGTGGGGCTTCAAACTGAAATCCATAGTGAGCTGCTGGCCCCACTGACTTGGGAGGAGCGTCTGCTTTGCAGGAGCAGGGATCCTGTTGAGTCCTGTCCTTGATTAGTGCCGTGTTTATCAGTCCCTGTGAGACCAAGGCAGGTGAGGAAATCTTTAGATGCACGTGAGCAAATGTGGTAGAGCTGGAACCATGATAGAAGCTGCAGGCATGTGGTAAATTTAACTGAAAGTGTTTCGTTTTCTCAGGTTGTAGTCACAGCTGGTCAGTGGTAGATCAGAGATTCACCCTGGGCGTGCAGGTACACCTGGAACACGTGTGTAACACGCCCTTGTTTTCCCATCCAGGATCACTGCCATTATCAGGGATACGTGGAGGGGACCCTGGATTCCGTGGTGGCTGTCAGCACTTGCTCGGGGCTCAGGTAGCACAATGCATCCTCTGTGTCCTGACTGTCATGTTGTGGCTGCTGAACCTGAAACCCACTTCTGCTGCTTTTAACTGCAGCTCAGCCAGTCAGGGAGTCACTGGCCAGGCCGAGCTGCCTTGGTGCTGTTGTCCTTTGGCATCTTTTATTCATGGAGTTGACAGATTTTTTGAAGTACCATTAAGTAAGTTATTACTGCAGTTTTTTACCAGTAAGTTGGTCTTGACACAAATTTTGTCTTATTTTCTGATTTGCACAGATGGTCACAACAAGGAACTGGACCTAAGTGCAGAAACAAAAAGTCAAACACTAGTCTGCAAACTTTACCAAACTGACCCTAAAGCTTGTGCAGCTCAAGTTTGATTGAAATTTATTCTGCTTTGGTCTGATTGCCTTATGTTTTGAGCCACTGATTTTTTTGCAGGGCCATGCCAGGCACCAGAGGGGCAATAGTGTATCTGAACTAAAGCCTTTCTGCTTAAGGCCTGTGATGTAATTCCTGGGGCATTGCAGACCCCTAGAGAAGTGTTTAATTTACTGGATTTGTAAGGCCCCCTCCAGTGAAAGGCTGCTGCCAGGCCTGAAGTGAAGTGTGCTGGTTTGCAAGGACTGAGATACAGGCAGGCCTTGGTTATCCAAGAATAACTGTTCCTTTGTTCTGCTTTCTGGGTGTCTGTCCTCTGTGCTTAGTGCTGGATTTCTCACACACTGCCGTGTTTTAGGGGCTTGGTGACAATAGGCAATGTCACTTACGGGATTGAGCCCATGGATTCCTCTTCTGGCTCTAAACACATCTTGTATCGACTGGATAACGTGAAGAAAGAGCCCACGACGTGTGGAGTAACGACTGAAGGCCAGGAAAAGGACCAGGCAGAGGGAAATCCCCATCCCAGTATGACCCAGCTGCTCCGGGTAAGTCCTTCCCAGTCCCCTGTAATGGGTTTTGCGAGTTCACCTAAGAGTATGGAAGCAGCTTATCAGATTTCCTCGGGCTTAGCACATACCTAAAGGTTTATGATTTGGGAGGTTTCTGCACTGCTGGAGAACTCAGTTCCTTCACCAAAGCACCTGCAGTTTCCTCCTGCCTCTGCACAGGGCAGTGAGGGTGGGGCAGCTGGTTAGAATATTCCTGGGCTTTTTGGGGGGGCTTCTGAGGCTGGGAACACCACTCTCATGGAGAGGCTTGTGAAGGCATCAGAAGCCAGGAAAATACTGTGGTGTTTATTCCATCCTCCTCACCATCACAAGAGCAGTTTGGTGTGAAGGTTCCCCTTGCCCTTCAAGGACTGGCTGTATAGGAACAGATTCCAGTGAAAGCAGGAGAATGAGAAAGATTGTTGTCATTTGCTTGTAGTATCTCTCTGCCCCTGTATAAAAGTGTGTGCTGCCCTTTCAAAGCGACCTGTGTGGAGAGTGAAAAGATCCCTTGCTTTTGAGACACAGAAGTCTTTGTGCAAGCTGAGTTTTAGTGTAAAACCCAGAAATGGCCATTGCATTGGATTACACTGCCTGTGTTTGGCACAGTGTGCTTTGGGTGTGTCTCAAACCACTGGTTGTATCAAGTGAAATATGACAATGTCATGAGTTGTTTTTTTCTTGTTTACATTTGAATTAATAAAACTGAAGTTGCCTAAAATTTATTTCCCCAGAGAAAGAGAGCAGTCCTGCACCAGACAAGATATGTGGAACTGTTCATAGTTGTGGATAAAGAAAAGGTAGGGGTTGTGTGTGGCTTTCCCTTTTTCCCCCTCAGGAGTGGACCTGGAGAGCCCTCAGGCTTTCTTACTCCCAAATGGCTTGTTGAAAAACACTGACACTTCAGCCAAGGTTGTGCAAATATGCTACCCTAGAAGTGGATAAATGTGTGCCATGCAAACCTCCTCAGGAAAAGTGTAAACTGCCAGGCATGAAGAGGTTCTGTCAGCAAGGAATCCTGTGATGTAAGGAAAGCACATGCCTTTGCTGTTTTCTTTGGAATATCGAGCTGTTGAGCTCTCTTGATTCACAGCATCTTGGAGATTTGGAGCCAGGCAAAAATGTTTTTCATGTTCTTAGTCTTAAATGTTCTATTCCTTTTTCTAACTCTTTATCTCTTTTCTTCATGACTACTTTTTTTGTCTTGCAGTTTGAAGACTTTGGGAAGAGTGAAACAGAAGTAAGAGAACACATGGTGCAGCTGGCAAACTTCCTTGACAGTGTGAGTAGGAGGGATGCTGTGTGCTGCAACCCTGCTGCCTTTTGTGAACTTCCACCTCAGGCTCTGTTCTGGTACCACTTCAGGGAATGCATCACCGTGGAAGCTTTTCCACCTCTAAATTCACCTGCAGCCACCCACCTGGAGAATTAGTTTAGGGAACTCTTTCTGTTTGATGTCTTTTTTATAGTGTGGCATTTAAGCATTGATTCTTTACCTAATGAGGGTCTAAATTACAGGGCAAATGCGTTCTGGTGATTCCAATTTTGTACTAGCTGTGGGGGGGAAAAAATCAGACTCACACAGGAAAGGTGGATACTTGCATTAAGATCTGTAACACCAAGCCACTTGTTTTTGTCTGAAGGTGTTAATAAATATTTCTTTTTATTAATAATTTTTTTTTTTCTTCCCCAGATGTACATCATGCTGAACATCCGCATCGTGCTGGTTGGTCTGG
The DNA here is from genome assembly GCA_036023395.1 of Myiotriccus ornatus. NCBI lineage: Eukaryota > Metazoa > Chordata > Aves > Passeriformes > Tyrannidae > Myiotriccus > Myiotriccus ornatus. The sequence goes on along the minus strand of JAYRBT010000060.1, from coordinate 2,043,297 downwards.
AGATCTGGAAGTACGAAAACATCATCAGCACGGACGGGGGGGCCGGGGACGTGCTGGCAAACTTTGTGCAGTGGCGAGAGAAGAACCTGGTTTTGCGGCGGAGACACGACAGTGCCCAGTTAGTCCTGTGAGTACCAACTCCTTCCCTGTGATACCAACAGGCTCGTTCTGTTCTGCCTGCTCAGCCCAGCTGTTGTGCCAAAAGGAGCTGCTGGGCAATCTGCAGTGGTTTGTCTCCTGAAAACATTCCAAGTCAAGTGAAGCATTTTTAAGAAGGTTTCTGTGCTCTTTGATTTCAGTGTCCTCTGACAGGTGTATCGATAAATAGCACATTTTTTTCTCATCCCATATGTCCTACAATGTTCTGTGTTGTACTTCTGTTCAGATGATCACTTTGTAACAGATTGGGCTTGTCACCCAGGGCCTTTTCCACTTGAAAGTGAGCACGAACGTGGTGCAGAGTGTTGCCTTTTAATGGAGAAAAGGTTATTTCTGCAGTTGGTGTCCAGAAGCCGGTGACGTGGTTGGAGTTTGGCACAGGATGTTAATCTGTCTGTCCCTGCTGCCTTAAGCAAGCCCAGAGCTTCCTGAGCTGTTCTCTGCCCTGTTACAGGACATGTGCCCCAGTACACTTCCTGCTCCTGCAGATAGCACAGGCCTTGGGAAGTCACTGCCCAAAGCAGGGAAGGGGCAGAGGCAAGAGCACAGCCCAGACTGCCCTTTCCTTCCTCTGGGAGCTGGGAACCTCCTCCCCTCCGAGGCAGAACAGCAGCGTGCAGATGATGGGGGAAATGGCTGAGAAAATACTAATTTTAGAAGTTCTTCTGTACAAAGTAAAATGTGGTGCAAGTGTGCTGTGGCACTTCAGCTTTAAGAACAAAATAAGAGAGTAACGAGAAGCTTTTTATATGCAGGGAAGACTTTCTGCAAACACTTGTTTTATATTAACAGAATAAAGGAATCTTGAACAGAAAGTAAAGCTGAACTGGTGTGTTCGTGCCTGCAGTCAGTAGCAGCACTCCTGGCAGTGCTCCTGTGTCAGCCTTGGAAAGCTGGAGCAGCAGGATTTGTGCCCCACAGGCAGGAGCAGAGTGCTGATGGGCTGTGAGTGTCTGAACAGTCAGATGATGGCCTTGCCTTTCTCTCCATGACTGTAGGAAGAAGGGGTTTGGTGGCACAGCTGGAATGGCCTACGTGGGAACAGTGTGCTCCAAGAGCCATGCAGGAGGCATTAATGTGGTGAGATTTCTTTGGTGATCTCTGAATGTGATCAAGAGCAGAGTTTTGCACTCCAGAAGTCTTCCTGGAAGTGCAGAATCTTTCATAACAAAGTTGAAGTGGCTTATTGAGGGCTTTTATATCGTCCTCAGCCATTTCTGACACTCATGCAAAAGGAACAGGATTTCTCAGTGGTATTTTAAGCACTCCTGGCTTGGAAGTATGTGGGAGCTGTGGGTGTTCTCAAATCTGTCCTGTGCTGTCTAACCTGCAGCCATGACCTCCCTGAGCAGTTCCAGTTCACTGCCTGTTTTATGTGGAATTGCAGAGCCTTAATGAACTGAGCTGCTGGTCTTGGATAAGTGGCAAGCCCAGCAATCTGGTTTCCTTGGACTAGTGACAGAAGTGCTGGAATTTGCACGTTTCAGGAGATCAAGGCTGGTGTGGAGAATTCTAGTTCTTGTGTTAACGTTGCAGCTGCTCTAGAAAGTGGAGGTTGTTGGGTAGTGTCCCAGAGAGAGTTCTCTGAAGGCTCTTATTACTAAGCAAATTCCAGGCACTTGATTGGAAATCCGGCGCTGTTGGTCTGAGAGTCCTGATAATGTAGAGACAGAACAGCAGAAGTGTCTCTCTGGCACATATGCAAACACTGACTGTGCCAGCATAAGCTCTCTGCTGATTGCCTTCTGTTTCACTCCTGTGCAGTTTGGAAGGATCAGTATCCAGATGTTTGCATCCATCATGGCTCACGAGCTTGGCCATAACCTGGGGATGAACCACGATGACGAACGTGTCTGTCACTGCGGGGCCAGCAGCTGCATTATGAGCTCTGGAGCATCGTAAGTAGCTGACCCAGGGAAGGCAGAGGAGGGTCAAAACACCCCATCCATGTACTTCATTGTCATGGATTACTTTTGTCTTCAAATTCCCCTTTCAGAGAGCAGTGTTGTGCTTGTAGCTCATGGGGAGAGCAAACATTACCCTTGTTCTGCAAACAGAGGGGATGCTCGTGGGTTTTCTTAGTGTAAAGCTCAGCTTGTGTTTGCATCTCGTGCTCTCTGTTGCAGGGGATCGAGGAACTTCAGCAGCTGCAGCGCAGAGGACTTTGAGAAGCTGACACTCAACAAAGGTGGGAGCTGCCTGCTCAACGTTCCGAGGCCTGACGAGACCTACAGCGTCCCGTACTGCGGGAACAGGCTGGTGGACGCTGGGGAGGAGTGTGACTGTGGCTCACCAAAGGTTCGTAGCTGGGTATTTTCCCAGTGCTGCTAGGGCAGCCTTGTGCCCCTTGCTCAGAGGGGACAATCTTGTGACACTCACAGTACTTCTGTTCTCAGGAATGTGAAAGCGATCCGTGCTGTGAGCCAGGAACGTGCAGGCTCCGATCCGGTGCTGAATGTGCTTATGGTGACTGCTGCAAAAACTGCCAGGTAGGAGATTCCAGCGTGTTGTTTGCAAGTTGAGAAAAGAAGAGCATTGGCTTAGCCAGCGCATCTGTGTGAGAGGGAGGTGTCCTGCGAGTCCACAGCCCCGCAAGGGCTTCGGATGAGTCCCCCGTTTGGGGCGGGTCAGGTGCAGTGTTTGTCTCTGCCCTGAGGTTCCCGTTTGCTGATGCAGTTTCCCCTCCCCTCTCCCTTCAGCTCCTCCCTGGAGGAACCGAGTGCCGGGCGAGTAACAACGAGTGTGACCTCCCGGAGTACTGCAACGGCACGTCGCAGTTCTGCCAGCCCGACTTCACGGTGCAGAACGGGCACCCCTGCCACGACCAGGAGGCCTACTGCTACAACGGCGTGTGCCAGTACTACGACGCGCAGTGCCAGGACATCTTTGGCTCGAGTAAGGAGCAGAACAGGGTCGCAGCCGCTCTGGGAGATGTAACTGCAGAATACCCCAAGTTCATTTCGAGTATATTTACTTGTTTTCCTGTGGGAAAGGCCAGCTGGCTGTGGCAGGGGATTTGAGACAGCGGTGCTTATGGCTTAGCCTGTCACGCTTGGTGCTGTGCTGGGGATTCAAGCAGTGATTTTGTTGCACTGATCGTTCCTGGTGCAGTGGGATTTCTGCTCTACGGGGCTGCGAGGAAGCCATGAGGAATACCAAATGGTAGAACTGACTCAATGTTGAGTGACTGTTTTTCTCTCTGTTTAAACTTGGAGCCACTGTCACCTCCTTATAGTTCCTAAGCTCCCTGCTGCAGAGTAATTGCTCTGGGTATGGGAGACATGGTGTGAGATGTTTCTGTCCCTGGCTAATGTGTCTTCTCTCTCTGGGGATGGGCTGTTGTTTGCAGAAGCCAAAGCAGCCCCAGACATTTGCTTTGCTGAAGTGAATTCCAAGGGGGACAGATTTGGCAACTGTGGTTTCCATGGCCATGACTACAAGAAATGTTCCAGCTGGTGAGTTGAGCCCAGTGCACGGGGAAGTTCTGAAATGCACTGTTGGGAATCTGTGTTGGGGTGCTGTAGTGTCAGTTTGGGATGCTGTAGCTGGTGCACTGAGGAGGGATGTGGGGCTGTGGTGAGGACAGTGTGTTCCACATCTCCCATCACGGGTTGTGCCTTGTCCCAAGGGCTCACATATGGGCAAAGGAGCAGTAAATCATGTTTTCCTTAATGTGAAGATCCCAACAGCTTATAGAAAGAAGGGTGCTCTTACAGCACTGAAATGAGGCCCAGTTCAGTTTTATTTGTTGAGTTGCCTCAATTTTATTTTCAAGTAGAATCTTCAAGTACAAAGAAAAAAATCAAATGGAACGTGTGATAGTCTTGTTCTCAGAATGAATTCAAGTGTCACTACAGTGTTCCTGTGTTGCTGTTGTAGGAATGCCATGTGTGGGAAGCTGCAGTGTGAAAATGTGAAAGCCATGCCTGTGTTTGGAATCAAGCCTGCTATTATCCAAACTCCCATCAGAGGCACCACGTGCTGGGGGGTGGATTTCCAGCTGGGCTCTGATGTCCCAGACCCAGGAATGGTGAATGAAGGCACCAAGTGTGGTAATGGAAAGGTATTAACGATTTAGAAGTTGTAACCTAATGTAATAATTCAGGATGTTCACAGGAATAAAATTTTCAGCTGCATTGTTTCACGAATATTTATGGGCATTATTTTTTGATGCCTGTAGTTAATTTAAAACTAAACGAGTCCATTGATTCCCCCCACTGCCCAGTACTGCACTGCGTGTGCATCAAACACTTAATGAGCCTTTCACTTGGAGGTGAAGCGAAAGAAATTGAGTTTGTTGAGAGCCAAAATCTTTGCTCTGTCAATGAGCAGGAAGAGCCAGGCCCACACAAATGCCTTGAAGACAACTTTCAGTTAAAATCCAACTAAACCAAAGAGCACAGAGGCTTAGCCCCAGCAGAGGAATGTGCATTCCACATGTCCTTACTGGGCACAATTTAATTGCTGTTCCTTTACATTCAGACTAGAGACAAAAGGCTCTAGTGGCAGCTCAGGCCCCATGCTGAGAGGCCTTTTGTGGAGCAGAGTTTCTGCAGAGTTGGGGTTTATCAGTGAGAGTGTGAGAGGCTTTGTGGCACTGAGCACTTGTGGCTGCAGAGCCCCGAGCAGGGAGCTGGGGAGGCAGGGGGGCACTGAAATGTCATCCTCCCTCATCTGTGTGTGTCTCTGCTCCCCAGATCTGCAGGCATTTCCAGTGTGTGAGTGCCTCTGTCCTGAACTACGACTGTGATGTGGAGAAGCAATGCCACGGGCACGGGGTAAGCGGGGCAGGAGAAGGCAGCAAGTTTTTAAATGGTGATTGGTAACTTTATTTCTCTGTTTTGTGTGAACTCTAAAACTCTCTATAAAATGTCTCTAGGCAAGAGAGCCTGTAACAGTGTCAGAAAAATCTTTGACAAAGCTCTTTGCCAGGCAAGAATTCCCAATTCCAGTATTACTAATGAAATTTGACTCTGCATCTCACAAAAAAAAAAAAAGGCAAGCAAAAGCCGTGGTGTGTAAGCTGTTGGGATAGCTAATCCTTGGAAGCTTTTCCTGAACAGTGCTGTGCGTGCTCAGTCATGTGAAATCTGGGGGTGCCTGGCCAAGGGCTGTTTGGAGTTGACATGGGAGTTACTGGGTAAAGTTCTCCGGGCTGAGCAGCACAGGAGGACACAACAGGTCATGGCTGCTGCACACTGCTCTAAGTGCATGGAAATGGAAGTTACTGAGTAGAGGTGGTTGTGGTGTTTGTGTTTTGGAATACAGGTGTGCAACAACAACAGGAACTGCCACTGTGAAGCAGGCTGGGCCCCCCCTTACTGTGACACCAAAGGCTACGGAGGCAGCGTGGACAGTGGTCCCCCATACAATGGCAAGTGGTGTGGGAGCTGTGGGGCTGGGCTGGGCACCCACACACCGGCACTCCGGGCCGGCTGCCCTGGTGGTGAAGTTCTGGTGGATGGCTCTGCACTGGGTTTCTACTTGTGAACAATTCTAGTGGAGCTTTTGGGATAAAGGTGTTGCACCTCTCTCTCTTGGGGTGCTGGGCTGGAATCTGCAAGGATCTGGGCTGGTTTAGTTTGGGTGATTTCTGCCACCTTGGACTTCTCCAGGCTGGGAAGGGAAGCCCCAGTGAAGGGGACCACGATTCTTGCATGTGAGAAAGCAAACATGACAGAACAGGGAAGCTTCCTTTGCTCACAGAGAGTTTGAAGATGAAATAGGAAGCCAAAGCCAATCTGTAATTTGGAAAAAACTTGTGCTGTGTCCAGGTGGAGTATATAAAGATGGGATTGTTGTAATAGCTTCTGTGAGCTGCAAGAATGATATTGAAGACTGCTTTCATAAGATGATGTGGGTTGGGGAAAGCTGGACACTGTGATACAATAACAGAGTGGATAATCACGGTGGAACATGGGCAGATCCCTCAAATCATCAGACAAAAAAGGGAAAAGCTGTTTTAGTACAGTCTGCAGGAGGGAAATTGCTGCATATAAAAAGGTAGAGATTGTTCAGAACCCGAGTTCTTTGCCTACAGCAAACAGTGGTTGGAGAAGTGGAAGATTTAGGATCACACCAAAGGGCAGAAGCTCTGTCTTCCTCTCTCATAACATCTTTGCAGTAATGAAAAATGAGGATTGATCTCCTAATTCAATATGCTGTTATAGCCCGGGGTGTCATGGCATGTACAGCTCTTTCATCTTTGACCAGGCAATCCCTGTGAAAAGATAAACAGAAAAGAATCTCTTTGGGCATTTGTCTTGCAGTCTTACTGGGTTCTCTTGTTTTTCTTCTGTGAAAAATGGAAAGCAGTTGTAGAACCAGCTCACTGCTGCTGTGAGTCAGGTGGTGGTGACACCGCATCAGACTTATTTCTTCTCCACGGTTTTGTGCCCTCAGACAAAGACACCTCTCTGCGGAACGGGCTGCTGGTGTTCTTTTTCCTGGTGCTCCCACTCCTCATAGCTGCTGCTCTGGCCTTCGAAAGGAGAGACAGGCTGAAGCGATGCTTCAGAAGGCTGATGTCCCGCTGCCACTCGTGAGTGCCTTGCCCTTCCTGCCTTCTCCTCTGCCCTTTGAATGCTCTGTGGATGTTGTGTATAGGAGCCAATGCCAGGGTGTGCAGGTGTATCCCAGTCCCAGGTCAGGCAAAGGCCCCTGCATCCAATGACACGTGTAGCCTGCCCCTGGCAATGACAGAAAAGGCGATTTCATCCCAAATCAAGAGAACAAAGAATTTTCTCTTTACCATTATGTTTGTTGTCATGCATTAGAGATGGGGTCTATATTTTTGAGTCCCATTTTGGTATAAAGTGGCAAAGGGAAGCTCTCAGAGTCCTAAAGAGAAAAACAGTTGTTCTACTAGATTTGTGGTAAATATTATCTTGCTGCCATTCGATGTCTAATAAGACAGTATAAATCCAGCTGTCAGGGTTCATGGCCTGCACAGTCACTGTGTCCGGGTTATGTGCTCACACAGTCCCTGTCCATCGAATTTCAGGTCACTTCAGTCACCTCCTCCTCGGCCAGACACCGAACCCAGGGACTATCAGCACAGAGGCTTCTCCCATGGCATGCCTTACGCTCCAAGAGCTGTACCCACGGTAGGAGTCATCTCCTCTCCATTACTGGGTTACTCTCAAGTAGCAGATGATGGAATTTTATGTAATATTTGCCCTAATAAAAGCTTCAAAGTTACTACTTCATTTCTGGAAATGGTGTCTTCTCTTTGCTAAGAAGCAGAGGGAATAATTATTTCCAAATTAGTGGCCATGAGTGACACTTAAACTAAGGACACAAACAATTCGACTCCCTGCGTGCAATTTGCGAACGTTCTTGTTATCTTTCCTTAGCAGGATATGGATCCAAACACCTTTCCTGTCACAGCTTACCCAGTTAACCAGCACGCTCAGCAGGCTTTCCACCAGCCCTACTACCCCGCGCCGCAGTACCCGCTGCAGCAGCCGCCGAGGCTGCCCAGCAGGTCAGTGCAGTTACTGCGAGTACCTGTTGGCACTGGCACTGAAGGGATTTGTCCTCCTGGCCTCCATCCCCGGGAGCACTGGGGTGTTCCATCCTGTGCTGCGTGCAGGCAGGGCTGACTTTTTTTGGGAGAAGTTTCTCCTTCACCTCACCCTGAGCTGCTCGGTTCACCCTGTGTGGTGATGGGCAAGGCTCAGCCCTGCTGGGGGAGGGGGACAGTGGCCATGGCTTGGTGGCCGGGGGGGTCTCGTGCTGGGTGGGTGAGGGGTGTGGGTGCAGCCCCCCTGACTGATGGCAGCCCCTCTGTCCTCTTGCAGGCCACCACCCCCGCAGCAGAAGGTCGTACCTCAGGGACCACCGCCGCCACAGCAGAGATGTTTACCTCAGGGACAGTATTTCCCTTCCCGACCGGCACCTTTGCCTCCCAAATAGCTCTTGGCTTCCTTGGGGCCTTCCCGTGAGCTGACCTGTTCGCAGTCCCCCCCGCGGCACCCTGCGCAGCTGGGACAGGGCAGGCGAGGGATCCAACCCAGGAATGTAGGACTTCACACTAATAAATACCTCGACCAAAGCTCCAGGGACTGAAACACCCGGCCTGTTCCTCGCTCCGTCCGAGCTGCAGCGGGGCTGGCAGCGGGAGCGCAGCAGCCTCGGGGGAAACAGTCCTGAAACCCAGCACGTGGGCGTCGCTTTGGGTTTCCCCATTTCTGCCCTGAGCCCTGGTAAGGAAATTGTCTGGTTCATTGTCATCTCTCTGACTGTGCAGCGAGGAATCGGAGTAACCCGCTTGCAAAACAAGGAGATCTGGTCAGTTAATTTAGTTAACTCTGCATGGACTAGAAAGTGTTTCCCGTGTACACCTTGATGGCACAAGTGGAATGAGGTCTCAGTGGACTTTTTCAGAGGAAGAGAGATATATTTTAAACATGTTTGTGCATGTATATATGTTTATAGATGCGTAATAATGCACTTAAATCCTTAATTCCATGCTGACTGACACTAAGCTGTGCTATAGGAACACTGAGTTTAATGCTTTTTAATTAGAGATTGGCTAAATGAGACTCCTGTACTAATTCCCACTAATACATGGATAGGCAGTGAAGATAAAGGTACGAGAAGACACGGCCATATTCTGGTTTTAAAATATGGGGTGCTCTTAGGTTTTAATTCAGGTTTAAGGGCAGAGCAGCAGTTCCTGCAGGACACTAGGAAGCAGGAATTGTCTCTGCCTGGACCAGCAGAGCTTCTCTGTGCACTTAAACGTGAACCTGGTGACTGATGCACCCCCTCTTTTAATCCCCAAATCTTTGTAGTGTCAGTCAGGATGCTTTTCAGTCCTCTGCTCCTGCCCCACGGGCTAGACTGGAGTTTGGAACTCCTCCTGAGCAGAGTTGCTCAGCATGCAGTGTGCTAGGAGAGGAGGAGGAGCTGTGGATCCTGATCCTATGGAGCCGTGGGTAGAAGCTGGATGTTGTGGTCACAAATAGGAATCTATTTCACAACTTGCTAAAAGTGCTGAAGAGAATGCTGGGCTGTTTCACACTCTGTGCTCGCCACAAGCACAGCTCAATCTGTAAAATCCCCCTAATATTGCCAAAAAAATCATCTTTTCCTCTGTATATACATATATAAATATATATATATAGTGTGTGCAGTAATAAAATACTTGAACTCCTGTGGTTTCCCATAAACTTAGACTAAGATTTATAACACTATTAAAATCTGTAAAATGTCACCTAGAATTTCACCAACTGTACTGGTGGGGGTCTCCTGTTTGTTCCAAGATAATCAATCACTTGCAAATGTTGCTGTGTCCTGCTCCCCCTGGGCTGTCTGTCTGTCTGTCACAACGAGCTCTGCAGCTGGATGTGGCCCATCTCTAGCCCCAGTCAGAGGGTGGGAGGGAGGAGAGGATCCAGGGAATGAAGTCATCCAGAGGGATGTACTCAACTGCGTGTGACGCTGCGTGTCTGAACTAAACTATGCTGAAAATGGTGCCTTTACTAGACAAAGAGTTTTTGTACTCCCAGCGTGCACGTTGGAGTAGCCACAGTTGCCGAGGGCAGGGACGTGGGGTTTAGAGGCGATCCCGTGGACAGGAAATGGCTCCAGTGTTTTGTGTTGAATACTGAAGATGACTACTGACTTTCTTTTGTAAAGTGTACGGATACCTGTCCCCAGGCGGGTCTGGAGCTGGCGGGGCCGCGGTCGACACCCGTGGGCACCCGCACAGCCGGCCCGTGCCGGGCTCTGGCCAAAGGGCTGTTCCCAACCCCTTTGTACGGACCCAACGAGCAATAAAGATGCCAGTTTTGTACAAGGCTCTGCCTCGGCCTCTGCTTTAGGGGAGGGAGGCGCCGTTACCAGTGGGACCGTTACCTGTGGGGCGGTTACTGGTGGGCTGTGGGGCTGTTACCGGCCTGCAATGGGGCCACTTTGTGCAATGCCACCGCTGCTGCTCCTGCTGCTCCTGGAGCTGCTGCATGAGGCTGGGCAGGGCCCCCCCACGCCCTCCACCCCTCGGCTCTGGGCTCAGCTATGGGGGTCTCTGTCCCCTCTGGGGTGGCAGGTTCCATCCCAGATCACCATCCCACAGCAGCTGCCGGCAAACGCGACCGGAGTGACGCGGCTGCAGCAGGTATGGTACTGGGGAGGAAGAGAGGGGGAGATGGAGGGAAGTGAGGTCTTCAGCTGCAGAGGAGAGCTGGGGGGTGCAGGTGTGCTGGCAGCTGTGATGGTGTCACCAGAGCAGAGCTGCCAGCTCTGTGCTCATCCTTGGTGTTCGCAGGGGGCCTGGGACGGTGCTGGTCCAACTCCCTGTTCCTAATTCTCCCATTCTCTACTTTTCTGCACGCACAAGGACACAGTGTCCTACGTCCTGAGGATCGAGGGGAGGCTGTACACCATCCACCTGCAGCAGCAGTGAGTTGGCCCTGATGCTGCCCCTGCTGTCAGTCACTGCCCCATTCCCCAGTGGCTGCAGGACCTGTGAGAAGCTCGGGGTAATGGATGTTGTTGTAAGTGCTTCACTTTGCACCTTTCTCTTGTAGTGCCTTTTTATCTGACAATTTCCAGATTTACGTGTTGGACAAGCAGGGCTCTTTGGGCCCTGATTCAGCCCACATCGAGGTAACCTGCCTTGCTTCGGGGTGTCTGTACCCTAAGTGTTGCAGCATGGATCTCTGCCCTGTGCAGCCAGTCCAGCTGGCTGGGTGAGAATCTCCTTCCCAGCCACAGAAGAGACTCTCTGTCCTCTGTCACGCTGTAGGAAGGCTGCCACTACTGGGGGTACATCGATGGCTTCCCCAGCTCAGCAGTGACCCTCAGCACCTGCTCGGGGCTCAGGTAATGTACCACCACGTCCCTGAGCTGCCCTGCCCTCAGGTGCTGCTGGGCCTTTGCTGTGGGCAGCCCAGGGATGGCCTGGGGGCAGTGCCAGGAGTAAATGGCCAGTGCCGCTGCCTTGGCAGGGGTTTGCTGCAGTTCGAGAACGTCAGCTACGGCATCGAGCCCCTGGACGACTCCCCCGCGTTTCAGCACCTCGTGTATCGAGTGAGTGAGGAGGAGGCAGCAGGTTCCTTCCTGGCTCACAGCCCCCCCGGCAGAGGGCTGGGTGGGCTGGTGGCAGAGGAGACATCAGCCGAGGCCCACGGGGATGCCGAGGTGAGTGGTGCCTGCTCTCACAGTGCTGCTGTTGTCCTGTCCCACGAGGAGGAGCCTGATCCCACAGGAAGCTCTGGCCGGACACTTGCCCGCAAGCTTTGAAGGGAGGCTTGAGCAGCACATCAAAAGGCAGCAGTGAGGTGATGGAGGACACAGGAACCTGTCCACTGGAGTACATTGGAGCCCATTTTCTCTTCCAGCACCTCTCGGCAGCAGCACGATCTCCCAAATACCTCACCGTGTACGTGGTTTTGGACAGCGCTTTGGTAGGTCTGTGCCAGGCACTTCCTCCTTGTCTCTGCCTGCCTGACTTCTGTGAGCATGGAAATGGTGCCATTTCCCAGCTTTGTACGTGGATTTGTTTTCCCTTTTGAAGAATTACGTGTACTGTGGATTTTGTAGGAAAGGAGCAGTGCGAATTTGCAGCTCACATCTCCATGGCTGGCTGTTGGGAATCATTTCAGTGTTCCAATATTGGTCTGCACTTACATCCTCTTGGGTTGTTTTTCAGTACAACTATATGGGGTCGGACCCGAATGCCGTCACACAGAAGATAATCCAGGCTTTCAATTTAGTCAACAGTGTGAGTTTTAAAGTCTGGTTTGTATTGCAGTAAGATGGGGGAGCAGCACCTCTCTCCTAGCCGCTTTTGGGTTTAGGGGGAGGTTATGTAAAAAATTCCAGCTTTCCCAAGAAGGTTTTTCCTCGGGGTGTCAGTCTGCAGTAGCCCTGTGCAGTGGCCATGTCTCATGCAGATGGACAGAACACAGGCAGTTTGTCTTAGGGCAGCCAAAACCCAGCATTCTGAGGCCTTCTGGGTTGCTGCCCTCTCCAAGCAGCAGATCCCTCTTCTCAGTGATCCAGTTAACCTGCTTCCTCTCAGGTGCTTATAAGCAACTTTCAGTCCTGTTCTTCACTCCACTGGTGTCGTTATGGTTCATGTGTGCAATGAGAAATTAGTCCCAAAATCCCTAACTTTTTCCTATGAAGTTATTGGGCTTTGGCTCAGGCCTCTTGCTAGATCTCTTTATTTTCTAGGTGTGTTCATTCTTTTTGGCTGCAGATGTCATTGAGGGACTGACAGCAGCAATTGGCTTTTCCCGTGTGTTTGTGTGCAGAGCGGTGACTGCACACAGGGAAGGTGCGTGAGCAGATGTTTCCTTTCTGCTTTCAGATGTTTAGTCCCCTTAACGTCACCATTGTGCTGTCCTCCCTGGAGCTGTGGGCAGAGGGAGATAAAATACTGACAGCAGGGGACACAGATGACCTTCTGCAGCGATTTTTACAGTGGAAACAGTTGACTGTGGCACTGCAGGCACACGATATCGCGTCTCTCTTAGGGTAAGATAAAGGTTCCTTAGCGTTAAAGGTTAAGTCATCAAACAAATGTAGGTTGAACTGCCAAGATTCTCATGACAAATACTTTTTTAAAAAGCCATATTTCTTACATAATTCGTAATTTCTTAATATTCTGGAAGTACTTCTTCCAAGGAGTTGCCTTCTAGCCAGCCCTTTCAGTGGCAGTGCAGCAGCCATGGTGGTGCCATCCCATCCCACCCCACTCCACCTGCCCTGGCTGAGAAGAGGCTCTGCAGGCTCTGGCACTGGACACCGGCCCCGTCCCAGCTCCCCCGGGGACAGCAAAGCCATCAGGGCCACCGGAGGGGACTCTGGCTGCACAGACCCACTCACCCACAGCCACGGGGTGTCCTGGGCTGGGTGACCAGTGCACTCCCCTCTGTTCCAGGTACAGGGACCAAGGAGAGCTCGTGGGAGCAACGGCTCTGGGAAAGGCGTGTCAGAGAGATGCTGCTGCTGCGGTGGCCCTGGTACAGTCCCCCCCATCCCCTGCCTGGCCCCAGCCAGCCCACGTGGCCATGACCCCAGAGCTCGCCCACAGGCAGCAGGGACGGGGGTGGGTGGGAGCGGGGGGGAGCATCCACGTCCAGAGCAGGGGTCTCTGCAGGGCATGCCCAGCTGTGGCAGCCTGGCTCTCTCCTCCCTCTAGTACCACGGCAAGGCGACGCTGGAGTCCTTCTCTGTCCTGCTGGCGCAGGTGCTGGGCCGCAGCCTGGGCATGAGCTCCGACGGCTCCCGAGCCTGCGACTGCGCCGGCCGCGTTTGCCTCATGGGCCCCGCGGCGCTGTGAGTTGGCCGGGGGTGGTTACGTGGTGACCTCTCCTCAGAGGTGTCCCGGGGCCATCGTGCCCTGTGCCGGCGTCTGGGCGAGCACAGAGGCTTGGAGACGGCGAGGGGAGGTGAATGTGTAAAATGTAAACTGAAAATTGCTTTATTTTAGGCATCTCAGTGGGGCAAAAGCCTTTAGCAACTGCAGCGTCAGGGACTTTGAGAGCTTCCTGAAGCAGGGCAGAGGCGTGTGCCTTTTCAACAGACCCCACTTGACGCCCCTGTCCCCCCGGAGCGGGGCTGTCTGTGGCAACGGCGTGGTGGAGCCGGGCGAGCAGTGCGACTGCGGGACAGCCAAGGTGGGGACCATGGCTAAATCCCTGCATTTGTGATGGGGGTACGTGTGGAATAACAAACCCTTGGGACTGAGGGCCCCACTGCAGCAGGGGGCAGCCCAGAAGGGTCATGCTGGGTTGAGATGGTATCAGGTCTGGCGGCAGCTCTGCCCATTCCCTCTGCACGATATTGCCCAAGTGCAGCCTTTTGGGGAGAAGGAGGAAGAGTAGAACTGGGGGGTACAGAAAAGTTGAAATGTGGGTTTGCCCTGTTTCTCCAGCAATGCCTGAATGACAAGTGCTGCACTAAAACATGTCAGCTTAAGCCAGGAGCGAAATGTTCCTCTGGATCATGTTGTAAAAGTTGTCAGGTAAGGCAACTTTTATAATTGTCACAAAATCATTATTTATTTTTGGAGAAATAGCATTTTCCCATGCTGAGGGATGGAGCCAAACTTCTTGCTGTGCAGTGGGAGAGGCTCCCAGGGTTGGGCTTCCTGGGAACCCTCGGGGGGAATATTGCTGGGGGATTGTCCTGGGCAGCGTCACACGCGTGTGGTGACCTGAGTGCCTCAGCGGGGATCCAAGCCCAGCAGCAGGAGGGGTTGTGTGGGCTCGGGCTGGCGGGTGAGGGTGGAGAGCTGCTCCTGCTCCCCAGTTCAGGAAGAGGAACTCGCAGTGCCGCCCCGTCGCCGACGCGCAGTGCGACCTGCCCGAGTTCTGCAGCGGCTCCTCCGCGTCCTGCCCGCCCGACGTGTTCGTGCAGGACGGGCACAGCTGCGAGCGCGGCACCGGCTACTGCTACGGGGGACGCTGCCAGTCCTTGGACCTGCAGTGCCAGCGGCTCTACGGGAAAGGTAACCAGCTGTTCTGGGGGCACTCGTGGCACTGGCACCGACTGGGGGCGGGGGTGGCTGCAGGATGATGATGTTCAGTGCTCTTCAGTGCACCGATCTCAGGGAAGAGTGGGGCACCGGGAGGGAAGGGCACAGCCTCAGGAAAGTGTTTCAAGCTTGGGTTTGGCTCTGGTTAACCAGGTCCCCCAGTGCTTCAGAGATAACAGTGGAAACAACAAAAAGCAAATTATTATCTGGGGGTGAACTCTAGCAGAGAACTGCCCCATTTGCTACTCCCTTGCTGATTTCTGGGTTCAGGACTGCTGAGGGCTTGGCAGGGCAGGGACAAGTATGTTCTCTCTAATTAAAGGAGAAAAAATTAAGCTATTATCGTATGTTCCTTTGTGTTCCTTTGACCATAACAAATATTATTGCTAAACTGGTAGATTCAAAGAATGCTCCTGTGGTCTGTTATGAGGAGATCAACAGCCAGAAGGACAGGTTTGGGCACTGCGGGTTCAAGAGTGGACGTGGGTACCAACCCTGTTCTTGGAGGTACGCTGGGGAGGGGGCACTGGCTCTGCCAAAATGCGTGTTTAATTGGGACTGGGCAGTGAAGGGGAGTGTCAAAACTCCATTTTACAGTGAGATTTGTGAAGCAATAAATAGTTCTCTATGTGTTCTCCTTATGTCACAGACTCTCTCTTGGACTTCCCAGTCCTGCTGATGTTTTCCCACCTTACTCCAGACTGCGCTGTTTGATGTTGCCGTGTTCATCAGGCAGTGTGTGTGTGTGTGACACACATCCTGTGCAAATTGGCTTTCCAGGGATCTCAGGTGTGGGAAGTTAGTCTGCACGTACCCCTCCAGCACCCCCTTCCCATCAGCTGCTGCCGCCGTGATTTACGCCCGAGTGAGGAAACATTTGTGTGTCTCTATGAATTATCTGAACGCATCAGCACTGCTGGATCCACTTCTGGTTCCACCGGGGACAAAATGTGGCTCT
Source organism: Myiotriccus ornatus (assembly GCA_036023395.1). Taxonomy (NCBI): domain Eukaryota; kingdom Metazoa; phylum Chordata; class Aves; order Passeriformes; family Tyrannidae; genus Myiotriccus; species Myiotriccus ornatus. The sequence continues at coordinate 2,027,686 of JAYRBT010000060.1, read as the reverse complement.
GGAAGGGTGAGGAAGCATTTTGTAATCATCTGAAATGACAGATGTAAACTGTAAATATCAACAAGGTTTTAGAAACGCTTGCTCCTTGCAGCAGCAGCGTGCTTGATATTTAAAAACGCTATAAAACCACACAAACATTGCATTAAAGGTCTGGCGGTGTGTGAGCACAAGGCATGACCCAGCCCCAGGGCAGAACTGTAGCTTTTTTGTTGGATGTTTGTTTGTTTTTTTAATAGTGTGTTTTCCTTCCCTTCTGGGCCAAAGCCTGACATGCTGAGCGCTGTGTGGGTGAGGCAGCGCTGGGCTGGCTGGAGCTGCTGTGGTTTTTTTTCCCAGGTGTGTATAAACAACACGTGTCACCCAGTCTCGGTGCTGGGGTACAGGTGTGACAGCCAAGAGAACTGCCACGGCCACGGCGTGAGTCCCTCGGGGGCTGGGGGGGCAGGTTCTGAGACTTCACTGCACACCTGTGCCCCCACCCCCGGCCGTTCCAGGTGTGCAACAACAAGGGCAATTGCCACTGCTTCGCGGGCTGGCGGCCCCCCAGCTGCCAGAAGAAGGGGTCTGCCTTCGGGGGGAGCGTGGACAGCGGCCTCCAGCTGGTGGAGAGAGGTGGGTACAGGCAGCTGAGGGGGGATGGCGCGGGCAGGGGTGGCAGTGCCCCGTGCCAGCTGGGCTGTCTCCTGCCAGGCGTGCCCCTGCAGCGAGTGCTGGAGCACGGGGAGCTGGCCTGGCTGGTGCTGGGCTCCAGCCTCGTCCTGCTCATCCTGGCCGCGGCCATCGTCCTCGTCCTGTGGCAGCAGGAGGTGCTGGGCTGGTGCCGTAGGCAGCAACCCCAGGGCACAGAGGGGTGAGTGGGGCCCTGCCTGGGGCTGGATCCTCAGGGAGGGCAGTGGTGTGGGACAGGGCCGTGGTGTTCCCCACGAGGGCTGAGGGGACGGGAGAAGATGAGGTGATTCCCTAGGGATGTACAGGGTGATTCCCAGGTGAACCCTGGACTGAGGTGGCCCTGGGGAACTGAGGCCTCCCCAAGTCCAAGGCAGGGCTGAGGCACCGCTCCAGGTCTCCCCACAGCACCGGCCAGGACATGGACAGGGAGCTGGAGCCAGACCCGGAGCTGAACCTGGAGCCAGACCCGGAGCTGAACCTGGAGCCAGACCCGGAGCTGGACCCAGAGCTGCAGATAGACCTGGAGGCAGAGCCAGAGCCGGAGCTGAAGACAGCCGTGGGCCCAGCACTGGAGCTGGGGCAGCGCTGTGGGTGCTAATTAAAGGCGTTGGGCAAAGCTGGCGCTGTGGCCAGTGCCCTGTGGTTTTGTGCTTACGTAGTTTGTGCCTTTTGTCAGGGGAACAGGAGGAGCATGCGGTGGGTGTGGGGTCCCAGCCTCGTTAGGGCCCTTTCGGCCCCATTTCATCCACCTCCAGCCAGATGGCAGCAGGAGCCTCTCGGCATTGACCAGCCCTGGGCAAGGAGGTTGGCTCCTGCATGTCACAGTTTGGTCAGCAGCCCATGGCACACTAGTTTGGCATTGCCAGGATCCTGGAGAACCCCACCCACAGAGACAGTGTCCCTGAGCTGCCACCCCAGGCCCCCTCCATGCAGCCCCCCACGGGAGCCTGACAGCCCCTCGGGGTGGTCCTGGGGGGAAGCCACTCAAACCTCCTACCCACAGCGAGGGAGGTCCCCCAAGCCTTCTCCATGGGTGGGCACCCGCGGGGACAGATAAACGTCTGCTCCGTGACAAAGCCTTATCTGCAACCTTTACCCGTGTTTGCTCAGACCCTCTGGCCATTGGGCGGCCGGGCCCTGACTCCCCCCAGGACAAGGTACGTTCCCGCTGGCGGGACACGCGGCGCTGGCTCAGCACATCCCACCGGGGGCGGCCGGGCCACTGCACATCCCGACCCACGGCCAGCGTCCGGCGATGGAGGCCGGCGATGGCACGGAGGAGCCCCCGCTGCCTCTGGCACTGACCAGCTTCCAGGTCTCCGAGGAGTTCGGCTTCCTGCTTCCCGACCCTCTGGTAGGACCCCCCCCATCTGCATGTGACAGGGGGCAGAGAGGAAAACAGAGGGGTTGTGAGCGGCTTTCTGGAGGGGGATCGATACAGCTTACAAAGAGCAGTGAGGAAGGCAGGGGCTATTTTGGCACAGGCAGTTTTGTAGGACAATCCCCTCACTTCCAAATGATGGAAGTGGCTGCAGCAAGTGGCAGGGGGGAGAGGAGAATGAGCTTTGCCATTTACACACTGGCCTTGGCTCTACAGGATTTTAGGGAGCACAAGAAGAGCAGTCGCTCTGCAGGTCTCCCATGTCCAGAGGGGGGGCCACTGATCACTGGGCTGGCTCCACAGTGGGAATATGGGGGGACAGACAGATCGTGTTCATCATCCATTAATTTGTGACCACTCAAGCTCCTGTTACAGGAGAGGGAACTAGACACAAGCCATCAGCCCTGATGTGCGAGGCTGGGAGCCTGGGCACGTTCACAGCCTTCTCTCTGCCTCTCTCCACCAAGACAGAGCTGCCAGAGCCCTACGGCCCCTGGATGGAGGTCGCCCACGAGCTGCCCCAGCTGATCGCGAGCCATCGGCTCCGCTCCCGCGTTCACCAGGTACCGTGTTCTCCTTCCTGCCTCTGGAGCTCTCTCAGTCTCGGTCTGACACAACAAGCATCCGCAAAACGCGTGGGAAAGCAACCCAGCGGCACGGACGTGTCCTGAGCCAGGACTGACAGCAGGCGACAGCAAAGCCTTAACATCGGCACAGAAGTGACTCCCGCGGCAGATCCAGGGAGGCGGCAGCCAGTGAGGGCTGGAGCAGGGCGAGCAGGGGCCCTCTAGATGTCACAAGAGCCGTGTCTCATCCCAGCCCAAGTATCCTTCTGGCACGCGGGGATCAGCTGCTCCCACAGGCATCCCAGCACCAGGAAGAGGGACGCCTTTTTGAGGAAGCTGTCCCTGCTCACAAACCAGCAAAAGCAGAACAGGAGCAAGTCCTGCAGGGTGGGTGGGAAGGGAGGCCTGAAGGCAGAGAGAGGCACTTAGGAGGGTTCACCCCAGCTGGGGGGACAGATCCCACCACAGGGGCTCTTGGCATTGCCGGCTTTGCCCCTTGCTCCCAAGGATTTCTCTGGCAGATGCCGCAGCTGAGCGCCCGGCACCTCCGAGGACGTGAGGAGCTGCACTTGGCACACCTGGTGCTCAGCTTCATCACCATGGGCTACGTCTGGCAGGAGGGCGAGGAGGGCACCGTGCAGGTAAAGGCAACACAGAGCAGGTTCACCTGCTCCTTGGGGTCTGGGGGCTGATGCTGCTCCCATGGAACTCATCCCACGGGAGCAAAGCCCCTTTCCTGCAGCTGCAGCAGGAGTGTGACCCCTCCTGGCCTGGCCGGTGCCCACACACGGGCGCCGTTCAGCAGCCTGACAGCGTCCCCATCTTCCCCCGTGCTTTGTGCCCTCCAGGTCCTGCCCCGAAATCTCGCCGTCCCCTACTGGGAGGTCTCCGAGGCTCTGGGCCTCCCACCCATCCTCAGCCACGCAGACTTTGTGTTGGCCAACTGGAGGAGGAAGGACCCCAACGGGTAAATGGGCAAACGCCGGCGGACGAAGCGCAGCTCTCCCTGCGGTCGGGCAGCAGCAACGAGCAGGTGCTGGGGACAGACGGTTCCCAAACTGCTCCTGTTCTGCCAAACCCCCTTGAGCCTCATCATTGCTGGGGTCGGCCTCACGGGCGGACACAGGAGCCCTCTGGGGACGTGGGTGCCTCTGGGAGCGGTCCCTGGGGACAGCTCCTCTATTCCCTGTGGAGCACAGCCTGTCACTAGAACAATTTGTAATGCTTCTCTCTCTCTCTCTCTCTTTCTCTCTCTCTCTCTCTCAATTTTCCTCATGTATTTTTTTGGCCATAACTGAAATGCCTTCAGGCCTCTGGAAATTGAGTAAGTAGTTAAGATGCTCATTTATTTTCTAATGGTGTTGGCTTTGTTTGGATGGGCTCAGCTCTCCAGCACTGCAGGGTTCTGCTTAGGCTGAACCTCTCTTGACGTGCATGCACAACAAAGCCAGTGTTTGTCTCACAAATGCCACTGCAACAACAGCAAAGTGACTGCAGCAGAACCATAGGCTGCTCTGTCCATGCAGACCCAGCACCCATGGGAAGGGCATGGGGAGGGTAGTGGGTGCCTCTAAACCAGAGCAGGCCTGCTCCCCTCTTGCTCTGTGCCAGCTCCTCTCTGCCTGGGGTGCAGATAAGAGGCTCTGCAGCCTGGGAGTGTTTTGTTCCAAGGGCTCAGCAGGTACCATCGTGTGCAGGGAAATCCTGAGCCACAACCCCACTAATTCCTCTCCTTGGCCGCTCCATGCAGGAATCTGGACACCATCATCGCACTGCCCGGGGGAGAGAGCCTGCGGGGCTTCATCCTCGTCACCCTCCTGGTTGAGAAGGAGGCTGTGCCCGGCATTAAGGTGGGTACCGCCGTGTCCAGGGGCTCTTTGCTCACCTCAAAGTGCCCACAGGTGCACCCACGAGGTGACCCTGTCCCTGCATGTGGACTGGGGAAGGAGCAGAGCGGGCATGGGTGGCAGCAACTGTCCAGAGCTGCTGTACACAGGCATCCCACTCATCACTTGGTGTTCTCCCTCCTCTCCTCTCACAGGCAATCGTCAGGGCCCTTCATGCCATCCTGAAGCATGATGAGGAGACCCTGCAGAGAGCCCTGGAGGAGCTCGCAGGGGCCATCGAGGCCATGGGCGAGGCGCTGAGGCAGATGCACGGTGAGAGCAGCCCCTGCTGGGTGGGCAGCTCGTGTCTGCAGAGCCCTGCACACACCACAGCTCATCACATGTGTCGGTGTGACTGCCAGTCACCTCTGACCTGACTGATTTCCTCCTAGACCACGTGGATCCTGCAGTGTTCTACACGGTGATCCGTATCTTTCTCTCTGGGTAAGTGCAGCACGTTTCCCTTCAGACCCACCATGCTGGGAGCTCCCAGGGCAGGGGGAACTGAGAATGTGCCAGGAAGGGGCAGCCCAGATGGGACATGGGGTTCCCCAGGGCAAGGTGGGGACCAGCCCTGTGTCTGGCAGTGATGCTCCTCAGGGTGTCATGATCCTGTCCCTCGGGAGTTCCCAGGCACCGGATCTGCTGGGCACAGGCAGAGGCTGAGGCTGGGGTCTGCCCCCTCCATCCCACACTTCAGCTCAGCCCCGAGAAGGTCTCTGTGTCCCAACAGCCAGAATTGGGCACCAATGAATCATTCCTGCTCTTGGCCGAAGAGTTTTGACAGGAGAAGAGGAATTTCTCTTTCCTTCCCCGCTGTGCACACAAGGCTGAGAAGCTGAGCGGAGGCTCTTCGCGCTGTGCGTTAAGGAAGCATCCCTAACGAGCCTCTTGCTGCTGCTCTGTTGTGATTCTGTCAGTTGGAAAAAAGAAAATCTCCCCCAAATACTGAAAAAGCCATTTGGGCAAGGCAGAAGCACAGCCCTGAGAGCCCAGCATGGCACTTTCACCGTCCCTCAGCATCCCTGCGGGGCTGCAGCTTCCACAACCACTCATTCCAGGGCTGCTCGGGGGGGTTCTATTTTTACTTCTCTCCAGCATATCTCAGCATTCCCAAGTCAAAAGGCTCCATGCATCCTGAGTAAGTTTCTCTTATTTTTTTATCCAAGCTGACCTTGTCTTGATGGTCATCAGCCTGGAAAAACATGCCTTTAAAATTCCCTTCTGCTTTATAAGAACTTCCCACTAGTAGAGGTTACTATAAATACAACCCTGGGAGAACTAAAAATATTCTGGTATTTGATAATGAATCTATTTTCTGTGCAGTTTGTGCAAAATCTGTTCCCGCAGCCCAACAGCCTGAGCAGCCAGCACCGAAAGCCTTACAGGCTGGTGCATTCTGCAGAAGGTCAACAGATATTTTTGTGCCAGGCACTTTATTTCCCTGAATCATAACTCTTCTCTTTGTTTGGGAGTGAGCACTTCTCCATTTCTGCACAGTGGGGGCTGACAGGGCCTGCTTTGAGGGTGTGTGGGGGGAGCTCCTGGCTCCCAGCCTGCCCAGGACCAGCAGCTTCAGAGGGAGGAAATCTCATCCCAGCCTTGTTATCTGTGGAGATAAACAGAGGCAGGCTGACCCGGTCTCTATTTATCCTTTGAATGCTTTTAGAGATGTAACCTTGAGTAACAGGAACAAAGGAAAATCCAAAGTACAAACTTCAGGGACTCAGAGAAGCATTTGGGTGACTCTAGCTGCTGCTTCTCCGAATGGCCACTGGCATTCAAGGAGTTGTTGCTGTGCCACTGTTGCCCAGACAAGTGCCCCCTCCCTCACCAAGGCAGCCCTGCTCACACAAACCACCCCGAGCTGGAGCAGAATGTGCAGCCAGGCAGGGCAGGGTGTCCCAGCACCACTCCACAGGGTGCTCACCAGGGCATGGTGATCCCAGAGAACGATCCCTAGTTCCTGGCAAAGGAAAATTAAGGATTTCTCCCTCCACCCACGGCCTCGCTGTGCACCTTGACACAACGTTTGATTTCCAAGTTTATTGCCTGTTTGAGGAGGGCTGACACAGCTGAGGGAGGAGGAGGAGGAGATCCACAGGCTGGACCAGGAAGGTTTCATTCCATCTTGCCATCCCCGAGTCCCTTCTCACAGGCCCCTGTCCCCAGCTGCCCCAAGCCCCCGCCTGACTGCTGTGTCTCCCGCCCAGCTGGAAGGACAATCCCGCCATGCCGGACGGGCTGGTCTATGAGGGGGTGTCTGAGGAGCCCCTGGCCTACTCGGGGGGCAGCGCGGCGCAGAGCACGGTCCTGCACGCCTTCGATGAGCTCCTGGGCATCCGCCACTGCCAGGACACCGGTAAGCCACACGCTTTTGCTTTTCCCAAGCAAATAAGGGGCAGGGGAAGAGACCAGCCAGAGTGATTCCCACGGCTGTGCCAGCTCTGCCAGCCAGCAGCACACGTGCCCTTCTCGCTCTTGCAGAGCCCAGCTGGGCCCAGGCTCTGCCGGTTCCTTAGGGCGTAAACGAGGCTCTGGTGGGTGCTTCCTCACCGTGATGAATTCCCAAAAGGACACACTTTGCTTTTTGCCTGTCAGCTTTTTACTGAGTTTCCCTATGGGCCCAGAGGTGAGGGAGCAGAGCGTGCCTACAATCCTGCCAGTGATTTACACTATCCATTCAGAGTTTCGTGTTAGTCCAGCCCACAACAGAAATACTTAGAAATTAGCAAAACCACTCTACTAGCAAAAAAACCCACCCCAAAATAAACCAAACCAAAAGATGGAGAGCAGTCTTGTCTTTTAGAATTAAGACCAACCCTAATGGAGAACTGACCTAACATGGGTTTTCTTTCTCACTGAATTGGAGGCAGAGCAGAGAAAGCTGTGCAGGCTCTCAAGTAGCACCAGCACCATGGTCCCTGCAAACCGTGCCAGCAGCAGAGCTCCAGGCTGGCTTCTCTCTGGGGCCTTTAATCCACATACCCACAGCTTATCCCCTGCTTTGCTGGTGTCTTGCAGCCGCCTTCCTGCACAGGATGAGGAACTACATGCCCCCGCCCCACAGAGCCTTTGTGGAGGAGATCCACCGTGCCCCATCCCTGAAGCAGCACGTGCTCTCCTCCGGGGACGGGCGACTCCGCGCGGCCTTCAACCGCTGCGTGTCGGCGCTGACAAACTTCAGGTCCTGCCACATCACCATCGTCACCAAGTACATCTCCGTGGCAGCGGCCAAAGCCAAGGCAGAGCTGGGCGCCAGGGTTGGGCCTGCCCTGGGGAAGCCCCCGACGGCACTGGAGGCCAAAGGCACCGGTGGGTCCCACATCTTCAGCTTCCTCAAGAGCATCAGGGACACCACCAGGGAGGGGATGATAAGTGTCTGACATGCCCCGAGGGTTGGGGCACTGCCCAAAGTGGGTGCAGGAGGCCAGGCAGCTCCAGTGTCCGTCTGCAACGCACGAGCCAAGGTCCAAAAGCTCCCCTTGGCAGCATCATTCCCACCTGTGCGTGCCTGGGACACGAGGAACGCGCTCGGGGCTGTCGAGGGAGGACAGTGCTGCTGCTTCCCCCCCCCCCGAAGGCACGCAGTGAGCTCAGCATCCTCCCCCGGCCCGGGGACGGGCACAGTGTCCTCCCGTGGCACGGGGATCAGCAGGATGGGTGCAGCGTCCTCCCACGGCACGGGCAAGAGCTGTGTCCCTCCCAGCCCCGCTTGCTGCCCGCAGCACCCCGGGGGTCGGGGCTGCCGCTGCGCTGCGGGGGCTGCAGAGGGGCTGGACACGGGTGGGTTACACGGGCGAATAAAGCAGCGAATCCCGATCCTGCGGCGTTGCCGGGCCCTGTGTCCGTCGCGACATCCCAGCGCTGCTCCATCGCGAGGTGGCGGCACAAACCCGCGTTTGTCGGCGGCGCAGACGATCCCGCAGCAGCGGAACGGGCGGGCAGCAGGAAAAACGAAACACGGATGGGGACTGGGGGGGCTGCGGTGAGTGCGGGGGGAGGCTCTGTTCGGTAAGGGCTCGGGATGTCACAGGGGCAAAGCTGCAACACGGGGGCTCAGGCGGGCTCTGCTTCCTTGAGTCTCAGTACCACCGTGCTGTGGGCAGGGGACAGGAGGGGACGCGGCTTCCTCGAGGGGCCAGCAAGGGAAAAACACACGGACAAACCCGCGGCCCTGGCCAGGTAGCTGCAGCAGAACAACAGCCAGCCTGGTGCCAGGGTCAGCCCACCACGGAGGCTCCTACGATGCCGACGCCGCGGACAGAGCCGCGGACAGCCCTTGCTGGGCACGGCTGCACAGCCCCGACCGCTCCGGCTGCCCGGCCCGGGGCTGCAGGAACCGGCTCGCCCCGCGACACCGGGCTGGGCAGGGCCTTGCGCCAACAGCAGGGCTAAACCTTTCTTTATAGAGCCAGGTGCTCAAGTTGCCCTTTTATAGCAAGAGAGCACGCCCAAATTCCTTGGAAGCCGCATCTTTAGGGAAATCAGGCCATATGGCTCCGTTTTGCCTGCCCAGGTTTTGCTGGCATTGCCACCAGGGACAGGTTTCACACCCAATCAGTGTCTTGGTGCAAAAATAGCCCTGGCAGTGCCCCTTCTGCACTGCCAGCAGACAGTCAAGGTCCTTTGAAATGAGGCATCATTCCCATAAGGGCAACAAGAAGCTCAGCACGCCGCAAGTTGAATTATTAAAGCAATTGCTAAATTGTATTTTGTGCCCTTTTTTGAAATGCGGCCCTAAAACTGGGGCTTCAGAGATGACTTCAGTAAACAACCCACGGGAACATGTCAGCACCTTTAAATCTTTGCCTGGCAGCCCTCCTTCCACTTGATCTTCATTTCTGAATAGCTGCTGCATATTTCATGTAGGAAATATTTCATGCTGATGATTGTCTTGGTCTATTACATTTCAGACCATTTCAGGAAAACAGCAAACTTGGAGCGGGGGGAAAATCACTCCAGCTAAGTGAGAAACTCAGCCAGGACTGGAGGGAGCTGGGGCAGGCTGGCACTGCAGGGGGGCAGGGCCTCCACTCATGCTGCGAATGCCCAGATCCTGCAGCAGTGATGCTGATGCCAGGAAAGGCCACAGGACCCACCACAGGTGGATTTTCTTCCTGCTGCAGACTCCCTTCCCAGCACAGGCTGCCCCTGCCCCGTGCCAGGGGGATCCAGGAGCGGATCCTTAGGAGCAAGGAGGGTGGACGTGTGTCTCCCCAGAAGAGAGAATGGGAACTGAGAAACCAGAGATGTCAGAGGGCTCTGGAGAGCCAAAGGGGTTCCCTGCACTGAAGGGCACACTCATGTAAAACATTTTTGGGAGACAAAGAAGGTGCCTAAGAAACTGCAGAGAAAGAGTCAGCCCACTGCATCCCCACGTCTAAGTCCATGTTACCAAATGCTCTGCTGGAGCCAGCTCACAGTTAATCAGCTGCAGCTCCTTTAGAATCAGCTTCAGGGAGGATCCTGCCACTCTGGCAGTACCCAAATATTGATGCACAGTGAGGCACAACCCTTTCCCATGTGCTCTCCTGGCAGGCTGGGACAGCTGCTCCACAAGAGCTTCGATTTCTCTCTGTTTCCAAACCACTGCTGTCTAACCCTGATCACAAGACGCAGACGTCTAAGGTCTCAGGTGCGTTCTGACTGAAAGTACGTGGCATTTAAATAATTTATGCCTGTGCCTAAAAATGGCACGATGTGTTTGAGGAGAAGCACGTGCTTGGCACCAGCGCCACATCCCGCCACGGGGAACTGCAGTGCCATGGGCTGCCGAGGCCCTGCTGTGCCCAGAAGGGTTTGTTTCAGCAGGCACAGGGGATGGGAAACCAGGAGGGAAGTCACAGCTCTCAGCCACATCCCAGGCAGCAGCTCCAGCTCTGAACTGGTGCCACCCACACGGAAATCTCCCTTATCGCTGGAGCCGCGGCCCTGCCCCTGCCGCTCTGACGGACACGTTACCATCGTGGAGCTGCAGCTGCTGCCCCAGCACAGCCCTCCCAGCCACGTGTTGGGGTGTCCACCCGCCTCCTGACTCCTCGTTATCCCGCTGGGTTAAGCAGAGATTTCCCCTGTGATATCTGACGGTCAGACCTGTATGATGGAGAAGGAAGCCTGGTGCCCCGCCAAGGCTGCAGGAGGAGACCTCACCTGGGCACACCTTTGATGCCACCAAACCCCACCAAGCCCCATCAGCCCAGGGACCTGCCCGCAGGAGGTGGCCAGCCCAGCCCCAGAGGCCATGCCCAGCCTGCAGCCGTCATCCCACCCACACTGTTTGCTCAGACTTTCCGTCCTTCTCAGTCGCTTTGGCCTCTGGTTCCCTCCGTGCTTGGGTCTCACCCAGGTCACCTTCCCCTGTGACAAATCTGTGTGAGAGTTCCTGAGCTGCCCCCAGCGGTGGAAGCCCCTTTCTGGCTGCCAGCCCCCTCTGCAGGGACTCCCCCAGCCCCTGGGCACACTCAGCTTCGCTGCTTTTGTCCCTGAGAATATCTGAAATTGAGCAGGAATACAAACATTTGGATTCTAGACACTTCCCAACCCCGACCTTATTTATCATACTTGGCTCTGCTCCTGGAGCTGGGGCCAGAAGAGGCTCTGAATGATTTAAGTGATTTAACATGCTGTGCATAGATCAATCTCTCTCTCCCCTCCAGCCACAGGTTTCCCTTAGTGGTTTGCTGCTCACTTATTATGTCCATCAATATCAAGTAATTAAAATCCCCCATTATCCAGGTCCTGGCTGCCTGACAACCTCCTCATAAGCTATAAACTATTTCATGATCAACCTCCTTTAAGTGTTCAGGAGTTTGCAGCCCCATCCTAGGGTCCCCGAGCTGTCATTACATCGTGAAGGTCCCATCGAAGCCACGGCCAGATCCAGACCAAGCCATGACTGCCATTCCTCTCCCTGTGTTCCTGATCCGCGCCAGGATTGCTCATTTCTATCCCAGTCTTTCTCCAGCCACTGGTGAGTTTATCTCAGAGCAATTTCCCCAACTCCATCTTCACTTGCACTACTGGAGGGGAGCTCCAGACCTGCTGCATTCCTGGGAGCACCCACGGGCTGCCGGATGTCACATCCCAAATTTTGCCCCGCTGCAGAACCACTTGCTGTGCCCAGCGAGCCCCCAGTGCTGTCACATCTGCGGCCCAGATGTCCCTGCCCCACAATCCCTGGGCTCTTCTGGAGGCACACCGGCCCGGGTCAGGACAGCTGTCTCTACAAAGTCCGTCACAGGGTCCTGCATGCCTTGGCCGTGGATCTCAGAGCAATTTATTAATAACAACCAAGTTTGCTTTGCAATTCCCCACTGGGAGGGACGTGAGGGCACAGAAAATATTTGCCTTCACCGTCTTTCTGGGTGCTGCCACTCGGCCCAGAGCTGCCGCTGTGTCGGTGCGTGCCCGGAGCACCGTGTCCCTCCGAACACTCAGCCTGGCGCAAGCAGAGGCTTATCTGTGCCTGGGGAAGGGCTCACCTTGGCTGAGCGACTGCAGGCCAGATATGATTACAGGCCATGAGTCAAGCCGAAAGGTGCTAATTACAGCACAGAAGGAAGAGGAGAGAGGAGTTGCTAAATTACACCTAATATGGAGGGGGAGTCAGGAACAGATTAAGAAACCATCGCTGCAGAAAGGATGGCACAAGGCTGTCCCAGCCTGGGGCCACCAACACAGACACAGCGCTCCGAGGCAGCAGGGACCTCTTGGCAACATTATTTTTGTTCTGTCATTTGTATCATCCCATTCTACTTGCTCTGTCATTCAGCCCTCAACACTCTTTGCTCACGCATCCCTTGCCTGGGCAGCAATTGTATTCCATTGCACTGTTAGAGCTGTTTGGAAATAAAGGAACCAGAGACCCAAACATCGGCATTAGAATAAAAATAGCTTTGCGTGGGGCAAAAAGCAGAGTGGAAACAAGCCACAGGCAGGCCCTGACGAGGTCTCTGACCTCGCTTGAGGATGACGACCAACAGCCCCGCTGCCCACAGCCCTGCTCCAAGCTCCCCGCCTGTGACACGAGTGGCTGGGGATTTTGGGGGATTTTGGGGGATTCTGGGACACAACAAAAGTCACTTTAGCATTTCAGGATTCAGGGGGAATCACACTGTCAGGGCAGACCCAGTCCCTGCCAGCCTTTCCTGGCTTGCGAAACTGTGCCAGGCTGCCTGAGCACTCCTGTCAGGCGCTGGCACGGGACGTGCCGTCCCCACGGCTGGACCTGAGCCCCAGCACATGCTCAGTCCAAGGGCAAAGTGGGCAAACGGCTGTGAACGGTTTCTCCGATGCCCGGGGTGCCTGTTCACACCGGGAGCAGGGTTTGACCGGCCCCTGTGTGGTGGCACGTTGCGGGTGCCACGCGGAGGACACGCCACGGCCACCCCAACGCCTGTTTGCCAGGTTAGTCACCACAGTGGTTGCTAGACCTGCTAAACAAGGGCAAACACAGACACTGGCGTTGCAGGAGGCGCAGGGAGCCTGTGAGGCAATCCCTGCCCGGCTTCCCAGGAGCTCCGTCAATTCCATTTCTTAGAAAAGAGGAAAAAAAAAGGAAAAGAGACAAGGCGCTGCTATTATTGCAGTAAGAGGTTGTGTCATGCTGGGCTCTGCAGCTAAATATATTCTGTGTTTACTGTAAGCAAGGACAGTGGGAAGCCTTCCGAAACGGCACGGGGGCTGCTCCCATTTTTTTCAGCTATCAATCACGGCTGGCTTGAGCCATTTTTATCCTGACACAAAAGGAAAATATTTTCCTGGTTTAATTTCTACTGATCAAAAACATTTCCTCAACAGAGAGGAGCCCCGGAGCCCTGGGGGGGAGTAAAAGTCCCCCAGGAAACAATTTGCCCGAGGAGACGCGTGACACAGCTCGCGCAGTGGGACACCCCGCGAGCGGATGGGGCACGTCAGGACACCTTCCCTGAGAGTCAGGACACAACCCCACAGACCAGGACCCCATCCCATGCCCCAGGCCAGGGGCGGTTGGCCAGGCTATTAATCCTTTTTCTTCCCCAACTAATTTGGTGAACGAGAGACTTGGTGTTTATCACATGCAGGCCAAAGACAGCAGCAGAAGCGCCTCGAGGCTGTCCCAAGGTGTGTGGATCCCCTCTGCTGCAGCAGCATCCTCTTCCCCAGCTGGTGCCGTGATGAGAGAGGTCAGTGAGGGGCAGGTTTTTGGGCTCAGATATCTGTTTACTTTCTCCATAAGCTTTTCCTAAACAGTGTTGGGAAACGTTCCTGTCCCAGAGCTCGTCGTGGCCGGAACTGACTCAGCTTTCTGTACAGAGAGGGTCCTGGGGATGAGCTCACCAGCCTCAACAACCTGACGTCACACTCGACTCTGTTTACTGACAGACAGTGTATTTTATTTCCATTTGTGCTCCACATCAGAGCAGTAAGCGTGGGGGTCCTGATGCGCCCCTGACTCAGCAGCCCCCCGGCTCCTTCAGTCTCACACAGACCCTTGTGATGGGCAGATTCTCTCCCCAGGGCAGACACAAATCTGTTTTACTTCTCCCAGGCAGATGCCGACCACTCCAGATCAGAAACTGCTGGGCTGGTTTCTGGTTCGGCCCTGAACTGCTGAGGGCTCAGAGCCGCAGCGGGAACCGCCGCAGCCCAGACTCACCGTCAGCACTTTGCTGCTTTTCTGGGCTCTGCCAGAGGGACTGCAAAGCACTGCTTGCTGTACACACAGCATCACCCCTCTCCCTTTTCCTCCCCTCCTACACAGAGCTAAAATCTACTGGCAGTTCTAAACGGGTTCTTTTTTGTTTGAACTGCTGCATAAATAACCCAACAGACAGCCCAAAGCCCCCGCACACTGACACCTGACAAAGACTCAAGGACAGATCTCGAGAACAAAGACAAGGCTCGTGTGTAAACAAGGCATCAGTCACCGAGACTGTAACATTTAGGCAACGTGATTGTGGGGAAACATCTAGAAGGCAGCGCTGTGAGAGCTAAACACCTCTGAGAGCAGGGACTGCGGCTTGGAAAGCCTCGGGGCCACAGCACTCGAGCTGGTGGTTCTACCTGGAGCCAGGGCACAGGGGAAGCACTCTGTGACTGTACAGAGCAGGTCTGTGCCCCACAGATGATTCACGGATCGCAGGAGCCTCCCTGCTCCGGCTCTGCCCGGCACAGACCTGTGGCAGGCAACACCAGCCTGGTGCCTGAAAGCGCCAGCCTCGCCTGTCCCAGAGATAGGCTTTACAGCCCTGCTGCTGCTCTTTGGAGCGGGGCTGACGTGCACAGCCGATGGCAGTTTGCTGAGGAAAACAACTGCTGGCGGAAGTTCAGTCACCTGCCGTAACCCCGAGCCCAGACACAAACCTGTACAGCGCCCGTGGAGCAGCTCCCGTGCCCCCAAAGCGGCAGCAGCAGCACAGCCAGCCCCAGGGGCACCTGGGGGGGATATGCAGGAGGGCCTCAGCATGCAAAAAATACCCCCAAAGCCCCCAGCCGCAGCCAGCAGCCCCTGTGGCTCAGGGATGGCCGCAGGGACAGGAAGGGGATCACAGAAATTGCTTTTCTAGCAGCTACAAAGCGAGGCTGCCAGGCCACTGGAGAGGGTGGCAGGAGCCAAACACCATCTGTTCCCTCCCAGGAACTCTTTTGTTAGTGGAGGAATGAGCTACAAGGCTGATAACTCTGCAGTGCCAAGCTCATCTCCCAGACGATTGACGCAGAGGTTGATTCCCTGATAAATCTCCACGGGTGCAGCTTTGCTCTTTCCCTCAGCTCTGATTACGGCTTTTCTCCTCCCAGCACTGCTCAGCTACAAGTCCCCAAATATCTGCTGCTCCTCCCCAAAACACAGCAAGGATATGATCTCCCTCTGGCATGTGCCACTTTGCTTTGACACATTAGGGAACTCAAAACTGAATTTGCTGGTTTTCTGCTCAACAAGCCTGTCCCCCTGATAGAAGACCCAGCTCAGCTGCCTCAACACCAAGCTGGTGTTTCCCAGTCCAGACCACCTGCAGGGTTACAACATCGCAGAGGTCACCCAGGCTTCCCCCCATGGCTCCAGGCACACCCACCATCCTGAGCCCTTGGTGACCCCCTGCCCAGCCCAGGATCTCCTCTGCACTGCCACAGCCCTTCCCAGGTACACCAGATCACCCCCAACAGCCCCCAGACCCCCCAGCCTCACTGCTGTGCATCGCCAACCGTGCTGCCTCCACCCTGGCAGCCTCAGCACCCCGCTGGCTCATCCCATTTTGCACATCTGGCTCCCGCTCCGGCGCTGACCCCGGGCACAGCCTCGGGCTGCAGCCACGGAGGCTCCGGCGGCGATGGGGGCACCGCAGGCCCCCAGGAGCCGGAGCAGCACGAAGGCACGAAGGCGCATCCTGTCTGCCACCCCTCCTGCAGCAGAGGAAGCGGCTCGGCAGAGATTAGAGCCCCGACGAGGGGGCACTGGGGCGCCGGGACGCGTGTCGGGTGTCGGGTGCTGCTGCCCGCGGGCAGGGCTGTGACAATGAACCGGGCCAGCCCCGCGGCCCAGCCCCGGGCAGGATTTCCCGTGAGCCCGTCCCCTCGGCACCAGACAATGAGCTGTCTGACAGCTGCAGACGGCTCTGCCTTCGCCCTCCTCCAGCGAGGGGTCCTCAGGACCTTCAGGAAGATCAAACAGGAAACCGGGCAAAGAAGGAAAAAGGCTGTTCGTGCTCGAAAGTCTAAACTTTCATTGCTGAGCCGGGAGGAAGATGCTGAAGTCAGGACATTAAAATACTTTCCCTGTCTCCCTTGGAAATAGCAGGACCTGCTGGGTGGGGCTGCACGCGCGACACGGCGGTGCCATCGCGGGGTGCTGGTCCTGCCGGCACACACTCCCAGACGGAGTTATCCCACCCCACCTTCTCCCCTGCCCCACACCCCCATCGCATCCCTGGCCTGAGACCCCCTGAGTCCCCGCAGACACGGCTCATCTTTCTGTGGCAAGGCTTTCAGCTCTGCCGATGCTCTGGCTGGCAACCTGCCACCAGATCTCAGAAATTACCTCCCATGATGAGTGGGGAGCACTACAGCCAGGGTTTCCCTTTGCAAGATGGATTTGGGAAGCCTCAAGCACCAGGAGAAACCACCAGTGGCTTCCTTACACAGCTAGCCCTCCCCTCCCACCCAGCCCCTCCAGCAACCTGTGCCGGTAAGTGGCCTGTGGTCCACACCAGACGTGTCCTCAGCTCTGCTTTACTGGATGCAACGCTCCTTCCAAGAGGTTCTGTCTGGTAAAAGTGCCAGAAGTTTCTGTTTCTGTTCTGTTTCTTACCAGCCATGATTTACTTACTGTAACTGGCTATTCATTATGTCCTGCACTGCATTATTAGCTTGGTGATCGTACATTTAGCAGAGAATTTATGAGAAATGAGCAGACATTCATTATCAGCAACACCACAGACTTTACTCTTATATGGTCTCCCCGCAGAGAGGGCTGCTCGGCTCACCCAGCGCTCACACAGCTCTGGCCATTCCTTGGCCAGTGCAGGGGCTGCTCTGCACAGCTCCAGGGCTGCATTCCCCTCACTCAGGCCAGTCCTGATTTTTTTTCCCTATTAAAAACTTTTCTGTTGGAATTTAGCTGGCTTGACTGTGCAGTCATGCCTTCTGTTGTCTGAAAACCCATCGGTTTTCCCTGTTTTGTGGCAGGGAGCTGTGTGAGGATTGTCTGAGCCATGTCTGCTTTCCAGTAGCTGAACTGCAGCAGAAATGCCCTTAAAATACCTGCCCTGTCCTGCAGCTCTGAACTGGGGACAAATGCATCCCCCTGTCCTGTACCTCTGAACTGGGGACCACAAGAGGAGTCACAGGGGACGCAGACAGTCGAGTTAAGCTCTTGGGTTTTGTGAGCAAAGGGCACAGTGTCTTGCCGTGAGATTTGGAGAAGTGGTCCCAGATGCTCTACTAAAGAAACAACAACCACAGAAAAACCCAAGCAACAGCCAAACAAACAGAAATCCCAGGTGGAGTCCCAGAGGCACACGAGTTCCAGTTGGAAGACACTGTAGGCAGGTTGGAGCCAGGGCAGGCACTGCCATTCGCACGACCTGGATGTCTGACAACCTCCCAGGAATTTGGATTCCAAGAGGAACACAATGAACTGGTTCCTCTTTGACCTTAAAGCCATGCTACAGCTGTCTCTGCAGAGCATTCCGTTTCGGAAACCTTTCCATCTTGGAAACCTTTCCCAGCAGAAAGCACACATCAGGAGCAGGATTTCTGGCTCCAGGGGAGGGCTGGGATTCCCCAGCTGCTGGCTGGTGGCAGTGGCGAAGGCTGCGAGGAGCCAGGGTTCCAGACCAGGGAAAGAATGGGAAGAGCAGAGCTGGCTGGAGGCTCCTGGGCATTTCCCATTCTTAGATTTTCACGTAAAAACACACACACACATACATATATGTATATTTGAAGGCAATAATTTAACTTTCCTGGCTGGTTCCAGAGCCTCCCACGTGCCCTTCCAAAGCCCCAGTTTCCGAACATCCTGTGTGTGGCTGGGAAGGTCTGGGCAGCACTGATGCTCCATGGGGGGTGCTGCATCCTCTGATCCCAACAGGGTGTCACAGGATGTGCAGGCTTCAGCAGAGCCTAGTGAAGGGAAAGCTATGCAAAACATGCCCCAAGGAACTGCACAGCCATCCCGGATTACCTTCTTTGGAGTGGTTTTGGAAGTTACACAAAGGCAGAGCGAATTCTCTGCGAGAGTCTGTGGGACAGGCACTGGCTGCTCCAGCTACCTTTGTGATCAGAGCAGCCCCCACTCCCTCCCACCTCCTGCCCTGGGGCTGCTGGCTCCCTGCAGGGGCTGGGGGCTTTGCAGAAGCCCCTGCTGTGGTGTTTGACCTGGTGAGTGCCCTGCTTTGCCCTCCCCTCTCCCCCACATGGGCGCAGTTGTGATGGGCGAGATCCTCGTGTAGTTTGCAGCTTGGAGTGGGAGAAGCCTCTTGGTCCATATAATCAGCCTTTGCATCCCCTGAGAGCACTAACCCGGGTGCAGAGTCCTCATCCCTCCCAAAGCCTGGTTGGCTTTGGTGCAGAGTCCCCATCCCTCCCTCCAGCTCTGGCTGGCTTTGACTGTAAGCCCCGGGGGTTTGCTTTAGTAAACTATAAATCATAAGTGCTTCAGTGTCAAAACTTTTGTGGCCACCATCTGGGGCAGGTGCCCGTGGGGTGCTGTGCCAGTGGCCCTGCAGCTGTCCTGGAAGGGATCCTGTGCCCCAAACTCAGCACAGTCCTGCCCAGTCCCCCGGCAGCAGAGCGCCCGTGCCCAGAGTGCCCCCAGCCCAACAGGCAGGGAGAAGCAGAGCACGATGAGGGACGTGACTGCACCGCTCTGCAGACGCTGGGGTTGGGAATTAATCCTCCCATTAACGGGTGAAATGGAGCGTTTGCGTCTCACAAAGCAATTACACAGCAATAGCAGGAGAACGATGATAGAAATCGCATTTCTGAAGTTTTGCTCCAATCCAACACATGAATAATTCCTCCTAAGCACTACGGGGAAAGAGTATTAAAAGACTGATATAAACAAAAATTACTGGAAAAAAACAGACGAGGCATGCTTCATCACTCCATCAGAGCCAAGCACAACTAAATTTATACAAAGTGGGCAGAGAAGCATGAAGGGGCAAAGACATTTGTTACTGCTCCGTGTGAGATGAGCTCACAAGGAAATGCATGCTTGATCTTGGCAGTTTTCTGATGTCTTACTCCTAAAGTATCAGCTTTAGTCTTCGTTTCCATGGCAGATACTTTTCTGAGCTTGTATCTTCCACAGATATTGCTAATTTATGCTCTCAGCCACGTCTCTGCAAATACCTGCAGAGCGATTCCATGTGCAGTGGGAGTGGTGACAACCAGGCACACGTGAACATGCCTCAGCGCTTGTTTTCAACCAGGGGACACAAAAGGGGTTGTTTTCTAAAGCCAAAAGATCTTGGTTGATCTTCTGGCGCTGTTTTTTGCCCTAAGAACCCTGACACTGCGCTATCTGTCCAGTGAAGCAAAGTACCTTCAGCATATCAGCCAGATCCGTGTTGCAGGCAGGTTTCACCCTCCCAGAGCACTCTGGGCAGCTCTGAGCACGCGGGGACGGGCAGTGCACGTGGCCCTGCTCCCTCCTGCTCCCCCCTCGCATCTCACATTAGCAGTCTATAAACCATGAGGGTCTTTCCCAGGCGGAGACCCAGCCACACCAAAACCATCTTATTTTCTGGGTGAATTTACCAGCCCTGCAAACATTGAGCAAACAGGTGCCTAGGTGTAATTCTCACCAATTCAGCAAGACCACGGCAAGGTGAGAGGCTGCACGTCTGGCTGGCAAAACAAGAATCCCAGGGGTTTGCAAAGCTGTTGTTTATCCACTGAAGCATGGAACAGCCTGCACGTACAAAAGAAATTGGGACAGACTCGTAAAAAGTAACTCACACAATGACAGGATCAGTGGGAAGCAATAGCACGTGCAGAGGGAGCTCGTGCTGGAGCAACAGCACGGACCAAAGTCCTGGCAGTGGTGGGGAAACCCACGTTCTGATGGGACATGGTGGGTGCAGGGCACAGGGCTGTGCCTGGGCGTGCCCAGCACCAACCGATGAGTTTCCCAGGTAGGAAAGTGGTCAGACACCGAAATGAGCCCATTCCCTCCCCTAAGGATAAAAGCCTGGCAGGCCCTGGCCAGCTGCATGTGGACCAGAGCCTGGATGGAGCTATGGTTGCCAGTCACTCTGGGGCCCAGCCACCTGCCCCACTCTGCAGGTCACCTGGTGAGCAACAGCTTGCAGGTAATGCCCTTCTCTGCTCTCAACCACAAACACCTGCACATGGGCTTCAGGTGCTCTTACCTCTCCCCTGGCTTCTGCTGGCCACTGGAGAGGGGGGTTGCTGGGGCTCAGACATATCCCCTCTCTCTGTCCGAGGCAACAGAAGTTTTAAAGGCAATGTGGAACGAAAAGCATCTGGGTGATGTTCCTTTGGATCTGCTCTTGGCTGTGGTCAGAGGTCACCTCCTCAGCTCTCCGGTAAATAAGGGAAACCCCTGGTTCAAGTGGGATGGGGACAGAGGCTGTTCCGGGAGTCCTTCAGCGAGGGTGAGTAACAGGGTCAGCAACAACAGTAAACAAGCTGCTAACTTTCCAAACACAACCTCTGCAGCATCCGGCCGCTTTGAAACATTAACCAAAATACACTTATCTCTGGCTCCCGGCCTCAAGTGACTTTTGAACCCGCAGTTATTCTGGACTGGATTTGGTTGTGCTCAGTAACACCAGCTGCCTAAGCCCAGCAGAGCTCCAGTGGCCAGAGCCAGCCCCTTGCAGGCAGCCGTGCCCTGTCCCAGTGTATCTTGAGTGGGAAGAGACCCATAAGGGCCATGGAATCCAACTCCCTGCTCCTCACAGGGCTGCCAAAAAGTAACCTAATGTGACTAAGAGTGAGTCCTCCCAGCCCAAGGGCTTGGCGTTGGCCAAGGGTGGTGTGGAGAGCACAGACTCTTTTGGAGCAGAGGTGAGTTTTCTTTCCAGCACCGATGAGCAGGAAATTTAAGGAAAAGGACACTGCAGGCAGGAGCAGGGCAGCAAAGAGAACTTTCCTGCTGCCCCTGAGAGCACTGCCATGTGCAGCTGGGCAGCTGAGGGTGTAAAACCTGGGCATCCCCTGCCTTTGGGATAACAATTTCCTATTAGAAAATGCAGCTGTGTGTGCACTAAAGCTGAGCTGCATCTGCTGGGAATGGAGGACCCCGTGCCCAGAGAGGAGCAGGTTTGCAGTGTTACTGGTGGGCAGAGAGCCAGGTGCTAGTGTGTGCAGGCTCCAGCCAACACCTCTTGCAAGTGTTGCAACAGTTCTCGCCTGGAGTTTTATACGTTTATGACATGATGTATTTTCTGCATGTGATGCTTTTCACGTGCAGCAAGGGCAGGAGTGGAGATTGGGCTGTGCTGGCTCCGTTTCACAGCAGTGGTTGAAGCCTGTTCCGTGGTGGGTCAAAGAAAAGCCATTTCTGTCGCAGAAGCAGAGAGAACTTTCCGTCTTGTCTGCAGGACCGGGATAAATTGGCAACTTAACTGTTAAACTCGCCGGTGACTGTTGGGTGTTGACATCATCGTGATCTCACCACTGTAACCTGAGCCCTCCAGCTTTTTCCCCAGCCTGCCTTTAAATACCAGTCCTGGAGCCAGCACAGCACCCATCTCTCCGACCGGAGCCCAGGGCAAACCCGGCAGCACCCACATAGATGAAAGCAAAGACAAGCTCCAGCACTCCAGCCATGTCGACGTCCCTGCGAGTGAGCCCCTCAGTCCACGGCTACCGCTTCGACACGGCCCTGCGCAAGAAAGCCACAGCCAACATCTTCGAGAGCATCAACGAAGAGTCCCTGCAGAAGCTCTTCAAAAACTCCGGAGACAAGAAGGCAGAGGAAAGAGCCAGGATAATCCTCGCCACCGACCAGGACGTGGAGGAGAAAACGAGAGCACTAATGGCACTAAAGCAGAGGAGAAAAGACAAACTGCTCCAGTTCCTGACATTTCGGAAATACTTCATTAAAGTTCACTGAACCGGCGAAGGGAGCAGAAATGGAGGAGAACATTTGGGGACGGGACTGTTTGTGACCTCCTGCCACACTCAGCATGCTCCACTGCCCCGTGGAACCGGGGACCTGACAGACTGACTGCCCGCAGGGCTTCAGCCCCACAGCAGGCTGCGCGCCGAGGGCGGCATCGGTGCCCGTGGTACCATCGGTGCCCACGGCAGCATCAGTGCCCACGGCAGCATCGCTGTGGACAGCAGTGTCAGTGCCCACGGCAGCATCAGTGCCCACAGCAGCATCGCTGTGGACAGCAGCATCGGTGCCCACGGCAGCATCAGTGCCCACAGCAGCATCGCTGTGGACAGCAGTGTCAGTGCCCACGGCAGCACTGGTGCCCACGGCAGCATCGGTGTGGACAGCAGCATCGGTATGGACAGCAGCATCAGTGCCCACAGCAACATCGCTGTGGACAGCTGCACTGGTGTGAACAGTAGAATGGGTGCCCACGGCAGCATCAGTGCCCACGGCAGCATCAGTGCCCACGGCAGCATCGGTGCCCACGGCAGTGTCGCTGTGGACGGCAGCGTGGCAGCCAGAGGCTCCCAGGAGGAGGGCAGCTCCCAGTGGGAGGCAGCCAGGCTCCTGCAGGCAGCTGTGGGACTGAGCTGTGGGGGAACCCCCCAGCACCGGGTGTGACTCTGGACCTTCTGAGGGACTCAGTGTTCGCTGGCTGCACCCGTGTGCTCTGCCTTCTCAGGCTGGTCCCGCGAAGCTGAGCCCGAGCAGAGCCTCGCTGCTGTGGCTGGCGGGAGGCTCTGGAGACCGATCAGCCTCTGGTCACGGTCACTCTGCATTCGTTCAGTGTGTCCAAACGCACTGCATGGTGCAGCAAGTCCAGCCATCAGGGAACACGTTTGCTCCGGAGTAACTCTGCACAACTGTACCTTCCCTTCCTAAGCTGTATGTGTGCAGTAAAATTCATTTGCACAGAAGCAATAATAATGACAGATCTCCTTGAATTTACTGTGAAGTTCCTTAATATTTTGTTCACTTCCCATTAACACTAAAAATCTAAATATAATAACTCCAGTTCTTCTCTGTGTAGGTTATGGTTGCTATTAGATGAGTACTTACTTCATGGTAATATTTTATGACAATGTTATTATTCTATCAACTATAATTTATTGCATACAGTAATCTGAAAATTAATAAATTATGAAGTAAATATAAATTATCTTGTCTGAAATGCTCAGTTCTCCTGGAGTGGTGGGGTTTAGACTTTTTTAATCATTTCATAGAGAGTTTAAGAGCAGACTGCCTGCACCTCTCCTTCCTCGCCCTGGTGTGGCTTTGGCAGCCGGTCCTCAGGAGCTGCAGCAGCCCCTGGCTTCCCTGCAGCCCCACCATCCCACCTGGTAGCACCAGTTTGGCCCATGGTTGCTATGGTGACTACAGCATCCCCAGAAATACCTCACCAAATTTACTGTAAACCAACTCCAGCGCTAGTTTCCTCTCTGTAATAAAGGAGAACGACACCTTCTGCAAGGAGGAAAGAAGGTTTCAAAAATGACAGTCCAGGGCCAGGGTGGGCAGCACGGCTCGTTGGTCCTTGGCACTCCTGTAGGGCAGAGTGGGAGCCTGCACTTGGCTCCTCACCATCCAAAGAAACAGAAGTGAGTTATGAAGCTTTGACAGCGAAATTGGAAAGTTTTTCTGCAGGTTATGCTGTACTATCATGATAGACGATGCTGAAAATGCTTAAAAATAGCCAAGACTGGTTATTTATAAGTCTGTCCTCTAATAACCGGCTGGGTTAGAAAAAAACATTCCCATGACTCTGCTTAGAGCAACAAAGATAAAGCAGCTTGGAAGAGTGATAGCCCAGCTACAGTCTTTTTGCCTACAGTAAGAACTGCAAATTGCCAATAAGTCAGGGAGACTAGAAATAACCCTTTACATTGCCTAATAGAATGGGCAATTGTAATTATTTATAGCTGGAGTGGGACACATGGGGATTTCCCCTCCCAAGAAGACTAGAGAGAGCTGGTTTGGGATGAACCTGCTTTAAAGAGCCTCCGAAGGCTTTTCAGAACTGCCCTTGCTCAGAAAATTCTGCCTCAGAGCAGGTTTGCTCCAGAGGAAGTTGTCAGTTTTCCAGCATTCGACCTCTCCCAGGGCAGTGTCCCACACTCACTGCAGCTGTTGCACCCACAAATGACACATCCCCACAAACCAGCCACAGTGACACAACCTGCCTCCAATGGGCTGTTTCCAAAAAAGGCCAAACAGGGCCACTCGGTGGCCGCCCACAGCCCGGACCTGCCTCCGCTCAGCGTCTCCCGTCCCCGGGGATGCAGTGCAGTTTCTCCTGCTCTGGTGGGTTTTCCTACAAGAGCTGTTTCCTGTACAACAAGCACTCGCAGTAGAAGCCAAACACAGAGCCCCCAAACCTACGTGTTACTTGCTGGGCCCTGACAATCCTGCTGCCAAGGGTGCTCTGAGAACACCCCCGTGGGGACCAAATCAGCTCTACGCTGTCCCACTGCTTCCCACAGCCCTGGCTGTGCTGATGGGGCTTTGCCCCCCCCTCCCCTGCCCTGGACCATTTGAGGTGTCCACAATGCACCCCCTGTGCCAGGGCCTTGTCACTCTCTGGGCCCCCAAAACCAAAGACAGCTCCTCAGAGCTCCCCACAACCTGGGCAGCCTCGGGCATCACCTGCCAAATGTCTTTCCTTGTGGGACATGAATGAGACAGAAGCCACGATTGTGGCAGACTGAAACCAACACCCACTGAACTGGTTGCTGCTGGCACGACCTAGGATTGCCCAGACATTCCTGTTCACAACACATGCATAACATGATTGATAAGATCCTGTGATTTGGAGACTTTACAGTCTCTCGTCTCATTACATTGAAATTATTGGCCCAAGGGGCATCCCTGATTAAAAAAAAAAAAAGAAAAAAAAGGCCACTTGCAAAGAAGTTACGTGTTTATTGGATTTTTGCAGAGGAAAAAAGGCAGTTTTCCTTGGTCTCAGCCTGTCCACTGCTTTGGCAGCTTTGTGCTCCAGGAAGGTGTCTGACAGCGGGGTTACAAAAAACTGTGATGAATCCTTATGGAACATTTGACAGCGAGAGTTTGAGGTACAAATGTCTAGTCATCCCAGGGCCCTCACACTCACGGTGCTGCTGCTCTGCTTCTGTCCAGGGCTGCACCAGGACGGCTCAGAGCCCCCAGCCCGACCCCGCTGGTGGCAGTCCCTGCGTCCGGGGGGGACACGGCCAAGCCACGCACTGCCAGCACCGTGCTGTGCTCCAGGGTCCTGCCCTGGTGTGTGCAGAGGAGGTGTGGGAGGGCAGGTCACCCATCTGTGCTGTCACCCATCAGTGCCGGGCCCTTCCTGAGCGCCGGGTGCCGCAGACTCGGTGTCTGTCGCCGGCGCGTGCCGCGCTCCGCGCCAGCCCGGCCGCCAGACAGGGCCATTGTCAGCCTCCCCACGCAACAAACAGAGGAAAAGGCTGTTCAAGGAATTTCCTCCCTCCAGGAGCCGGGCGTTTCCATTAATTCTTCTCCGTGAGGCAAACTGGCCGTACTGGGTGTCCCTCTGTCCCGGCATCCTGAGGAACCTGCGTCCCGACAGCTAATTTTATCTGGCTTGTCCAACGCCCTGCCTGGGGCAGGCACAGTGGAGGGGTGGCCACGCAGCCCCAGCCTGAGCAGCCGTGAGGAGAGCATGCCAGTGGTTCCCCACCACCACTGCCACCTGGGGAGAAGCCACAGAAAGCCAGGACAGAAAATGAGAAGTCTTTTGGCAAAAGCTCTGGCTTGACAGACTGGGGAAGATGGGGATGACTCACAGGGTGCTGGAAAGAGAGCCCTGAGAAACGAGGGTGTCAGTGACAGCAGACAGCACAGAGGTCCCACCCTCTGTCCTCCCATCAAACCCCATCTCTCCCCAAAACTGCTCTTGCATCCTGTCCATGGAAAGGCGGGGTTGAAACAAGTCAACAGCCCATCTCAGCCTGACCACGGTGTTCAGGAGGAGATGGGGATGTTCCCCAGTACTGAACACCCAGTACTGTGACCTTCAGTCTCTGGTGAAATCCAGCACACAAGGCACGAGCAGAGTCCAAAGCAGAGCCCTCGCCCGGCCGTGTTTGTGTGCGGGGAGACGGGGTCAATGGCAACACCTCCCTGGCAAGCTTCCCTTGCACACCATGGAGCAAGGGACAAGGTAAAAATTGACTGTTGAGCTGAGCTGCTGCTCTGCTTCACCCAGAGGGACAGACTGTGCTTTGCAAAGCAGAAGAGCAACAGGCCGGGTGCCCCCGGCAGCCCCAGCTCGGCTCCGCTGCAGGGAGTGCCCCATGCTGGAGACAACAGACACAGATGAAACACATTTCATCTGCAGCTGCCAAGGGAAAGCTCCGTCTAAAGCGGGTTAAATGTGAGTGAGGAACTGTAAAGCATGAGATTTGTGGCTGGTTTAGTGTAGTTTTCACAGAAAAGAGCTGGTCTGGGGTTTCAAAGCACAAATGATGCTCCAGTGTCACTTTGAAGTGATAGACAAGGCTATTTATGAGAAGAAAGGCCTCCAAAATACTGCAGGCAACAAGAGATGGCACAATTGCCATTTATCTTTGCTAAAATCCAAAAGCTGGGCTGTGACCAGAATCTTAAAACCCGTTATTCCCAGTGAGCTGCACCCCGAATTTGTGCCTGTGGCATGGCATGAGCATGCTTTGCCGTGGGAAGCAGTGACATTTTTCTGGTTCGTGGCTCCCAGCAGGGGGGTCGGGGAAGTGAATCAGAGCTGAGCCAGCCGGCCGGCACCTCCCGGGCTGCGGCTCCTCCGGCGCCCACGCACAGGGAGCATCATCGGCAGCATCATCGGCAGCATCATCCGCGCGAGTGCGGGCAGCAGCTGGGGCTCAGCACCGCGGCCTGCATCCTCCTCCGTGGAAAACCCGCTTCTGCCAGTGACTGAGCACTGCCCCAGGCCTGGCGGGGCCACTGATTCACGCTGCAGCCACTGCTTCCCAAAACACCCGGCTGGGAACACCCTGGAGCGGCTCCCGGGCACTGCACACCAGGCAGCCCAGCCGAGCCCTCCCGCTCCCCACCCATCGCACCTCACCTGCCCGGGGGCCAGGACCCGGCACTCCGGGGAAAGAAATTCCCTGTGGTATCCCTGGGAAAGCTGCTGCTCTCTCACATCACTGGAAAACAATTCCATTTTTAAAACATTCAGGCACCACAAAAAAAAGAGGATTTCCATTGTCTTTGCGAAGTAAAGAGGCTTTAATGCTTTAAGGAATTAGGCAAAATCTGGCACACGAACACCCCAACACAACTCAAGGTACTTTCTCCACCTGCTGCTGTTACTGCTTGGACCATAATGGAAAGGGAAGAGAAAACTGTCAAATTGTTCTTCCCAGACTGGCCATATTCCAGCTGGGTTCTGTTTAAAATTCACCTGCCATCCTAAATGCTGAAAAAATTGCAATCCAGACATGGGTTTTTTCTCCCCCTCTCTCTGAACAGTAAAGTACAAGACAAAGTTTATCACTACAAATATGCTTGGGAGCCATCGGACCCTGTTCCTGCACTAGACTTTCCAGGAGGCTCCAATTTGCACCTTTGCCCAGTGCCAGGATGGCAGCACAGGGCTGCCAGAGAGGACAAGGATAAACCTACGATTCAAAGGCAAATTGAAACCTTGAGCAGAGTGCAGTCCATGGAAAAATTCCAGATGACTTGAAGGATTTTGTACAGAAGTAAAAAAACCTTGAATATACTCTGCAGAAAGTACTGCCAAACACATGATGGTTTCATCCTGATTCAAACAATAAACCTCTTCCCAAACACTGAGTGTTTTGGCTGCAATAAAAGTATGCAAAAATGCATTATGAGGGTGGAGAGGCATTTATCAAAGTCAAGGACCTGGTTTTCCCTGGCTACTTGGCCAGAAAATAAAATAGCTCTCTTTTTGCCTTTTTTTTTTGAGAAGGGACTAAAACATTTTCTGCCTTCTGAGGTTAAATATTTGCAAGTCAGAGAGAAAGAAAAGCCCTGTGTTACCCTGAACCAACAGCCCCAGTCATTGCAGACAAACCCAAGAGCCACCTGAGCAATTAACCCTCAAATCAGGACAATTTTCACAGCTGTTTTCCGTCTGCCTGCAAGAACTGATGCACGTTTATATCCTGGCCGTTAAAGATAAGCCTTTTACATTTATTTTCCCCCTATATTTTCCTTATAGCAGCTTCTATCCGTCACGCGCTCAGCCAGGTGACACCCCCTGCAAACCCCCGTGTGTGGTGGGGAAGAGCAGGCGAGCGGAGCGAAGCTGCAGACCACGCAGCAGCTGCACTGCAGAGCCAGGAGCCAGCACGGGGCAGGGGGCCAGGGGGTGCAGGGGGGCCAGGGCACAGGGGGGCAGGGGGACAGAGGGGGCAGGGATGAGGAAGGGTTATTCTGCTTCCCAGAGGCCCCACCTGCAGCCAGGCTTGGCGTGGGCAAACACCTCTCAGAACTCACACAGGCCGGCAGCCGGGCTCCCTGGCCACGGGTCACTGATGGGGACAGCCAGTGCCTCGGATTTTTAGGCAGGCATGAACATGGGGGTGGCTTTGGAGGGCTGAGGGGATTCTTGAGAAGCTCCTTCCTCCCACACCGCGGGTGTGAGTGTGAGCCTAAGGCAGCAAAGCTCTGCAGCACGAAGGAGGCAGAGGGCAAGGGGCCCTCTGTTTGCCTGAGGGTCTCTGCAGCTGGGAGACCCTGGGTTTGCAGCGATCAGTCCCTGCCTGTGCCCCCCTCGGACTGAGCCTCAGCACACCCCTCTGTGCTCTGCCAGCCACATCCCCTGGCTCCCCGGAGTGCCTGTGACATAAACCCTTACACGCTTGATTGCAGGGCTTACAGTTCGCCATAAGTAAATAAATTAGGTATAATTTAATATTTGACTGTTAGATTTACTGTTCTACTCTTTACAGCTTCTCAGGTGGATGCCCAGTAATTGAGCGAAATGAAGAGCCCCATTAATTCCCGGCAGCGCGGAGGGGAAACCTTCCTCGCCCTCCAGCCCGAGCCCAGTCCCCCCGCAGGGGATGGGGAGGATGCTCCTGGCTTTAGGGGGGCAGGCATTGCTCTTTGCCTGCAGCTGATGCCCGGAGCCACACAGACCCACCCAGGGCAGCGCAGAGTTCAGAGTCTCCTCTCAGAGCCCGGGTGAATTTGGCACTAAACCCGGCGATGACCTGAGCTCGCTGTTACAGAGTGAAATTCAGCTTTGCTGTGACTTTGAGACTCTTGAATTTTGAATAATGTAACCTGGTTTTTATAAGATATTAAAATTCAATCTGTACTGGCGTTTGAAGCAGTGTCCCAACATATTTTAGCAGCTTCCCAGTGCTGGATTGCATCACAGCCCTGTGAGGGACAGAGGCTGGGGCTCACCTCCCTTATTTTAGATCAAATCCTACTCCAAGTTCTCTGATTATGTTAATCTCTGTTGCAACACTATTCTCTGCAATCTGTAGTGTAGTCAGCATGTTTGGGTCCTTCTCCAGGGTGGGTTCAAACACAGTCTGATTCCCTGAAGTCCCATCCTATGGGAATTACATTTGCAGTGTGATCTCTTCCCACACAGCTACAAATAGAAGTCTGCAAGTGTCAGTGCCAGGAGAAAGCTAATAAAATAATTCCATTTTGTACTTGTTTCTTCAGGGTTTGGTTAGTTCAGGTATTGAGTCCTAAATGCTGCCCCTTGTCACTTTATGCCAGTTCTTAGTTTAACCTAGAGTGGTTGCAGGCACTTCTCAGAAACATCTCACTTCAGCCGACCAAAAAAACCTTCTTGGAAGGTAATGCCCTGCCTCTGCTGCTGACTGAGCTTTGACCAAGCAAACCCAAATTATCTTTGACTGAGGAAAACACCACTGAGTTTGGCCTGGCCTTACCCTCACACACCCCTCAGAGGGGCAAATCCCTGAGCAGGATTCCAGGTTAAACATCAGTGAAGCGCTGAGAGCCGCAGACCATGGCAGCATCTAGCACAATTCCACATTTCAATACCATTGATATAATGTTTCCTTGATTTAGTGAGGCAGGAGGATTGGGCAGGAGCACTGAACCCACTCCTGGTGGCTCCTCTGTGGCTCGAGCCCAGCACGATGGTTGTACCCAGAGGGATCTGCTGCCGAGAGCCAGGCTGGGTCTCTCAGACCCCGGGACCTCCACGCTCACACTGCACTCATTTTCTCTTTCAATTATTTTCCAAGCTGCTGTAAACACAGCCAAACCAGCCAGCAAATTGAATCTTTCCCCCTTTATGAGAGGTATTCGAAACGGGAAATGATTTGCAAGTGAACAGTGTGTTATGTCGGTGTCCAAGTCCCTGCAGCAAACTGACATCATGGAAAGGTCCCACAGCAGCCCTCAGAGGAAACAGCATGCTTCTGCTAGATCACTTCATGGGGGTCTGGCCTTCCCTTGAGACCTAAACACTGATTTAGGGAAAAATCTTGCTTTGAAAAGTAATTACCATTTCCCCCTGGATTTGCACAAGAGCTCAGCGGGGCCGGGTGACACTCATGTGCCACAGCTGCATGTCTGTCCCCAGGACTGGGGCCAGGTGTCTGAGTGCTCCCCCTTCCTTCCTGTTAACCAGTTTTATCTTTAATTTTATTTTATTT
>JAYRBT010000060.1:1938725-1996846 GCA_036023395.1 Myiotriccus ornatus | reverse complement strand
TGATGCTGCCTTTGGTCTGTGGGGCTCAGCAGTGAGAGTGCGGTTGGTTGATCATTAATCACAAGTAATCTCGTTAAAAACATATCTGCTGGTAGCATTGATGATTTCCAAATTACTTTGTGCCAGGTAACACCAGAGTAGGCATGACCAGCCTGGACAGAAACTCCCTGACTGGTCCCAGTAATGCCCACCACAGCCTGTCGGGTCTGTGAAGTTCACCCTTGCCAAAGTGTTTCCAGGACAGGGGATTTGGGATAAACGCTTCACCCCAGTGACTCACCAGCTTCCTCCCCGTGTTCCAGGTTTCCTACGCGTGCTTTGGCAACAGCAAACGCACCACATTTCTGTGAGGTGTTTCATACCGTCATCCCCCTTTGCTGGAGCAGCGCCGGTGGCTGAGGAGACCGGGCGTGCCATGGCCAGAGCCCCATGGCCAGAGCCCAGCCCCTGGCACCGGCCTGGGGGTATCTCACAGCCGCACCAGCCGTCGCGCAAAGGCTCCGGCGCGGTGCGGGTGCCGCACCCCGGACGCGGGGCCAAGGGCACGGCGCTGGTGACGCCGCTCTCGGCTGCAGAACGGGAACCGCAGGCCAAGGGCAGAGGGAAGAACATCCTGCCAGGGCAGGAGGGAGCTGTGAGGCTGCGGTGGGGAGCACGGCTGGGAGCTGGGAGCCCCCCACCAGCTGCACCCGCACTGCGCCGGGACCCTGCAACCACTGCACCAGCATCTGGGGAGCAAAACCCGTGTGCCACAGGACATGTGGGGCACAGAACCCCTGTCACAGAACACGTGGGGCACAGAACCCGTGGCACAGAACACGTGGGGCACAGAACCCGTGTGGCACAGAACCCGTGTGGCACAGAACCCGTGGCACAGAACCTGTGTGGCACAGAACCCGTGTGGCACAGAACCCCTGTGGCACAGGACCCGTGTGGCACAGGACCCGTGTGGCACAGAACCCGTGGCACAGATTCAGCTCCTCTTTGTCGCACGTAACAGCCAAAAAATTCTCTCCAGAAACGCGGTGACTGACGAGGGCAGTGACGCAGGTGGGATGTTCTGTGTGTTGTGACTGTAAGAAAACCCAAAATATGTAAGAAACCGCTCAATAACCCAGCACCAGGGTTCTCTCTCTGCATTCCTGAGGAATGCCTGGAGCTGGCATTCCAACAACGAGCCATCGATGCTCTCCATCGGCCTTGGCAGCCCACGCTGCCCAGAGCAGCAAAATCACACCACCACCACTGCCCGAAAATGTGCACGTCTGTGAGTGTTATAAAATGCAAGGGACTCGCAGTGCACCAACAAAACCCTGTGCAGATTCAGAACTAAAAGCATCCTCGATTCACTTAAAGGGACATGTCAAAGCCTCTCTTGATTGTGATAAATCTCATTCCTTCATCTGTGAAGGTGACATTTCAGGCAAATAGTCCCAAGAAATTGAGTGGAACAAGGAAGAGTTTCCTGTTTTTTAAGTGATCTCCCGTGATGACAAAGCCCAGCATGGGAGCAGCCGGCTGCATGGCTGGTGCTCAGGTTTTTTAGGTCCTTGTTGTTCCCAGGCAGGCAGATGGAATTCGTCACAAGAAGCTAATCAGGGACACTGAGACCTAGTTGCATTTACAGGGATAAAATCTCAGTTTGAGGAGTCATTAGAAACCTGCCTCTCACAAGCACACTGCCTGCTAAGTCACAGACCATTTCCCAGGCAAACCATTCCACTGGAGCCTGGCAAAATGTCCAGGAGAAGAGCAGTGGGACTCGTGCATGGGGGTCATTAACCTGGGTCTGTCCCTTCTGCCAGGGCAAAGAGGAGCCTCATCACTGCAGCAGTCAGAGGGATGCAGAATGTGGAGAGGGAAAACAAGAGCAGTCAAGTAGCTTGGCCTTTAAACCATCCAGTGGGTGCCTCTCCAGGGCAAACCCTTCCCCAGCTCCTGCAGTTTGGAGGTCAGACTGAAAATCCCCTTTCTTCCTTAGAGAGGGGAAAAGCTCTGGAGGCTTCCAGGATCCCCACAAGCACCCAGCAACACCAGCAGCCAAAAAACAGCTTCCGAGCCAGGCTGGACACACCCTTCTCCTGCCTCCGCCTCTGTCCCAACACTGCTCTGGCTGGATGGGTATCAAGAGCCCCACTGCCTTCCCAGCAGGAGGAGCAGAGAGATGCCCCCTGAGTGCTGATGCAGCTGAGGGGTTGTGGGGCACTGGGGGGTGCCAGGCACTGGGGGCTGTCAGGGCTGCCAGCCCGGCACCCGGCCGCCTTCAGGGAGCCTTTTTTGAGCTGGTAGGTGGAATTGCAAACAGGAAAGTGCTGAGCCAGCTGGGAACAAGCTGTTCGGCTGCCCCTGGGTCTCTCTCTCCCAGCAATATTTTAATTCCAGCTCTAACTGCCAAGAAAAGGAGCTCCTTAATCAGCAGAGCCGGGAGGAAGGGCAGCTCTCGTTCCCACACGCCGCGGCAGGGCGTCCCTGTGGCCACCACCCTTCCTTCCCCTGCATGCCCCTGGCCATGCCTGTGCCAGCCACGCAACAATCCCTTTCTGTGTCCTCATGAGGGCCAGCACACACCAATTATGCAACTCTTGGTCTTCCTTGTTCTCCCCAGAAAGAGGGGCTGCTCTGGGGAAGCCGCAAGCATTCCAGGAGAGCTGCAAATGTCCCTGGTTTATGCTCTTCCAGAAGACTCAGCCTTTGTAGTTTATCAACTCGACATGTTCCAGAGAGAGGGAAACAATCTCCCCCACCTGCGGTTTGCCATTTTTCTGATGTTTTCTTTACCCCTGATGCAGCACCCAGCAAATTCTGCCTTGTACCAAAAGCCATTTCTGTCAAATTAGGTTAAAAGGAAGTAGTGGAAAACTAAAAGCTCTGCGTCTAATCCTGCCACCTGGAAAATCAGCAGAGAAATATAATTTTGTAGTCTTTCAAATTAAATCAGATTCTGGGCACTCTGCTGATGAGTTAATCCAGCACTGAGTGAAATAGCTCTGCTCAACCATGACCAGGTTTAGGCACGTTCAGTTCATGGCAAAGCAGTTCCAGTTCAGAGGCGCCGCTTTTAATTGTATCCTCACCCTATTTCTTTTAATTTTATAATTTGCCTAGTCCTTTGTCCATTAAGGAGCTCTCAGCAGGAGGTGGCCATCGATGGCAGAGCTGCTCGCTGCCATGGAGAGCAGAGGCCGGGGACCTGCAGGTGGGTCACCACGTCTGTCGGTGATTTGGGTGGCCTTTCCCTTCCCTGCAGCCTGTGGCTCCCACCCACCCAGCCTCCAAGCTGGGGGCTCCCACAGGACCAGCTGATCAGGGATCAGGGATCAGGGCTGCTCCCCAGCACTGCTCAGGTGTCTCACTCCTGCTGAGGACGCTCGGACGTCCCTGCTGGTTTTGCTGGGCTCCCTGGGTGGCCACACTCTGAAATCCCTCTGTGCATGTTCCCCCAAAACAGATCAAAAAGGGAAAATACCTTCAATTCTCTCCTTTTAGTGTGAGCCCCAGTGCTTTCCAGCACTCCAGCTGCTGCTGTTTCCTGGAGGAGTTATGGACTGGAACTCAGTAATTATGGGCTGGATTCATCCCTCCTTAACTCGCTTTCTCTGCAGAGAAGTAACAACACTGGCTGAAGAAAACTTACCTGGGGCTGCTGAGATCTCTGTCTGAGACTTTTCAAGTTTTAAATTTAACAAGTTTAAGGATCATGAAGTGTTTCTCTTCTTTTCCTGGCCTGGGAAGGAGCAGGGCTGCCTGCATCCCGCAGGGACTCCAGCACTGCTGACCTCTGCAGGCAGCGAGGCAAGGCTGCAAAGCGGACATCAATGACTACAGCTATTTTTGTTGAAAAACAGAAATGAGATATTCTTCAAATAAAAAAACCCAAACAAAGGTAAACATGAATGGGGTGGTTTTGTTCTGAAAAGCTTTTCTGGTATCAAGAAAAGTGATCTTACACAATATGGTGTTTTGGTTTGGTTTCACTCTTGTTTTCCTAATTTACAACGTGTTTTAGCATCTCTGCAAAATATCCCTCAGGCTGCCAATGGCAACAGGACCCAGAGCGGTGATTTAACATGAGAGAATATGTTCTCTTACACCATTTTTCCACACTCTCCCCTTTGTGCTGTGATGTCATTCAACCACTTAAAACCAAGTCCAGAGGCTGGATCTCCATCCTGTCCTTCTGCTGGTGGCTGTGAAGTTGCCACAGTTGCCACAGACTGATGCTGTCATCCAGCAACATCTGCCTCTTCCCTATGGATGCCACCTGGCACTTTGCAGAGATCCAGTCCCTCCTGGGTGCCCGGCCGTGGGTGATCCCAGGAGTGGGCCCTGCAGAGAGGAGGAGGAGGAGCAGGAGGAGGAAGGAGAAGGTTATCCCCCTGGGCAGCACCGCCCTGGGACGCAGCACAAGCCCCGTGGTCACCCGAAGGCATTTTGCTTTTAGGACCAGTGACACTGCCTGAGTCAGGCTGCATGTGTCGCCAGGGACACACCAATAGCACCTGAGTGGACACTCACTGCTGCTCCAGGGACGCACCAGCCACCACCATCACGAGTCTAAAGCGAGGGTTGTGAAGAAACCAGCAATAATCCCTGCCAGCCACTGCAGCTGCACAGGCGTGAGCGAGCAGAGCCGCTGGGAGAGCAGCTGGGCTCAAATGGAGCACGAGGGCAAGGAGAGGCTGAAAGCTGCTCCCTCGCCCCTGTTTGGCTCTTCTCCCTGTGCAGGGAAGGCAGTTTGCATTGCTGCTCCTCCTGCAGGCCCGACAGTTGCTCCAGAAGAAGATGATGAATTTATCGCTCCTCCCTGAGCGAGTGGTGATGGATTGTTTGTGGAGCTGCGGAATTTCCCCAGACCCCAGATGGAATCCAATCTCCTGGAAACGTTTCATTCCTCATCCGCAGGGCTATCTGGAATGGGCAGGTGCTCAGGAGTACAGCTTTACCTGCAACTGTCTGGTGCAGCACTTTGATTTGTTTCCTTTAAAGAGGCTCGAGGGTGCCTTAAGAGGCCGTTTCCAGGATCCAGAGGAAATGGCAGGATTTGATCTCTCTCCACGGTCTTGTATGTAATTACTGGGAGGAGGGAAGGAGACAGTACAAAGACTCAGAGAGGTTACAAGAAATTATCCAAAGCCAGCAGCCAGAAATCCACCTCTGCTTGGATTTGGGGGAGGCATGGGAACTTCCCCACTTGCAGGCAGGACCGGGGCCAGTGACAGCCCCCCTGCAAACAGCCACTGCTGGAGGCACATTCCCTGGGACTGGGGCACGGGCTGGCAGAGGAGGAGCAATCACCGCCTGCAACAAGCAGAGCCAGAGGCTCGGCTCCATCCATGGCCTGCACTTTCTCCACCCCTCTCCCATCCCCACGGGCAGAGGGCACTGGGCAGCGTGGGTGCACAGAGCAGCTCTTGGCAATGCCAAACTCACCTGTGTTAAGCTCCACAGCTCCATGTTTTGAGAGCCCAGCTCCCCAGGACTGTCTCTTGGAGAGAATTTCTTACACATCACCCAGTTTTAGTGCCATTCTATTTCATTTGCTACCTTACCCTAATCATTTTTTAACACTCATTCAATTTGCATTTCTCTCTCTTCATCTGTTCCTGGTATTTTATTTTTTCAATAAACTAAGTAATTTAGTGGCTCTACTCCCAAGCCTCCAATTTAGAGCATGGATGAGGAGGCTGCAGCAAGAAGCCCCAGTTTAAATCTGTCACTCAAACATAACTTAATCTATCATCCTCTTTACAACTAAAACTGCTCTAGGGGAAGGAAACCATGACTGGGACTCAGTTTAACTTTAAAACATCCACCAATAGAGCTTTCTAGTGCTCTTGCTGTGCACAGGCTATTAGAAAATTATGAAGTTATACAGACCTTGGACAACACAAAGTCACAACAGTTCAGGTCCAGAGGCAGCTGCAGAGCCTTTGAAGAGCCCAAGGCCACATCCCCAGTGCCATCACTGTGGTGTGGGCTCTGTGGCACAGCTGCAGTGCTTTCCCACTGTTTTTCCATTTCTGGACCTCTAAAAAAAGTCAAGGGAATTAAAGACACTAAAGATATAACTGCTTCTCTTTGTTACCTTTCCTGCCCACTGTGAGATAGCCCGTGGACTTACCAAACTGACACCCAGGCTCTGCTTCAGCAAAGCCACAGCAGATTTGTACTGCCCTGTGAAAATGCAGTGACTTGAGAAACAGCGTAAATTAGGATAAAGGTGTGTATTTATGGGAAGAAATTGAGGAAAAGCAACTCACCTCTCTCCTGGGATTTGTGCTTTGGGTTTGCTCTCGGCTTTGCTCTCTGCCAAGCCCCAGCAGCTCAGAGGCAGGATCTGTTGATGCTACAGAAAGCGAAGTCCTGCAGAGCAGTCAATGGGAAATAATGGATACCAATTACACAGCTGGAACAGCCGACTGGATCAGGTTTTAGAACTCTTCACTCTTGGGGTCTTCTTAATAAATCCATCAGGAGAGGTGTCATATCCTTTATAGCAATATGTTTCAATGTTTTATTTCCTATGAGGGAGCGACTGGCTGCTTTACAAAATGCTCCTCGGGGTCCCTCCCAGCCTCATGCAGGAATCAAAATTGATGGGACAAGGACATGAGCTATTTGCTCTCTAATGCAGGGACCAGTTTGCCACAACATTCGGATATTGCTGCTGGAAACCAGATGGATTCCTTCCCTTCTGCTTCAATCCTGCTTATGGCACAGGGGCAGCTTCTGAGGAATGATTTAGTGAGGTGCTCAAACCTCAGGTCACCTAAAAGCAAATCAGCTGTGGAGGAGCACCTGCATTTTGTGGCAGGCAGAAAAGAGCACTGTCCCACCAGGGTGTGAGAGCAGACACATCACCCAGACCAGGATGGAAAATTATATTGAACAGGGGTAAAAAAACCCCACCTCATCTTTGTCTATCACTTGCAGTTTTTTATCTGCATTTTTGTTGAATCCAGCCACCAAGTCAAGTGCTGGAAGCAGAAATGAAGCCTTCTTCCATGGCATCTTCCCTATGGTAAATCTAATTAAACAGCCATTAAAATGTGTGTTAGCTCAATTGTATCAAGGTGACCTGGAGCTCCTGCTAAATGTTAACAACAGCATTCCCCACTAACTGGCATCCGAGAGGGAACAGGCAGTACTGTTTCTCCTGATGTGGCTTTTAGATGAATGTGGTTATTAAAGTGCTTTGTGTGCCACAGATTCCCAAATAAATGAATCTCATTTTCTGGCAGCTGAAGCGCTCTGTGTGCCCCTCCAGCACTCCCAGCCAAGGCTGGCACATCCCAGGGAGCATCCCGGCCGGGCTCCGGCCCCGCAGGATGCCAGGGGGGCTGCTCAGGGACAAGAGGGCACAGGCAGCACCTCCAAAAGCCTGGCCAGAGAAGTGCTAAAATGTCAGAAAGGCCAGGAGAGAGGGCAGAGCCTTACCTGTGGAAGGTCCCTCCGCCTGCAGACAACAAGGCTGATTGTTTCCCAGCCAAAGCGAACACCTGGCTGGGTGTTCAAACATCTTTAAATCCTTAAGTCTCTATTCAGATTAAAATCTGGAAAGATTTCCTGGGTTTACGCTGGCCTGGCCTCCAGTCTCAAAGCCACACACAGTTCATGTCCATAAAAACTGTAGACTGAATTCCACATCCCTCCCCACAACTAGACCTGCTAGTGCCCAACAAAGAAATATCTATTTTATAAGCAATTTATCCTGCAGAGGTTAATGACAGCAAAATGCTAATGATAACCAATGATGAGACTGAAAACTGAGAATTGTATCTGTTCATTACTGCATGTTTTCATCATGCACCCTAAGAAGTATCATTATGCTAAAGAAAATGTTCACCATGTACTAAATCAGACAGATCTGCATCTAAAAAACTGCTTCCTTTGGTTGTTACCTTATGTTTGCCTTCACAAGTTTATTCCTTTAAATGCAGCTATGGTTAAAAATAGGAAGTCTCCCACCAAGCTACAAAATAGCTGAACAGGTGGGAAATGTCTCACTTCCCCCTTGCACATGTCAGCAGCTGCAGTTTGGGCACCGGGGCTACATGACTGCAGAAATCTCCCCCCATGGTGTGTGCTGGGGGGCTGGAGGAGCAGGAGACTTGGGAACAATGAACACCTGGGTGCAGGAGCAGTTCCTCAGTTTACTTCCAACAGCAGCACCGTGTGCTTGCAGGACTGAGCCTCATCTGGGCAACTCAAAAAAATTCTGTGCTTATTTGCAGATCTTTCCTGTTCTGTCTTGTTTGGCATTTGAATTTCTGATTATTAAAGCATGCCTTTGTGTGAATCCTTCAGCTATTACAATACATCTCTGCTGAACAGGGAAGGCACGGCAAAACTAATTAAATGCCATCCAAGAGCTTTACTCTGCCATTTACAGAAACACATTAAACCGTGAGGAATGGCTCTTCTGGAATCATCGCAAGGCGTGCACAAGTGGCTGTTTTTTCCCGTCATGGACTGTCTTGCACACAGGGGAGGCAGCACAGAGAGGGCTCATGGGCAAAGACCAGCACAGCACGGCACAGCACCACACTTGGCAGAGAGGACACACATCTATAAACCCAGGAATTGAGCAAGAATGCAGATAGGGAAGGGGACAATGTACACGGTCCAGAGTCACCCTCTGCTCAGCCACAGCACAGGACACACAGAGTGTGGGGTGCACAGCCTGTCCCCCCTGCCCACTGCCAGGCTGGGCACAGCACTGCTCTGCCCACAGCCTTCACCCGGGGCAGAGCATGGCTGAGGCTGCTCCACAAAACCCCTCTGTCACCTCCACCAGGAGCACTGAAAGGAATGAGGGCAAAAGCAAGCAAAGGGCCGACGTGGAGGATTGCTCTTGGAAGGGACAAGGGACACAAATGAGCAGTTCTATGCAGAAATCTACTGTCACAAGGGGTAATGAATTAAATGAAGTGGAAAGCATGGCATGAACTGGAGATTTGCTGTAGTGACTAATGTAATTAACCTCTATTGAAATAATTAAGCCTCCTAATTTGTGCTGCATGAGCAGCACAGCTGCCAGGGCAGGTGTGGGCAGCCCCGTGCTGGCTGTGGGTGGGTGGCACCCACCACACCGAGGGGCTTTGGCTCCCCTCGGCACCACGGGGCTGCTTGGCTGTGCCAGGGATTCCAGGATCGGAGCCAAGGGCAGATCCAGGAATGGACCCCAGCACTGGGCAGGCACCACGAGGGCACCACGAGGGCACCACGGGCACCATCGGCATCGCCCGAGCAGCCCCGGATCATTTCTCGGGGCAGTTTCTCAGGTGTTGTGAGACATCAGTGTTCAGAATGGGGAGAAGCAGGGGCTCCCTGGGCTGCACAGTCCTATGGGCTGCCTCCCAAAGCTTGGATTGACAGCCTTCAAACCCCATTTCCCTTGTCCTGGTGTGTCCTGTCTCAGCAGGATGCTGCTCTACAGCTCTGCCTGCAGCACAGCCCAAATAAACCACAAAAGGTTTAGGAAGAAAACATTGTGATCACAAATATCCCACAAAATTCTGTGGCCCATTCCTCTTGGACTAGACCTGCCTCCTCACAAACTGTGACATTTTTCCTTCTTTCAGCACAGGATTGCTTTATGCCAGTCAGGGAAGCAAGGTTTGTTGTCTCTAGTTATTAATTTACTTTTATTGACTGCAGTGCCTTTCCCTGTTTTATTACCCAATAGCTCACACCAGCAGAACAGCTTTTCTTTTAGGTTACACATAAACGTTTGACTTTCCCAGACGGGCACCAAGGAGAGGCAAAGCCGATGTGGTGCATTGAGGCACCTGCCGGCTGCATCTGCTGCCCTGACCCCGCCGTCCCCAGGGACACCTTCCAGCAGGCCAGGCTGCTCACAGCCTTGTCCAACCAGCAAAAATGCTGATCCCTTTTCCCCCCTTTCACTGCTCAAGGCATATGATAAAAAAGCGTAAGATTTAGATTGATTTTTTTCCCTGTCCTAAAAATACGCTCTGAAACGCTTCCATTGTCCACATGCTGCTCCCTCTGATAAGGCACAATTTCGTTCTATAGCAATTATTTTGAACACCACTATTACATCGACTGTGAAAACCCAAGAGCACCACGGAAGGTTCTGGGGTTATTGAACCACCGGGTTCCTTCCCTGCTGCTGATGGACACCTCCTGCTGCAGCTGGGACAGCAGGGAGGCAAAGAGCTGCTTTTTCTTTGAGAAAAGTGACAACTGAAAGGAGTCCTCTGCTCAAACACCCGCTTGTGCTAAAGCTAAAAAATAAAACTAAAACCAAAAGTAGCTCAGGTGCTTGGCTGGTTTTGAAGCCCAACAGAAGAAATTCCCAGTTCCCGGAGCTGCTGGGAACGGGCCATGCAAGGGGATGGCTCAGCAGGGCGGGGCAGCCCAGCAGAGAGAAGGGGCCTGGAAGCTCCATCTCACTCCCCCCACGTTTAGGGATGTGCAGGACCCAGCCAGGGGCAGCTCTGGGGCAGAGGATCAGCCGTGGGGCAGTGCCACGGTGAGGGGCAGAGCGGACTCTGTCGATGTCCAGCACCGCTGCTGGATGTGCCAGAGCTGTGCCAGGGCTGGGTGAGCTCACCCCTGCCAGGACCAGTGGGCTGCTGCTGCATTAACGAGAGGCAGCATCAATCCTAATTCTCTGCATCCCTGTCAACGGCGCTGAGCAACACAGCTGCTCTCTAAATTTGATTAGAGCTATATCACAGCTGAAGATAATTGGGGGACGTGTCATTAGTCTTACATCAAGTACAGCATGCATTTTGTCTTTCAGGCATATTTACTTTAACTTCACAAAGGATTAAATGAAGTTTACAGTGATATGCAACAATTGTTGTGAGAAGGTGAGAACTGAGAAAAGGAAAGAGAAAAAAACCCACACAAATGGGAGAAAAATTAGCTGAGCACTGTCTGATCCTCCCTTTCTCGCTCTGCTTTAGATGATTTTCCCAATTCAACCGATAATAGAAGAGTTCCTAAGAAGAAATTTGGGAGAAACATCTCCAGAAGTGTCCTGGTGAATGTGCAGGAACCAGAAGATGCACTGTGGCCCTCGACATGCACGACCCAGAGACGTGGGGGCACAGGGCACTGTCCTGCCCCCTGAGCTGCCAGCAACCCACCAGTGCCCTGTCGTGGCACAGGAGCTGGCCAGGACCCAGGGGGCTCCTCTGGGTTTCAGTGCCCTGTGCACACACCTGACCTCCAACCCTTACTAGTGATGAGGTACAATTTGTAGAAGAGAACCTCTCCCGTGGGGGAGATGTTCTCCTTCGTCAGGCAGACATCCATCGCTCAGTTGTGCTGTTTGATTCTTTTTTTCCCAGATTTTATATATGGGACAACTATTTTCTGTCCAGACCAGAGCAGAGAGGTCCAGACACAGCAAAGCACCTCCAGCAGCTCCTGAAGGACAAGGCAGGGGCAGGAGGAGTTCCTGGTGAGTGCAGCTGAGTGCCAGGCACAGCATCTCCATCTGCTGGCATTCAAAGCCCAGGACATGCTCTGATCGCTAATCCTGCTTTTCACAGCCCCAGATTTGTGGGTCTGCACTGCAGGTGTGAGGAATTGTTCCTCAGCCCTCCAGACTAACAGGTAATGCGTCCCCCTGGGAATACACAGGCACAGAGAGATCCTCGGATGCTTCTCCACAGCCCTCAGCTCTGCCAGAGATATTAAAGATCTGTACATTTGTTTGGGGGTTCATTACCCTGGAAGATTGACAGGCTCCCACTGAGTGTTTATATGAATCTGTTGAGTCTCTACATTTAATTACACCCGACTGAGTGCATTAACACACCCATGAATTTTTAAAAGCTATCAGTTTTATTCTGTTTGA
Source organism: Myiotriccus ornatus (assembly GCA_036023395.1). Lineage (NCBI taxonomy): Eukaryota > Metazoa > Chordata > Aves > Passeriformes > Tyrannidae > Myiotriccus > Myiotriccus ornatus. Next base: position 1,985,010 of record JAYRBT010000060.1, on the reverse strand, counting down.
CTCCAAACCTGACAGTGTGAGTTGCTTTCCAGCACATCCTTCCCTCCAAGCCCTTTTCCCGGGTGGCTGCAGCTCAGCTCTGGCAGCTTCTGATCCCGAGGAGACTTCCCCCCACGGATCCCACTCCAGCAAAGCTGCATTGCCAGCAGGAAAACACCAATTCCAGCCCACAGGCCCTACAGGGGATGTCTGCCACGAGTCACGACAGGAAAGGCTAATTGTGAGGGAAGAAATACATTAACAAGACTGAACTGGGTCAGAGAGGAGCCCCCTGCACTAGGTCAGCAGCACTTCCCTCTCTAGACCACCAGCTCCATCAGAAATGGCCTTTATTCAGGAATAAATTAGTTTAGTTCCCAGTTGCTCCTGCAAGGCATGAGACAACACACAACTCCTTTTCCCAGGGCCCTCTGATCTGATCCTAGTGCTCGCCCCATGGAGAACTAGCAGAACTCTGAAAGGTGAGCTGCTTAAACGCTAGTGACAACATATGAAAATACAATATTTTAATTTCAATAAGCTGCCAATTGAAAAAATGAACTGGCATGAAGTACAGCAAGAGGAGAGTCTGGCACTGGCAGAGTGGAGAGGGAGATTTTCCTTTTAACTGGAGTCTTACCCACAGTCTGGAGAGAGGCAGCATCTTGTGCTATTTTTAACCTGCCCAAATATATTATTTGAATGCTGTGAACTTTAAGTGAACAGCTACTTCTAATAAACATTAGAAAAACTTGCAAAAAGCAGCTATTCCAGGCAGATGAAACCATACTCTGGTGATTAACAGCACCTCAACTTTCAAATAGCTGCAGCCAGAAGGGCCATCAAGCGGTTGTTCCAGGCTGGATTGCCTTGTCCCTTGTTTTCTGCTGCCTGGGCAGCCAAGTCAGGCTTTAAATACTTGTTTAATCGGTTGGTAAATGGGGCAGTTTATTACCTTCCTGCAATTCTGCCTTTCAGCTGCACTGCAGCAAAGCATCCCCCGCACGGGCCCGTGCGTCCCCTGGTGTCACCGTGCTGCCCCGGGAATGTCTCTCCAGCCTCAACAGCCAGAGATTTCCATCTGTTCCCTGGGCACTGCACCAGCTCTCGCCTTGCACACGACGCTAATTATCAGCATGGACTGATAAGCATAATTAGAACTGGGGAAGTAACAAGGTATTAAAAGTGACTCCTTATCAAATGAGTACAACTCTTAAACCTTTGATGTGAAAAGTTTTATAGAATTGGTAATTAACCTTGTCTACATGCGTCAGAATTTGACCAGCCACCACGGCACCTTTGGAAACCATCAAGACCATCCCCAGGGGAAATGGTGGGTCTCTCATTTTAGTTCCCATCAGGCAGATTCACAGTCCTGACTCCCACAAGGAACTTCCCCACTAGATCCTGGGTATTCTGCTGAGCCAGAGCTCAATGCAATAACTTAAAGAGATGTGCTTTTCCCAGCTCTTGCTGAGCTTTTATGCCTCAAGAACTACTTTTTAATAATAATTTCACACTTCTCCATGGAAATGCACAGTTTCAGTGAGGCTTCCATACCTCCCTCACTGTCTGCAGTGAGAAACAACCATCCTGAGTCATCAGGGCGCAGTTTGCGGGATAAATCACTGAGGCAGGAGATGCTCTTAGGGAATAATTTTGGAGCAGGTCTCTGAGGTCACTGAGCCCAAGATGTGATCAGCAACACTGACACGTGGCCCATTTTTTACCTGGCAGAAATGTAACATTCGGTGTAAATCGGGAGGAGGTGAGTGATAACGGATGAGCTCAGCCTTCAGCAGCAGCCCCTGCGCCAGGCAGGGCATCAATTCCAGCATGATGAGAAAATGAAGAAGGATGATACATTTCATGTTATTGATCCTATCTATTAGAGATAATGGCAGGTCACTCCATCCTCCCCAGCTGCCTCCTTACCCATGGCATGAGCACACAGGGGCTGCCCAGGCGGGGACTGGCAGCCTCAGGGAGGTGCATCCTACAGTCCCACACCTGTGGCCACAAGGGACGCTGGAGGTGGCAACAGCACATTTATCTTTGTAACTCTTGGTGCCAGATGCAAGGAGAGCAGCTCCACACACACACACACACACAGCCAGGCTCCCCATCAAAACCCCCCATGACACCAGGAGGAGTGACCCTGAATGCTGCCTTGTCACCCAGCTCCAGCTCTGGGCTGCCTGGAGCCCAGATCTCCTTTGTTAACACATTCAATCCATCTCCCCACAAATCCTCTGTGATCTGGACTCGTTTAGTCTGATCCCAAGAACCGAAACTTGGACCTGTGATGGAGCCCAGATTAGAAAGCCAGTCCTTTGTGAGTGACAAGGCGCTTTGGGTTTTTTTCTTCCTTAAAAACTATTACAAGTTACAGTTCATACACTGTGGTTTAATTGCATTTGCCCTCCAGCTTTTCCATTAAAAGTAGAACAGAAACCAGCACTTCCAGAATGGAAATGAGAAGGAGAAGGAAATGAGAAGGAAAATGCTATGTTTGGAGAGAAAGAACAATTATTGCCACAGGTATAATAAAGAGGAAAGGAGTCAGATTCTGTGTCATATCCAGGGGCCAAATGCAAGTTATTCAGACCTTTCGAAATGAGGTCACATTGTCACCGGAGGCAAAACGAGAACCACAGGTTATGGCAGAGCTCATGGATCGAGTTGCTTTACCTGAAATTCTGAGCTGCAATGGCAAAAACCCTGAGCTGGAAAGAACTGAATTCACCATTTTAGGGAACTTTCCCTGGAATTCTATTCCATGACTTCACTGACACGAAACAAGGGCAGCCAGCAGGAATACTCAGGGAAACCAGGGCCCCGAGGCAAGAGCCATGGGGGTACTCAGGCAGGAGGGAGACATTCACCCCAGCACCCTCCCCTTCACCCCAGCACCCTCCCCAGGCTCCAGGAGGAGGAGGAAAAGGAAGGCTCTGCAGAGGACACCAGAAGGAGCAGCAGCACTGAGCAAGCTCACACCTGCCAAGAGGAAAACAGCCGCCAAGGGTGGCAGAAACGGCTCTGCAGCTCAGACAGTTTCTGCTAGACAACAGGAACAGGAATGTTATGAGCTGGTGAGGAGGAAAATACTAAATATCTCCAAAGTCTGCTATTTTTGGTTGAGGCATGGATAAACACTAGCACAAACAGCACGTAAAAACCAGCACATTTTGCACTCTGGATTCATTCTCTGGCCAATATTTTCTTTACACAAGTCACTCAAGCTAATATGTAGGAAGCATAAAAGCACTATTTCTGCTTTGCTGATTATCAAATGGGATTGGAGTAGCCGGGGACATGCTGGGTACATTTCCAGAGGAGAAGCCAGAGCAGTGAATCTGCATCCTGAAACAAACCAGTGAGTTCAACAATTCTGCTGCAGTTCAGGCAAAGAGCCACCCCTGTAAGCCCAGCTGGGTCATTGCCACCCTGCCTGGTGCCAGCCTGGGCCAAAGTTTCAGGGACTGTAACCTCCATCATCCGTGTTGCCTATGTGACAGCACTAGCAACAGTGCCCTGAATTTCCATGATGCCTTCCATGATGAACCCACCTGACTTTCAGATTCCCCTCTGTGGCCTGTTGAGATGCAGAGGAGTCACAGAGCATCCCTCTGCAAGCAGTATATATTCTTTAACTGCGTGTTTAATTAAATAGAATACTTGTGTTTTATATTAAACTCACACAGCAGCTGACTATTTAAAACACACATATTGAAGCGTGCCAACAGGGAATGGCTCCAGAGCTGTTCTCCAGATCAACTTCCAAGAGAAAATGATGCTAAATGTCTCTGAGGCTTTTCCAAATGCCCCTCCCGGGACAGGAAGCTGGTGTTGCTATGCAGAGAAATGGGTCAGAGCAATTGGGTTTGAACTTAAAATATTACATCTACTGCTCACCGTGAATATACTGAGGCGACTGGCAAAGAGGAGAGGCAGGGCCAGCCGGGCTGTCAGCACATTTGCCACGGTGCTCTCAGCGCTGGGAGGGTGATGGATTGTTTCCTGAGCTCCATTTGCTGTTCCCAGCAGTGCTTTCCCATCTGCCCTCGCAGTGGCACAGTGCCGTGGGCTCTGCCCTCGCCAGCCAGTGACTCCCCGAGCTGCCCGCGCCGCGGCGGGGCCTGGCGGGTGCCACCACACCGGTGCCACCACACCGGTGCCACCACACCACTGTCACCACACCAGTGACACCACACCAGTGACACCACACCACTGTCACCACACCACTGCCACCACATCACTGCCACCACACCGGTGACACCACACCGGGGCCACCACACCAGTGCAGCCACACCAGTGACACCACACCAGTGCAACCACACCGGTGCCACCACACCACTGCCACCACACCACTGTCACCACACCGGTGCCACCACACCACTGCCACCACACCGGTGCCACCACACCACTGTCACCACACCACTGCCACCACACCACTGCCACCACACCGGTGACACCACACCGGTGACACCACACCAGTGACACCACACCGGTGACACCACACCGGTGACACCACACCGCCGGAGCAGCCTGCACTCCCTGCAGAGCTGGGAGGGATGTGGGTGATACAAGCTCTGACTGTGAGAGGAAACCTCAGAGAGGGGCAGGTGACCCAAAGAGGCACCTGGCTGTGCCAGGGCGTCGCTGAGGTGAACAGTGTTTGGCCGGGGGAAAAGAGACGCAACTGAAATAAATCCCCCAAACCCCAAAATTCATCCAAGTGCAGCTTCAAATCATTCATTTTGCAATGCATGTCTATGGTTGTGCTCACTTTAGAACTGGCACAGACACAAATACCCTGTTCTCCGAACACAAATCACCGGGTTGGGCATTTTCACTGCTGAGGGCAGGCTGAGCAAAGAATCCACAGTGGCGCCTGTCAGAACCAGAGCCCTGCTCCTGGCAGCCCCCACCCAAAAGCCCAGTGGCACAAACCTCTCCATCTTCGTGCTCTGCAAGGCTGAACACAAAGGCAGCCTCCTCGCAGCGTCCATCTGAGAGCCCCACTCATCCCTGGCACTGCACCATCACTTCTGGCACTAGCAAAGTTGTTTTTTTCATTAGTTAATGCTGTGCACCTGCTGGGTTCCACATTCCCTAACACAGATAATAATTTCCTCGTTAGCAGAAGCTATTGAATCAATAGCACCGAGCAGTGGGTGAATTGAGGCCGTTTGTCTGCTAAGACCAGCACTGGTCTCATTAAATGTGCATGAGCAGCACCTCCCCCATCGCAGGGCTCACTCTTACTCCAGCTCCTTCCATGGACTGGTTTTCCCTTGGAATTTTCTCCTGCATTTCCCATTTCTACAGCTTCCCTTCACTCAGGGCTTGCTCTGAGCCGTGCCATGAGCCCTCGCTCATCCCACTCCTCCTGCACGTCCTCTGCGCCACAGCAGCCACGCTCCGTCTGCCCCTGCTGCCACTCGGACCACGGGAAGGGGCTCCACCACCACAGCTGGTCACTGGCACCAGATGGATGGCAACACCAACACCTGCGGAGCTGGGAAAGGCTGGACCCTGGAGAGCAGGCAGTGCCACGGTTCATTAGGACATGTTAACTATTCTGGGTTGCTACAACAAACAGCTCCCAGACTGGGGCCACCTTCTGTCATTTTACAAGTCAAAACCAGCAAACAAAACCGTGGTATTTAACTTGGAGCTGTCACAACAGGAGCGAAATCCTGTCTTAGTCTCCTGGTAAATGATCCTTGTTATAAGGGGAAAAGAAAAGATTAATGAATGCATCCATATCAGCCATTAAGAGCAAAATAAAGGCAGAGATAAAGGAAGATAGAGGCAAAGAATGGACATGTTTTCTGCCAATGTCATTCTTCACACAATAGATGCAGTTTCTTTCTTTCCTCAGATGGGAAGATGGGCTTGACACCATCTCATCAACAGCAGCTGTAATAAGAGTTCCTTGCTATTAATATGCAAATTGAAATGCACACACTGATTAAAAACATGTTATACAAAGGCTTTTGTCAGACACCCATGAGAAGGCGACAGGGCTCAATTAGGGAGCAGTGGCCCACTACCAAATTTATCATAAAGTCTTACACTTGAGCCCAGTGCAGTAACTTCAGTGGGGAACACACTGCAGTGCTCATGGATATCTGCTCTCTCTCTTGAGATCCCAAATGTTCAACCCCCAGACTGGGTCCTGCCTGCCCTGGGGTTCTCCACAGCCTCCCACGGTGGGACAGGGCTGGCAGCTGCCCGGGTCAGTGACCTCAGACGGGTGCAGGGAGCTGCCAGCACAGCCCTGAGGACGAATCAGACTTCCACATACTTAATTTGGAGATTATGGAAGGTGGTTTTAAAGGTCAGGACTTGCTAATTAAGTTGATGCAATAGGAACTTAACAAAGGAAGCAGCACTTACGTACCAGGAGCGTTCTCTGCCGTGATTAATCTCTGTATGAGCTGCGTGTCTCGGGGCAGCCTCACCTTACACCCTGTTGCCATAGAGCTCTGTTGCCTCCACATGGAGCCAGATAAAACCACATACTCGTGTTGTGCTGTGTCTGAGCATAAACCACCACAGTGTCTTGCCCCCAAAAGGTAACGTGGCACATCTGCACCAGAGCCTAGAGAGCTGCATTATTACAGGCGACAAACTAATAAAACACATCTAAAAGATCACAGTTTCAGTGTCAATAATAACCACATTTCCAGCTGTCTCCCAGTGACAGAGCTATTCCAGTTAGCACTGCTCTGTAAAGTTTGTGTGGGGTGAGACCCAACCAGACTGATGGCAAATTACTGAGATTTACTTTTTCTACAGAACATCTTGCATGGAATTTCAAGCTGGGAAAACATTTGGCCAGAACAAAACTAAATTCTGTAAGGTATAGATAGATGGTATGCATGAAAAATGCAGTGTGCGTGTTTGGTTTTCTTTTAATTAAGAAAATACATGGAAATGTTTTCACCCTTCCACTTAAAGCAACCTTGGGGGCTGCAATGGTTGCACTGAACCATTTTCAAAGTTCTGTGATACAACCTCTCACGGCGTTTCAGCCTGGGGTGGTTGGACCAGGCTCGACATCAGAGATCTGGCAGCATTTCTGCAGGGATCACTGACTTACCACGGGGAGATTTGTCTTTTTATGTCTTGCTTTGAAGGTCTAATGAACTTAGGAAAAGCAAGAGATTAGAAGGACTTAGGAACCAAAGCCTGATTGACTGGACCAGGACTATACTGGCAACAAACACAAATATTGCACTGCTCTGCCACTCCAGGTGGAAGCAGGAGAGCCGGGGGATGTGATGGGGCACCTCACTCTCACTCACCTGCTTCTCACTCACCAGGGCTGGGCGGTGTGGGAGGTGGGATGTGGGACATGGAGTCCCGTCGGCAGCGCTGACCCTGCTGCTCTGAAGGGCCACAGGACAAACCGTTTACCCGAGAGGTGCTGGAGTGGCATAAAGTCTGGATCTTTCTAAATTAGAGACAGGTCCTCTGTCTTTACTCATTCTCTGAGACCGAGCAAGCCACCAGCTCTGGGCCAGGTCACAGAGCCAGGGCAGAAGGACAGCCAGCCTTGCACAGGCTGGGAGCAGAGGCCAGGTCTGACCCAGATCACTGCAGAGCTGTCTCCACACCTGCCTGAGGAAAGAAATTGTGTTTGTGCTGTAATTAATTTGCTGCAATTAGCTTGTAGTGATTACCAGAGCACACAGTTAGAAGATTTTTGTTTTTCTCTCCTGACAAAAACGCCTCTGCAGCACCCTGGGTGCCGCTTGGGGGAGGACTCCTTTGGGGAAGGAGGCTCAGAAAAGTCAGGCTGCACCCACATGACTGATGTGCCCTATTTCTGTAAATCACTCTCCCTGTAAAGAGGCAGCTTAGCTTCAGGAACACTGGCGGCTTGTGTTATTACCCAAAACACAATAAATGAAACCACCCCACAGCTATGAAACCCAAGGAGATGTTTACTCATCTGTGAACAACCCATTCTCCTCCGCACACGAAAGGCATCGATGCAAGAGCACAAATTAATCACACCGAGCTTCCGCAGTGGCTCTCAGCGTCCCCACAGAGCGAACGGGGCGATGCTGCAGCACCCCTGCCCCGTCCCTCGGCACGACCAGAGGCTCAAGCACAGCCCGGGGGGCCGAGGCTCCCGACCAGCAGAGCTCCGGGCAGCCCCCGGGACGTGGAGCAGCGAAGGTCAGACCCCTGTCTCGGCTCCTTCTCCCTGCTCAGGTCCCCAAACCAGGCAGAGGGGACGAGCTGCTGACCCCGCAGGGGCAGCCTGGGCTCTGTGCAGGGATAACTCCGTGCCCCCGGCGCCTCTCTGCCTGCCAGGGCCAGCTGACCCGCGGGCAGCAGCTCCGGGCTCACCGGCCCTCGCAGGAGGTGCTCGTGGGCACAGCGGCGTCCGGCCTCGGGCTTGCATCAAAGTCCACATAGCAAACAGCTTCTGGCGAGCCTGCAGGAATCCCACCAGCAGGGAAAGCGATTTACACTTTCGTTTTAGCCTTCTTTGCTCATGGAACCATTTGTTTCTCTAGAGACAAAGAGGGAAGGAAAAAACTCATCCGTTACACAATCCCCGTGATTCACTGCTGTGGCTCTTTATGTGTCGACACAAACCATGCTGGAGAAGGTGAAGAAAGTGTGTTTATTTCTGATTGAAGACTGATTACATCACTATCATGGATAATGTAATAGAATAATCTTATACTCTTGGGAGAAATCTAAGAATAAATATGAAAAAGTAAAATAGTTTGTTTCCACTGTCCCTGAAGATGATTGATGAGTAAGTGCTGTATTTACAGGATAGTTATCATACTCTAGACTCTGTGCTGAATAAATATTGTCTTGAAAGGGTAAAAAAATCCATCGAAATATTTTAACTCACCACAAAATTAAAAAAAAAATCCATGTATTTGTCCAAAGCGAAGGTTAGTTACATGTTAATTATTGAATCCACACAGGATCATTGTCCAAGAAAGCCTCCTCTCCTGCTGACCCGCTCCTCTCCGCAGAAGCAGCATCGGTGCTTGTCCCCACTGACGAGCTACTACTGGTTCTTCAGGCTGCAAGAGAGAACCAAGGCCAAAGTCACACTCCATCCTGGTGGACCCTGTCCCACCCTGGAGATCTGCCCTGCATTGTCCCCCTGTGCCCGGGCAGAGCTGAGGAGACCCAGCACTGGGCAAACCCGCAGCTCTCCACAGAACGACTAAAGAAATGCCTTACGTGATCCAAGGGGAGGCTTCAAATCTGAAAAAAACATATATAAATAAACTCTTTCCACCTAAAGCATATTTGCAGTTTTAAGGACATTTTTTTGCAGTTTGTGAAAGAAAATCCCCATAGCAGTTTGGAAAAAGTATCCATTCTCTAAATTCTGAATTTGAATTTAAGAGCCTCACAAACCCTGCCCAGCTTGCCCCCTCCATGGCCCAGCTGACAAGGAATTCCTCACTGGAACTGGTGTTGGCAAGCTCAGGTTTGTGCTTTCAGCACGCAGCCCAGTGTTTGGGCTTTACATCCAAATAATTAATCTGTACACCTGACACCATGACACAAAGCTGCACAGGCCGTTCTGGGGCCTTCAAATTATGATCAAAACAGAAGATATCAGGGATATCTTATTTTCACTTACGTTATTGGGAAGGGAGGCAATTTAGGCCTATAATGAGAGAACGTATTACACACTCTCTTCACAGGCAGTGTAATTATTCAGCTGCTCTCTGGAACTGAAACAATGACAAATTAAAATGCCTTTCGATTCTATCTACCTTTTATAACTATTCATCTTTATTGATCTAAAGGCTTCTTTAGGCATCAGACACTACATATTACAGAAAGCACATGGAAACATTACTGTTACCAATAAATGCTGCAGCCACCAAGGTGTAGTGCCTGGTACGACTCAGGGATTTCCTCTAATTTCCAGAAATTTACTGGAAATCTTTTATCAAAGAACACATTCATTCTGGGTGAGGATGCGCAGGAGGAGCCCAACCTTCTGGCTGGAAGACAGGGCTGGAAACCTCCAGAGGAAACAGAAATACTGTTTGGCATTAAATTTGCCCCAAATGGAGTTGGGCCAGGCAGCCCCAGAGCCTCCCCCGGCGCTGCGCCAGACACGCAGATCCCAGGACGTGCTTCAGCCACAACAGGCTGTCAATATTTGTTCACACCTTCCTAAATAGATGGGAGAAGCGACGGAAATGCAACCATGGGGAAGGCTGACATTTCTCCAGGCACGATGTTTACAATATTTTGATTAGCTCTGATTCCTGAATAGCCATGCAGCTTATGGTGATAAATACCCTGTTTCAATTAGACATCTGTGTTCTCAGCCGGGAAAAAAAAAGAGAAGAAAAGGAAAGAGGAAAGAGCCCGCCCAGGCCCAAGCCTGCTGTCCCTGCTCCTCAGCAGGACATCAACCATCTGGGCTTTCACAGGGTGCAGCCCAAAGTCGAACTAAGGGCTGTGCAGGAAAGGCTGCAGAGCCACCTCCCCAACTGCACATGACCATTCTCACCTCTTTAGAATTCACTTTGACCACTAAATTGGTTTTACCCCAGGATCAGGTCCCCTCTCTGCAAAAGCCCGAAAATTAATCAGGAATCTAGAGTTTGAAAGGGAAACCCAGACATGTATTAGCGTGTATGAAAGCGTAAATGAGTGGTTATAAAACCCCGGAATACATTTGTGAGCTCTAGATGTGGCAGAGAGGCCTGGCTGATCAAAGAGACAAAATGAAGGCGAGAAGATAAAGTTCTTCTTTATGGAAGTGGTAATCATTATCCCCACATAGTCAGACTCTTAATTACTAGGGCTGGATCTCAGCCTCCCATTGCTGACAGCCCGAGTGGTGGAGGACAGCTCACAGCTCTCAGCTCTCAGCTCTCAGCTCTCAGCTCTCGCTCTCTGGCATGTTATTGCAACGTGTGATGGATCCACAGCCAGCCAGGGATGGCACTCACCCCAGATGTGGGTCTGGGCTCTGTGGTCTGCCTACACCACCTCTGGCCCTTCTACCTGCGTGCCCTGAGGAGTTGCTTCAGACCCTGATCCAGGCCCCCTGGAGCATCTTCCCCAAACGCAGCTATTTTCTCCTGGCCACAGTGATGTCCCAGCACCCGTCCCCAGCCTGTCCCCCAGCCCTCCCCAGGAGGGAAACACTTTTTGCAAAGCCCTAGGGCTTTGAGGACCCTCTGGCTCCTTTCACAACTCCCTGGGACTTTAATCCCTGTTGTTTGTTGCAAATCACTTTGAGCAGTGATTTTTCATCTTTGCAGTTTACATAAAGCAGAAAAGAGGAAGGTTTTGTTTCTGCCAGCCCATGGCAAGTAGTGAGGAGCCAGGCTGGCATGTGCTTCCCATGTAGCCTTCCCATCTGGCATTTGGGCTGCTGCTGGTCCCCCAGGATGGAGCTGCTGGTGCCCACTGCAGTTCAGCCGAGGCGGGCACCAGCACGGCCCCTGCCTGGCACCCTGCCCAGCACTGCTGCTCCACTGCTCCTTTGTGGGGAGGAGGGAGGGAGAGAGGAGATTAAAAAAACCCACATCTATTTCTGGAAAGCAAGTCAAACAATGACTCAATCATCTCTACGCAGTTCATAAATCCCTAATTAAAGGTTTAGTGCTCCTCCTCGCTGCAGATGTTCCAGAGTCCATCCACATTCCAAACCTGCTCCGTGCATCACCCATCAGAGCCTGAGCAGAGCACATTCCCACACATCCAACGCAGCATTTTACCTTAATTTTCAAATACACAGCTCAAGTACCTGCACCCTGGAGAAAAAATGGGAGCTGGCAGATGTAACTGCTTTGCATATTCACTGGCCGGAGGGATAAGGACTGGCTCAGTGTTAGCTCCCTCCTCCTGCATCTTTTATTCAACACCAAAATACCAGCCAAGACACTTCCAGCTTCCCTCCCAAGCCCTATTTTCCCTGTTCTGGTCAAACAAATGTAGTCAGAAACACTCGGGGAAGCCCCTGAAATTCCTGTGAACAGCTCAGCCATGCCCACCCGCCTAAGGAAGAGCAGCTCAGCTGCAGGATACGAGCCCCAAATTCCATGCTGCCCATGGAGCTGCAGGACCCCCAGCCCCGTGGGGGGCAGTGACAAGGTCCTGCTAACACAGCAGCTCACAGTGTGTATGTTGGGCTATTAAAGGCAGCTCTAGCTGGGGCTCTCTGCGTGCTGCTCTCTGCAGAGCTCTCAGAACGATAATAAATAACTGTAATGTGGATCATTCCTCCTGAAAGTTCTCTCCTGAAGCAGCTTTCCAGCAGACTCATCTGCCCAGTGTTTTTTGGGTGGTAGCAGCTTCTACCATGCAATCACCTTCTCTGCTCACCTGTCCAGGAGCAAAATTCCTGTATCCCTTCATCCCTTTCCTTCACAAACTGCTGCCCCCTTCTTCGGGTTTGTTTAGTTTTTAATTATATGAAGTATGACAGCTACATAAAATGTTTTGTTGCCTTGGTAACTGCAGTCCACTGGCTTCAGCCTGAGTTACGAGGCAGAGGACAGTCTTGACATTAACCAACAATAATGAGAACAGGAGAAACCAGTGGGCAAACACTGGCCGAGGTACAAGGAGCAGACGAGCCTCGCCCGTCCCCCAGTGCAGAGCACCCTGGGGAGCCACGGTGCTGCAATGGCCCAGTGGGACGTCGTGGCTGTGGAAACTCGGCAAAGGACCACGTCTGGATTTCCAAATTCTCTTTCTTTGTATAGAAGAGGTAATTGCTCGGAGAAAGCCACAGAAACATAGATGCAGCCCTGCCAAAATCCCTTGTTTGCACTGCCCAGCACATCCCTTTGCCCTGGGAACGGGCTGAGCCGAGGGTGCATGTGCCATCGGTCACTCATACAACAGCCACACCACTCCTACAACAGCCACAGCACAAATAACTCCCCAAGGTGTTGGTTCACAGCACTAGAAATGAAGATTTCTTCGTCCCTGCTAATTGCAGGAGACTGTGCAGCAGAGCAGGTGTGGGGATAACCCAGAGGACCAGGCACCCTCCTGGCACTGCAAAGTGGCGGCACATCTTTCTGCACATCTCTATTTCCCATCCACGAGGCTGCGGTTTGAGACGAACTCCTTTATCCTTCACAATAATACCAGAAGCAACCACAGCAATAATCATACAGGCTCAGAAGGACTGGCAGGGGAAGGATAAATTACAGCTCTGGGCCCAGGCAGCACAGCACAGATGCTCTCACTCCAGGATTCTGATGGGAAAAGCTCTCGGCTCTATTTCCCAGCAGTGGGAATTTGTTGCACTGGGTACAGACCCCCAACCCCATCCACACTGTCTCCACTGTAACCTGGTCGAGCAGGGATCACCCATCAGGGTGGAGGAGAAAGGGAGATGGAGGCAGCAAAGGAGCTGCTGAAGGGCACAGACTGCTCGTGGCACAGCCCAAACCCACAGCTTGCCTGCCTGGCCCCAGCCCTCTGCTCCATAACCTACAGTGGCAGGTGTGCTGGATCACCACATTTGAAAGACATTCAAAGTCCCTGAATAAATAGGACAGAACTAACTTGGATAATACCAGGAACCTGTGAAGGTCCAACATCATCTGGGGAAGGGCTGGGTTTACCCTTTGCTGGCTTAAGCCAAATGAGCCACTAGTGGTTATTGGTCATTCTGCTCGTCCTGCTCACCTTTCAGACTGCCCTCAAAGCTACCTGAAGCACTTCAGGTATATCCCTTTATATTCCTCTCCTAATCTGGGCAGTCCTGAGTGCTCCAGCCTGAAACAGTTCCCAAAGCTCACATTTAAGTGCATTAAGAGCGATTAGTTTATTAATCTACTCTCTCGGACCATGTATATCTTCATCACTTCATTTTAATAATTTGTACTAATTGACAGAGCAGACTCCCCCCAGTTCTCTGAGCTGGCTAATGCATAACTGCTCTAAATCACAGCAAAAACAGTTTCACTGGGAAACACCTAATCCCATTACACTCCTGGTGTCTCTTCTGAGGTTTCACACATGAAAGAAGCTGCAAACTTGGTACCATTAACCCCAAGTCAGCAGGACTCCAGGAAGCCCATGTGTTCCTCAGGCTGGAGGGGCCTCTGGTACCTGTGTTTTCACAGCCCCTCGAGCACAGCCCAGCCCCCAGAGCTCCTCTGCTGACAAGGCACCGTGCCAGGCAATTCCGTCTCAGCAGACACAGCCTGCCCGGAGCCCACGGGGAGCAGCGTGACAATACCCACTTGGTCTGATGTTTGGAGCCCTTCAGGTGTGCGTGGTACTGCTCTATGGAGTTCAGGGTGACGCTGCAGATGTTACAGGTGTAGCTGCGCTTCAGGCCTGCGAAGAAAACCCAGAGTGTCAATTAACCAGGCACGGCCCCCGGCTCGGTGTGCCGCTGTGTGAGACAACCACCACCCCCAGGATATCAACATCACCAGAGCTCCATCTCACTGGAGCTCACCAGAGCTGCTACTTGGCTGAAACTGGTTCCATAGAACTCAAGCTCAGTCCCACGGGCCACCTGCAGTGGGAAGGTGGTCCCAGCCTGAGCAGTCCGTGCCGGGAGCTGCCGGGCTCTGGCTGTGTTCACATTCCCTTTTGCATCCTCATGACACATCAGCATTCCCTCCCCTGCAGCGTGACAAGCATTCATGTAAAATTGAATGTCCTCCTATCCCCATTAAATGAAATATTAACAAGTCAAGTCATTAATGTCATTCTGCATAAAATGCATTAAAACCCATTCCAGGGGAGTTCTTGTTAAACTGCTTCTTACTAACCACAAGTGACAGCACAGAAAGAAAAGTATTTATAAGGCATACAAAGAAATTATGAGCTGAGATGGAAAATGAAACTCAGCTCTTTGCCCCATTTTGCAAGACAGCATCTGCAACACCACCAATATACCTGAGAACACAAAGGCTCCAGGTGACAACATCCCTGTGCCCTTGTCCTGCTGTACTGCAGAGGCTGCTGTTCCTTATTTTAGGGATTCAGGGCACCTGTTGCAGAGTTTGACTCAGCACCAGGCAGAGTCCATTACAAACCACCTGCCCCTGCGGAGCCAACCTGCCGTGGAGGGAACATGAGAGCTCGGCCATGGGGGATTCAGACATGGACTAAAAGTGGTGAGATGTGACCTGACAGAGAAAACCTGCCATTCTTCCTCCCTGTGCTTGTCACAGGCTGGGGAGGGCAGGAGCTGCCAGATGGAGCCATGCCAGTGCCTCCACCCGAGGCACGGCCACTCCACGCCGCTCAACAGGCACAAACTGCCGGGGCACAGCCTGGCATTTGAGCTTTGGTACCCACCAGCTTTTGTCTTCCTATGATCCCTGCCAGGATCCAGGGGGAGCCAGGGGAGGCAGCACTGCAGGAAGAAGACCCCTAAATTCCTTCCTCTTTCAGTGTGTGTCCACATCATTCCCTGCCCAGCAGGAGCAGAGGGGGGTCCAGGCCAGCCCTGGGAGCGGGGAGGGGGACCTGGAGCAGCTCTGTGCCACAGCTGGAAAGCCACACGGAGCTGCTCGGAGAGAGAGGGCTGGACCCTGCCCTGCACTCGGCCAAGGCACAGGGAAATGTTCCTGTGCACTCCCCTGTGCTGCAGCTTTAACTCAACACACACCACACACTGCAGAAATGGTGCTCATTTCTCCTTTTTTTTTTTTTTCTCCTATTTCTCATTTCTGAGAAGAAAATAAGACTTCAAAATTGCAGGATGAGCACTTGCTGAGAAGAATCAATGTTTTTGTTTCCTATAAATATCAGTTTTCCAAAAATATATCTCTTTTCTTATTTCTTCAAATACACATTCATATTTATCAATAAATATTTTATTACAGCCATTATCACAACATCAAAGGCTGCTGAAATGTTGTACTTCAACTGACACTGCTTGTTCCAGGCTCACACAATGCATCAAATGTTCGTCTCCCACATTAGTCAAAATAGAATTAATATTTAAGCTGTGATGGGAGAAGCCACCAGGGATGCAGGGGAAGGGGATGACTTTGCGTTCCAGGGAACACTGAGGCAGCAAAGGTGGTGTGGAGCAGGGAGTGCCCGGATCCACAGTGCCCACCATGGCCACGTCCCGCCCACACCGACCCGCTGGGCACGACGGCCAGACAAAGTGACAGCCTGGGACAGGCCACCACCAGGTACCTGTGAACTGCCACCCTCACTGCAGCCCCAAAACAGCACGCTGAAGTGCCCAGCCAGAGGGCCAGAGCTGTTCCCCTGCACCAGGCACACACACAGCCAGGACAGCTCTGCTGTCCCCTCTCCTGCCATCCCCAGGCTCTGGAGGGACCTCACTGGATCCAGCTGCAAACCCCAGCCACGCACAGCGCCGCCGTGAAGGCAAAAACCAGCAACTGATGAGGCTGTGAGGGCCTCCAATGTCAACTCTCCCGGGCACAAGCTAAACGAATAAAACACTTCACAATTGATTTATTTACAGTTAATGACATCCTCAGCCACTCTCGAGCTTGGCACAGTCAAAGTACTGAGCACTTCCATGTTATTGTCCCGGGTTTTATTCCCGCATATTTCCAGCAGCGGGCAGTGACTCAGCCACATGAATCATTGATGACACTGTGAGTCACACTAGGTAGCACAGGAGGATCTGGATAACCATTACAAGGTTTATGGGAGATCAAGAAATGCACAATATACTGTACAGTCATTATTACCTAAAGGAAAATTATTTCATTTAGCAAGGAAAAAAGCCCCAGGTATTTTAAAATGTTATTGCAAAGCCTCACTGGCAAACTGGAGAGCAAGACCCAAATCTGTGTGACATCAGGGCACAGCCCCCTCAGGGACCCTACAGGTGCCAGAGCCCCTCCCCGTGGGGCCAGCACAGATGGACAGACAGACAGACAGAGGAAGGCAGCTCTCCCTTCCGCAGGAACACAGAAAACTTGTGTTTAACATCCCCACAGCAAATGCTCAGCTCCTCTGGCTGCTGCGGACCCAGGGCCATTGCAGTGTTCTACAAGCGCTAATTAAATCACGGAAGACACCTCTGTCCTGTCTCCATCAGGGAGATGTAGGGAGTGCTCTGCCTGCAGCAACATCCTCCCATCCCTGCCTCCCCGCGGGGCCAAGCACTCCAACGTGTTCTCCTCTCCAGGGACAGGCCACACTTGCTCGAGGACAGGCGTGTGTGCTAATGGAAGGGACTATTTTAGGAGGAGGCAAAAGAGATACCTAGGAAACAACTCTGAAAGGATGCTGCTAAAACTGCAGGCTGGCATCCCAGAGCAGGGGAGTTTTTCCACAAAAGTGGGAATCTCCTGAAGCAGTAACAGGGCCCTGGGCTCCCCGTGCCACTGGAGCAGGGCAGCAGTGACCGCAGCGGGCAAGGGTCACCGGCCCCCACGGGGAGCAGATCCCCGACCTCCTCGTGCCGGTCTCTCACCTCTCAGCTCCCCCAGGTCCAGGGTCTTGCCCAGCTGCTCCAGGAGGTCAGCCCTGGCCGCGTTCTTCTTGTGCTTTTTGCCGTCGTAGTGCTGCTGTGCCATCACGGGGTTGTTGAACCAGGCTGCGCAGAGCTGGCAGTACCTGTCCGAGTCCCTCCGCTGCGGCGGGGACGGCACCGCCGCGGGACCGTCCGCGTGCGGCGCCTTCAGGGAGCCCAGGGCGGCTTCTGCAAAAGGCAGTGTTCAGACTGTGAGCTTCCCAGGCTTGTGCTGCCGCCTGAGTAACAGCAGGCCCCGAGGCAGATCCCACATTAGACACGGGGAATAATTAGCAGCAGTTACAGGGTCCCAGTGGATATTTTGGATGGGACTGCTTGGAAATCTACCACTTCTCATTAAAAAAAGTAGCATGAAAGGACAGCCCAGGACTGTTCCTCAGCTTTCTGCATTTCAGTAGCTGGGGAAGGAGGATGCTCTCAGTTCAGTTACACGTCTTACCACTGTTGTGACTAAATCTGCTAAACTTATCCTGCCTGAATTGCTACTCCTAGGAAAAATCACCAATGGAGAATAAATATACCATGCAGAGCCATCTCCTTCTCACGATAGAGAGGCAGATTTATCACTATCTCAGGATTCTTATTTTTCAATTTATTTGATCTCAGAAAGAACACGGAAAGCCATAGTCATTGTAAATTGCCACAGATGAAAAAAAATACTCAATAGTCAGTCCCATCCTTCAAAGACCTTCCCATTGTGAATTGTCAGGTTCCAGCAACCCATGATCTTAACTTAATTCCAGCCCATTAACTTAATTTTCCAGCCCATCCAGGAACAGGAAGATGACCCCCAAATCATTCCAAATAAAAATTGGTGATTAGTCTTTATATAATGGAGTGCACCTTGTTCAACACAGTTCCCCAACTTTGTATAATACAAGTCACAGAGCCATGGAAAAACAGTTTAAAGTAAAATAAAGTTCAGATAACACTGAGATACAAAAATATACAATGACTAGCATTTAATTATCACACTTCATTCAAAAATTCCCTTTTATGTGGTTTTCCTTTTCTTTTCCAGATGAAATGTCTGCTCTTTAAATAATTAACAACCTGCTCTCTCCGTGGTACTGGAATAGGCACATTTGGAGGCGGCGAGAGGCGTGTGGTGGCTCTCTTTGATCAGGAGGTGATCCAGCTGAGCCCTGATGAGCGCACAGGGCAGAGGATGCCAAACCCACCTCCCTGTCTGACACCAGGAATGGCAACACAGGGATATATTTAGGCATATAATTATGCCTGGAGCCCACTGTGATTGACTCCACGGCTTGAGAAAGTTAATATTGTTATAAATCTTCTGCTGACCTGCTCGTCTATTAACTTCCTTCGAGGAAATTCTATCTTGCATATAACATTACTAACAACCTTATCAGTTTCCAGGGGTTTTTAAGCTTCTATTGTTTTTGGTGACGACTGCCAAGGTATCAGAGCTCCGGTGGCAGCCGCGCTGCCTCTGAAGAGCTGCTCCGGGCAGGGGCAGGGCCCAGCTGGACTTTGCTCCAAAAACAACATCTTTCCAACAGTTCCCACACGAGGGACACAGCCCAGCCCCTCCACAGTGCATGGGGTGGGGCAGAACTGCAGGCACAGGAAGAGCAGAGCCAGGGGCCAGCATGGCCACTAGGAAAGAAATTAAGGAACTGCAATATTGCCTCTCTGAACTGGGATTACACAGACTTTGCAGGTGCTTGACTCACAAAAAGAAGCACAGCTTGCCTATTGCAGACACGTTTCTGCACTCCCCGAGGAGCCTTCCTACAGGAAGGGGTCCATGCCCAGAGCCCAGTGATGCCACAGGGACTGGGAACAGCCCCAGTGATGCCTGGAGGACCCTCTGCAGTGCCCTGGGACAGGGCTGAGCTGTGCTGGGGCACCAGACTGAGCTGCAGAGATGTTTAGACCGTTCTAAACAACCAGCGACTTCAGCAGCCCCGGAGCTCTGACAGATCTGACCAGCTCAGCAAGCCCCAGGCAACAAAGTTAAATCTATCCGCCCTTTTGGTCAGCTTTCTCCTCGTTTCTATGTTCCCTGCTGCCGGAGGGGAACCAGGGAGGCTGAAGTTCAGGGAGCTGGTGGTGTCTGCAGGAGTTTCATCTCCCACTCACTAAGGGAACCCGACAGAAGCATCTCTGCTCTCAGGCACCGGCTGGCCCAGCAGCCCCTCTCCAGGCTGGTGGCTTGTGCTCCCCCAAACGCTGTGCAGGAGGCTGTCAGCAGGATGGCACCAGAGCCCCCATGCCCACCCCAGCCCTGCTCTAAGCCCACCACCACACCTGGCTCCCCATGAGCCTGTGGGCTGCAGCCCCACGGCAGGGACCCCCTGCCCACATCACAGAGGGGCTGCCACGGGCAGCGATTCCCTCTTAGCACTCAGTACAAAACACCTTCTTGCAAGGTCACATTCCTCAGGTCCCACTGCCAACCCCCACCAGTCCTAAGGTGCGCTGAGCTAGCCTGGCAATTAATGAAAACATCCCAGATTGACCAAATCCTCCTGAAGAGAAACAGACGAAAGTTGACTTCTCCACAAGCGCGGATTCATCGATTTGATGTGTGCTACATAACCGCTACAGAACAGCAGATGCCATCATTCCCTGAGCAGCGACACGAAAATTAATAATAAACGCTCACAAAACGTCAAACGTTAAAAATGTTTCTCCATCTAAAACACAAACATAAAAGCTGCGAGTTTGACTATTTCAGGTATTTCAAAATGCTAAATAGCTCATGACAGTCTGCCTTACGCTCCCTTTCACTGTGGGAGGGAAGTGAGAAAGTCTTACTTTGCTGCAAGAGGCAAAATACAAAGTTAGAAACACTTTAGCACTCCAGCGATGAACTAACGTTTGACTTCTTTCTCACATCCAAAGCTTTTTATTCTGGGCTGGATTTAAATGGCACCCAACTTTTCCATTGGCACACTCCAGGAACTCAGCATGAGGACAAGAAACAACTGAGCCACAACAAGGGGACACTGGGGAAACTCGGTTTTCTTCAGAAGAAATCCCAGAAATCTGGGACTAAGGCAGGCTCTGGATGCTGCTGGACTGATCATTGCATCCAAACCCAAAAGCCATTTACTCTGTCCCTGCTGGTGTCCCAAAGCCAGGACTATTGCCACTTGCCTGGAACGATCCCTGCAGGTCCCCGCACTTGGATCAATGAAGGCAGCAGCTATTTCCCCCACAATTCTTTGGTTGATAACTCGTGGTGATGATGGGATCCAAGCTGACAGAAGATGTTGGAAATGACTAGAGGAATTCGTCAGCAATAGCAGTGACATAAAGCCTCTGAGGGGTACAACCTTGTACAGCAGAGCAACAGGAAAGATCACAACTACTTCGCTGTCATGATGAGACATTGTTTTTGTGAGAAACCCGACTGTTAGGACACTTCTCCCCTTCCTGAAAGCACCGGCAGAGAACGAGAGATTTGTGTTCCATTTGGATGGTAACAGTGAAAGGGAAGGTGCATCTCTGCAAGGAGAGTGAGAATAGATGTGATTTTCTTCAGGACTGATGAGACAGAAACCCCAGAATATCAAGCAGCAGAATATCCTCCCCAAGAGCATCCAGCACGCTCAGGGCTGTGCTTAGAGGACTCCTAACACTCACGAGCACTGGAGTCTCTGAAGCTCTGTCTGAGAGAATTAAAGCTCCCTGGTGCCAGACACAAAGGACTGGGACACAAATCCAGTGGAAAATTGCTGGGTGATTTTAGGAAGCCCAGAAAAATGCTGAGTCCAAAGAGCATATTTCTGAGAACTCCTGGAGAGCAAGGAGGTGCTTATTAATGTATTCCTGAGCTCAGCTTCATCTTCCAGATCAAGTGGCTGGAAGAGCTAATGAGTCCTTGAGTTACTCCTTCCCAGTGATTAGGATGGCTGAAGAGCCCATTACTCTGGAGCACGAAGTGTGGCTCACTTAGAGCCTTGGGAGGCTGATCCAGATGATTCACAAGTGAGACCAAAACACAATGCAAGGCTGCAGCCCTTGGCAAGCCCTGTCTTGGCCGGGCCCCATGGTCCCTGTACCTGCTTGCACAGTCCCCACAGGTGAATCCAAATCGTCAGCTTACATGGGATTCAGTCTACGTGCTCGAGCATTCTCAGTCCCCACAACCACAGAGGAATTTTCTTTTTCACAGATTATCAGCGTTTTTCAGGGACTTTATGGTTAAGCAAATAATAAGACAGTTAAATTATCCGATTCCTACACTTGATTTTTTAAGTGTGAAAGTTAATAGGCTTGCATTAGTGGAATCACTGTGGAGGAAAGCAAAAACCCATCTGGGCAAAAATCAGGAGACAATCAATCCAAGAGTTTTTCAAGCCTGGATTTCCCTCTGAGGTAAGCACAGCTTATGGTGTGTTCTGTACGTAACACCAAAGGTTTATTAAATGTATCAGCTGAGCTGTCGAGTGACTGCTGATAATTAAAGCCAGGCCTGGCTATCTGTGCCCAGCGGAGACATCGTCTCCCATGAGCAAAAGCCTTTGCAAGCGTGGAGCCAGAGATAGGGCTCTTGCACCAGGGCCAGCCCGGCTGACAAACCCCTAATCTACACGAACAAAGCAGACAACAACGAGCATCAGCAACTTTTAAAGGTTGTTATGACAGCAAGGCAAATGAAGAGCTGCTTCTGCCGTCCGCCACCAGCGAGCCATCCGCGCTGTGCCCGTTGCTGCCGCACACGCCGAGCCCGCGCCCCCCGCGCCAGCCCCGCTCGCTGCCCCTGGACCTACCTGTGGCCTTCAGTGCTGGCTGTTCCCCTAGCAACAGTTTCAACCTTTTGGCATGGATCTTCCCTTGGTAATGCGACTCGGCCACCACTGCTGAGGTAAAGGACATGTTACATAGCGTGCAGCATTTGTTCTTATCCACTGAGTCACCATCACTGCCCTGGGTGGAGACAGAAACACAGACAAAAAAAGAGGTGTGTAAGCCCACCAAGCGCAGTCACAGAGAAAGAAGAGAGGAATTCAGGTTGTTATGCCAAGGCCGTGGCTGCCAAGGAGTTTCCCTTCCTCGTGTCTCTCAACCTCACTCCTGCCCAGTCCCAGCCCTGCCCAGCCTGGGGACACCTCCAATTGCTCAGCACCGTCACTCTGCTCTGCGCTGGGAGCTCAGCCTGTAACGGTGTCCCCCGTGGCCGTGGGGCTCCTGGCACGTCCCCCAGCCTCCCTTCTCTAGCCTTTATTCCTGGTCTCTGGCTGAGCTCACACAGACCTGGGGCTTTCCCTGCCATCCGACACCAGCACTTCCTCCCGAGGCACTTCTGTAGGAGACCCCAAAACACCTGGGGGACAGGACCTGGGGGGAACAACCCTCAGTGCAGGTGGGAGAAGCAAATGAACTGGCCAGAATCGTGCATGTCCCCTCAGCAGGATCCAACACCAGCCCTGGGTGAACCTACCCACCTGACCCACCACTGAAGGTCATCTTCTTCCCCAAAAAAGCACTATTAGAAAAATTACTGATTTCCATCACTTTTTTGTTGTTGATAACTGTAAATCAACTTAAACCTTAGAGAGAAATCTCAAGAGGTGATTAGTACTGTTCTGAGTGTAATTTGCACTTCTTTTAAATAGCTTTCTCTCAAGATATTTTATGTCTTCAAAGGGAAATCACTTGAAAGTTAAGAGCAGAGTAAAAAATTTCCAGACTCTATTGATCATCAGTGGTGGCAACATATAAAGAGCCTCCAACAGAGCTCCTTTGAAAAGCTGATACGCTTCGGTGTTAATGCACCAGGGTCTCTTTCTCTGCCAGGGCTGCTCTTCAGTGACACTTTTTCCTTTCCAACCTACTTTCTCAGCTAGACTGCAGTTAAAAAAAGAAAATCAAATCCCCCTCAAAGACCCTTCCAACACCTCACGTAGAGCCCAGGGTCCCGTCTACACTGACCCACAGTTCGCTGCACAGCCCGTCTGGGTTCACCCAAGTCCCTGGGTGAGCACCTCAGTGAGTGGGTAGGGTTCACCAGCAGTGAAGGAGGGTCACCCCCATACTCTTGGTAGGTCTGTGAGTCCCTCTGCCCACACATGACAGACCTCTGCTCCCTAACAGCCAGCTTCATACACCAAGAAGCGCCCCTGGTTAGCAGGATGCAGGAGGTGTCTGGGCTGGGGTGTTACTAAGCATTTACCCATGTTCGTATCCTCCGTCAGCAGCATCACCTCCCTTCCCTTCTGCACCATCCAAACGCCCTGCACGGAGCCAGAGGCGTTCCAGGCTGATCCAGCCCTGAAGGGTAATTATGCCGTCTCATTTGTCAGCGGCTGTTTTACCTGTAACCGGAGGGGCTGGGGAAAGCCGATCCGGGTGTCTTTCGTCACCCGCTGAATGACACGGCGCTGACAGGATTGTGCAGCCAGCTGGTGAAATCACACGCCTTGTCTACCAGGACACCCGAGCCGGGGCACAGGGCAGCGCCTGGTCCCCGGGGATGCACCCACCCATCCCTCCTCACCCCTGGCCAGCTCCTGCACCAGCTCGGGCTGAAGCAGCGAACAGGCACTGACAGCTCCTCTGAGCTGCCATCCCCACACAGCAGCTCCCTCACCCCGGGCTGCCAGGCCCACCACGGAATATTTCTACCCACTGTTCCCGTAGCCTTCTCCAGACAAACCTCCGCCACGATGCCACACAGGAGTTTCACACAATGGAACACGCCACGGGCTCCGAGTTAGAGCATCCCTCTCCCAAAACCGGCATCCCACTTCTTCCCCCCTCCGTAGCTGTGTCGAGCCAGCCTAATTTATAGGGCTTCTTTTTGTAATATTAGAAACTTCAAAGCCAGTCTCGTACATCCAACAGAATTAACTTCAGTTATTCGGCTGCCTGTTAACAAGCTGCTAAAAGGCATAATCCTCACACAAGGCCAGGCACTTGCAGCCCTTTGCTGGATGTTCCCTAAGCAATCCACAGGAAAAGTAAGGATTTTTAGTCCACAGATACGAATCTGCTGTCTTCATTTCCCAGGTCTTACTAAGAAGCAAAGATTACACAAACCTTTGAATACGGCCGTATAAACCACAGCACTGAAAGCATTGCAAAATAACTTTTAAATTTGAGTTAACTTTCTGTGCATGTAGGTGCTGCTATTAGAGAGCTGCTTTCTGTAATGCTCCATAGGAAATTCAGGCCATTTCCATCCTGGAGCCTGTTTTTCTCCTGGCACAAGAAAAGAGCCAGTTTATGGCTCCCTAAAGCTGAAACACCAAGTCTGGACATCCTGAGGAACAAGAGGCAAAAGCTGTTGGCTCCACCACCCCCAGCACTGCCTGGCAGGACATGCATCACCTCAGCAACAGAATCTAATATCCTGCTACCTTCCCTCAAACCATTCATCCTCACTGTTATGAGTCCTTTCCTGAAGCTGGTTAAAGAAATTTACTATCTTACAGTACCAGTAGGGCTAGGAAGGATTTGAAGGCTTTTCTCCCATCCCAAAAAATGTGTTTCATAACACATCAGACATTTTCATCATGTCTGCTCTGACCATAAACAGGGTCCTGTTAGTTAAAGGCAGTGAGAAAAGGTTGATTAAACCTGATTTACCAACCCTGGGACTTGAGAAAATGACTCCTGATTTCAGCAGGGCCCTGACACCTTCTCACATTACTTTCAGCTGAAATGTTAAGCAGAAATTTAAAACGAAAGGTCAAGTCATGAGGTTTTTCCCCTCCTCCACACAAAATTAAACCAATAATGAAGAGCACAACAACCGAGTCCTTATCCAGTGCAAGACTAATCGTATAAGCCTCCTCACTCCAAAGGGCTAACGGGTGCTTTGGGAATGCGGGGTGTTTTTGCAGTCCTCAAACAACAAACAGCACTACCCTCTGCCTCACAGAAAGGTCAGGAAACAAATGCTGTCTCCAATCCCAGCGCACTGAGTATCCACAACTGCAGCTGCCTCTCCCTCCTGCTGCCACCTGGCAGAGGGACAAGGCATTAGTTCTGTGGTCGGCAGGACACAAACCCAATGGCATACAACCGTGTAACACTTTTGATGAGAAAAATAAGGCTAATATTCCTTTTCAAATTGCAGATACTCCTACACGAATTTAATTGGTTTTCAGGGGTTATTTCTAATACTCAGTCAAGTGGCTGTGCCATGGCCCAGTGACACTGCTGGGATCGGGCACCACAGCCACGTGTCCATGTTACTGTGCAGCATTAGAGATGTCCTAAACAGTTCTGTTCTCTCTAAATTCAAAGGCTTGGGTAATATCTGATCAGCAACGAGCCTACTTTGAGCTGTAAACATTGGCAGATTTTCCCTGCTATATTTTCATAACACAAATAATTTTAGAATTTAGGTCTGGCCTAGCCTAGCATTCACCTAGAGCACGAGGACGCATTAATCCACCCCCCACTAGGGTTTCTCTTGGCACAAGCATCAGCAAACACAGAATTATACTCCTTCTCCATGTTGCCTTCCAGAAAAGAAATGGGAAATAGTTCAACTTTAACTTATTTGAGGTCTGGTTGGTTCTCTGTCCTCCATATCCCTGTGCTGAGATGCACATGCAGTATGTGGTTCCTTGTTAGACATAAACCCCTTGGAGGATCATGTTCCCAGTCTGTATGTGCCTGCCCACTGAGCCTTTCACACTGTCATTAATAACTCAATAAAAATGCAGTGAGATCCTGTTGTCAAGGGGCAGGCTGCATCTGCAAGTACTCCATGTGCAACAGAAACGTTCACTAATGTTTTAATTACTGTGTGAAGGAGCTTTCAGATTCCGTGGGCAAAATCTGCACCTTTCTCCCTTTAATTAGAAGATACCTCAGTAAATATCAGTAGTGTTCAGCCCCAGTCACACTGAACTGGTTTGGATGCTGTGTGCTGGGAACTTCACCCCCACCCCAGTCCTGGAGGCACGAGCCTCCTGCAGCCATCGCCCCCATCACCTGCCCCAGGTGCTCACCAGCAAACCCACCCACCACACTGAAATGGAGAAAGCCCTGGGCATTTGTTATCAGCATACTTTTTCCTATGAGAGAACATTCAATAACTAAAAATGCAATTACTGTTGCTGATGCACATAATTCTTGTGTAGTTTATTGAAAATTACTTCCAGTTACTCTGCATTTCAGCTAATCTAAATGCTACCTCTGGGCACCTGATCACCTGCACCTGCAACAGAGAGAACGTTGTAGCCCAGAGTCAATGATTCACAAAGCAGCTGAACAAACAGGGACTTGGATTATACCCACGTTTTCTGACCGGAGCTTTTTCGCTGGGCAGCCTCCATCGACGGGGTGAAGCATGTAATAGAGGCGGACTTTGCTGGCATGCTTCCGACTCTGGAAAACAAAAAGAGAAGGAAAAGGAGAACTGAAGTTGCAAGGAGCAGCAAACACTTGCTGTGCTCACTAAAGCTGTCAGATTTCACATCCCCCTGACATTTGTATCCGACACCGGAGCAGGAAAGGGGGAAAGACCCAGGTGAGGAGCATCTGCACCTCACAGAGGTTTCACAGAGCTCTGCACCCAGCTGCAGTGAGCTGAAATGGTTGGGACTCCTGCCACTAGCAGAAGAAATGGTCCACCCCAGCCACCCCCTAAGTCCTGCTGCCTGCAGCCTCTCGGAGGCACAGGGGGGATCAGGTGGCGAGGGAAGGGCAGCGTTTGTTACCAGACCATTTCCATGGTGGGGGAGACAGAAAGATGGGCTTGCTGAGCCTCAGGAGGAGACAGGATGGCAGGGTGAGGGGTCAGAGGCACACACACAAACCAAACCCACAGCTCCTACACTTCCAGAACGATAAAATATAAAAGGGGTATAAAAGCTCCCGTGAGGGACACGGGAGCAGGTTTCCAGCTGCCTTTGGGCAGGGCTGGAGCTCACCGGCAGGTGAGGGTCACAGGGGATGGGAGATTCCCTGGTCATGCCAGCAGCAGCAGCCAAAGCAAACCCTGGGGACTTGCAAAATGCAAAGGAAGATTTTAAAGCTTCAACAGCAGGAGCACAGACGTAACCCTTCAAAACCCTGACTTACAGTCAGCTCTTGTCTTCCAGCAGGTGCAGGGAGGAAAAGCGTGCACCCACGAAATACCTGCACCCACGAAATACCTGCACCCAGCGTCCAGATATGTGGGCAGCTGTTAGCATGCAAATGCCTCCTCCGAAGCTCCCTTTTCTGATTGCCCTACAGAACAATAGCACTGCAATATTATAATTTCAGATCACAGAGCTGCAACTTTAAAATACTAAATTATCATCAGCATGTTCTGGAAAATTCTTTTTCCTGTGGTATGAACTTGGAGCTAAATCGGCAGGGAGCTATAATTTGTATTTGTATGCAGAAATGGGACTACACAATAATTTTTATCCGTGGAGCAAATCAGTCAAGCTAAATAACGTCAAGAATCTGTCCTCAACTTGTCCTCCTGCTGCATTTAGCAAATGTGACCTGCCACAGTCAGAGCTAAGTGCAGGAAACCCCAAAGCTCCAGCTATCAGATGAGCAGCCCAGACAGCAAGAGCGTGATTAGGAAATGACAAAATAGCTGTTTGAAATGCACAGGACAGAGGTGCGACGTCACCCCCGGCACTTGGCCGCGGTCCCGCTTCCCGCCCGGAGCGCTCGGCGCGTCCCTCGCACGGCACAGCGAGAGTCAAACACGCTGTGAAGGCGACGTGGCCAGAGCTTTTCGGCTGAATTCCTTCCCTGAGCATTGACACCCCGCAGAGCAGCCAGCCTCCCTCGAGTCATCCTCCCCACAGTCACGAGGCTCTTCCCTCGGGTGAGTTCATCCAGCACGTCACGATGCCCACACGCACACAGCCACAGCCTGCTCGGTTTAGAGGGTAAAATGTTTTGGGGGGGGTGGCGCTGGGAGTGTGTAAACTGCAAAGGCAAGATGTTAAGAGGAATCATTATTCCGGTTCTGCTCCATGGCGCTCAGTGGATGCCCAAACGTCGACGCTGAAAGGCAGCAAAGCTCCAGCCTTCTGTAAAACACATCTCACCTTATACTTACGCTCTGTTTGGATTTACGAAAGCCAAGGTAAGGAAATAACTTATGTTTGGCATAATCTAAAACTACACAGCTCCTTATGCAGCCTCATTATCCTACAGCTATAAAAGCAGAGCTTGGAATCATCCCTGGCCTCTGCACACACGAGGTGAGCATCTCCTTCCCTCTGCGGAGAGGAGGAAGCACAGCCCATTTGTCATCCAGTTTATCTCTGGTATTTCCTACATTTACATGTGTATTTATCATCCCAGCACCTCAGCAGGAGCACAGTGATTACTCTTAGTGTGCTGCTCACAAACAGCCCTGTGGGTTATCCTCTCCCTCCCAAGGAAAACCTGCAGCTCCAAGGCACGAGGAGGGCAAGTGCCAGACACACAGCGCAGCCAAAGGAAGAACCACAAACAGGAGCCAAGAAACCAGGATAAACTGGGATCAGGGCACCTCCAGCTTCCATTTTGATCCATCTCACCACATGCACAAGCCTCAGAAAAGACAAAACCTTGCCACGTGTGTAAAACCACAGCCTGGCACCAGCACGCTGCATGTGGAGACACCTCCAACAGCCACCACAGCCTCATCTTGGGTGCAATAAGGGTGTTTTTGTGCCTGTGAATATTTCTTTTGTAGCTATACAGAGTGTTATACCAAAGGCATTTTCACTTCATTTCCCTGTCTCTAGTGGGAACAGCACCTTTCAAAGGCACAAAGTCTGGCTTAATACTGTAGGCTTGAAAACCAGTCCTGGCCACGCAGGGAACTCAGAGAGAGCCTGCCTTCACATAGCTGCTGCAGAGTTCTGCATTGCAAGCTCATGTGCTACTGTGAGGCTCATCAATAAAAGTAAATAAATGGATCATTTCTATCTCTATCAAATCTACTCCAATACAGAGGACTGTGGCAGAGACAGCAGAGTTCTGGCAATTCAACTCTAAAACATAAAAGGGCAAAGCAGAGCTAAACTGTGCTATGAAACGCAATTTGATCTTGCATAAATCAGGTTTTGGAGCACACTTTGCCCGGAGCGAGAGGTGAGAGCAGGCAGTGAGGTCTCTGTGGGAGCAGGGGCAGCTGGCAGGGCCCCGGGGGCTGCAGACAGGGCTGGTTTGGGATGCACAGCCCTGCTGGCCCCAGATGATGGAGGGGCTGCTCATCCCTTCTCTGCTGATCTACCAACGGCTCTGGGGAGGACTGACCCGTCTCCCCTCACGCTGCCAGAGGTTGCCAGCTGAGGCAGTAGCCCGAGGCTTGCCAGGCTGCACAGACACACACAGATCCCCCTCCCCAGGGGTCTGGGCGAGCAGAGCACACGAGCTCAGCACCCCACTGCAGCCCTGGATCCGCTCCCACTTTGCACTGCTGATTCAAGCTGACCTGACAGTCTGAAACACTTCACCACTTCATGAGGGCCTTTCTCCCGTCCCCCCTCGCCAGGTTCAAACCAACCGTCTCTGCAGCTTCCCTCACGCTGCGCTGGCATCTGATCTCATTTCCCTGTTTCCCACAGATCCCTTCATCAGTCCTTGCTCCCTCCTGTGCTGGCAGCTCCGTGGTTACAGTCGGTCTGCCCTTCCCCTCCTGCTCCTCCTTCAGTGTGACCTCTTCCCCAGCCAAAGGCCAGGGATACCAGCACTGGGGGACGTGGCCACACTGAGCATCACCAGAGACACGAGTGGGAGATAAAGGGAGGAACCACCACGGCAGCCCAAATGGCTGCAGCTTCTCTCAATTTGTAAAAAATTCTTTTTCAGAAACCCATTGGGTGGGTTTTAATCCTTTTAGTCTACAGTGTTGATTTTTGTGTGCTGGCAGTTTCTTAATTAAATTGCCATGCAACATGCAGTCACATGATTACACCAACTTTATTATCTGTATTGGCCTCGCTTGTAATCTCATCAAAAGAGAGAAAGTTATTTTGGCTGGCCCAGTTCTCCAAACCTCATGCAGAAACCCAGTGACATCATCCTCCAGCCCCTCTCCCGAGCCTGCTGTGCCCAGGAGCTGTGCCAAGCTGGAGGGCTCCAGCTCCCAGTGCGGGTCCCCCAGCGCTGCCATGCCTGGCTCTGCCTGGAAACTTCCTCCACTTTCCCAGGCCCATGGGGGGTCAGCAGTGATGGTGCAGAGCGTGTGGCCAGTGCACTCCAAACCCCTGCTTGTGAATTCATCACTGGACCTGCCGAATCAAACAACGACATTCTGGATTTCATAAACGCTGCCTAACAAACTTCCAAATTTCTACTGGAACAGAACCAATCTATTCCTCCCTCTGTGATATAACAACATCCTCTGCATTTTTTAAATAGAGGGCAGAAGTATTTTCAGCAAACGCCTTCCCTTTTCTGCCTCTCCTACCCACGCGACCAGCAAACACTGTCAAGATGCCCGTGGTTCACCGCAGAGCCAAACTCCCGGCTCTCATTCCACACACTGCTGGTTGTCAATGTCCCTTTTCTTCCTTCGTAATTTTTGCAAAGCCTCATTTATAATTTATGCCCATTTCTATCAACTGCCCCTTTTTCTTCCGTGAGTTAATTCTTTAAAAAGCGTCTACCCATGCTTGTGCCTTCCTGGACACACAGATATGTGTCCACAATTCCTGAGCCCTCAGCTGAATTCTCACCCCCACCAAACTGGCTGCTTCAAAGCAACAGAGAGGAACATTACTGGTTTGGACATTGATTTGTTTACATGTAAAGGCAATTACTGATGATCTATTCAGCCAAGCAACCACTAGCTCGCTTCATCTTCCCTACATCTGTGATCACTCTTCCCAGCTTGCCAAGCTGACTCCAAGTGAGGATCCTGAGCACGAATTTTCTGTCTCGGGAATCACCATTTCAGCTGTGATCTTTAACTTCACTACTTCCTATACTGATTTTGACTGTAGTCAAAGTATTTCTTGTCCAACACACTGCTGGGTATCCTGCAGAGAGGAAACACCTCTCCCTGGAGGCTGTTGCTGGAGCAGTGTGGCAGGAGCAGCCGGGCTCAGAACCTGGCTCACGTGGTCCCAGAGCCCACAGAGCTGTCCCCCACAACCGGGGTCATCACAGGCATCTGCCCCTCCCCAAACCTACCAGAAGTCCCTTCTCACATTACTCCCTCTGCAGTGGATCTTACATCTACACTAACACAACCATGAATTTAGTTCTCCAATGGCATTAAGGGATTTTTCCAGCCAGTGCACCTCCATGAGCAACCTGATGGAGCTGAAGGTGCCTTTGCCCTTGGCAAGGGTTGGACTAGACCTTTAAAGGTCCCTTCCAAGCCAATCCATTCTATGATTCTACGAACAAGCCAAGGGAAAGGGGAAGCAGGGACAGAGTAAGCAGGCTGGGAACTTCTCAAACGTGCTTTATGCAGCAAGCTAAACCCTTCCTGCCTGCCTGCAACTGCAGCTCAGGTTCCTCAGCTCAGGCCATGCTGCCATTTGGTACCAATGCTCGAGGTGTGGGTGGCCTTCACTGCTGGCACAGCCCCACCAACCCAGTACCAGGCGGGCAACAAGAGTTAACACAAACGCAGTATCTCCTGTGCACACGAGCTGCCCGGCACTGGCTCTGCAGCACAGCAGCACCAGCAGTGATGCCGTCGTTCCCATTCCATCTTCAGTGTCTGAAACAAATCCCTGCTACAGCACGTCAGTGCCAGTCACTCTGGGAGCCCGTCAGCCCTGTGCACACGGGGGCGGGTCTGTCACAACACACAGCAACAACTAAAGGCTCTGCTTTCAAACCCCTGGAACCCCACCCAAACACGGGGTGCAAGTTTAGTATTTTAAAGACAACAGGAGTGAATACCTGGAATGAAGAGGTGCCCTCCTGTGCAGCAGGAGCAGGAAGGGAATGCCACAGAAAGGCAGGAGCTGCAGGACTTCCCCTGGGGACACTGGCCAGAGCCAGCCCCTCGTGGGTAGCACAGCAACCTTTCACTGCTTTCATTCCATGCAGGCTCAGTGTGACATCCCTCAGCCTCGCTGCTGACCCTGGGGTCCCATTCCCCAACCATTTTACTACTGCTCTGGAAGGACCTTCAAACTTCAGCTATTTTTAGCCAGCAACAGGCCTCTGCACAGAGGTACCCTGGAAGGGAGCTGTGCACAGGGCATCATCAGCTCTGCTGTTGCTGCTGTTCAGCAATAGATTTCAACACTGGGAGTGCATTAAAAGTAATGTTCAGCCATAAATGTTGACAACAGAGCAGTAACACAGAGCCTTGTAAAGTCCCACCCCATCTCCACTGGTTTCTGCAGCACACGTGATCCAGCAGCTGCCACTGTCCTGTGTGTCCATATGGGCTCTGTGCAGGATGGCAGCACAAGCCCTGTGCCCTAAAACACTGGCACCCACCTACCTCCCTCATATACAGTGCGTGACCACATTTACCTCAACATATTTTAACTGGGGCTGTTACCATGACACGAATTGGGTGCCAAGGAACCTGCAGGAGGCCTGTGTGTGCACACAAAGAACAGAGCAGCACCTTCGTCATCTCTGCAACACAAACATGATTTCATTATGCTCTTTCTCCTCAAGCCAAGGTTCTCCTACCAAACACCAGCACAATCTGCAGGATAACGTAACGTCTGAGCAGCCACCAAACACCATGAACACCACGGCAGGGCAGATTCCAGCAGTGGTGGGGAAGGACGTAGGAACAACAGGTAGGATGTCCCCTCCTCCTTCATCCTCTGAAGGATTTACACATTACTGCCACCAAAGCAAGACACAACGTGACAGGTGAGCAGCAGCAGTGGCAGAACATAGGAGAGAGCTCATGGCCAGCAAATGTCACCTTCCCTTCCATGATCACTGACATCAGCAGAGCCCCGACACATGATAGCCCTGTGCAGCCTTTACTTCCAGCTGAAGCACATCCTTTCCACTCCTCCATCCTGGAAATGCCTGCAGCATCTCACGCAGGGAGCTGGGAGCAGAAACAGAACATTCCAGCTCCTTGCTTTCTAGCACAGCATTTATTTTGTTAAATAGAGTATGTGCTCTTGCAGCACATTAATATTTCAGACACAGGATTGCCTTTCTGAGCACACACATCTTGATCCTTAAGGCACTAATGTGCCAATAGTAAACAATGTTTATTATTCCTTCAGACAAGCCATCGCTTCATGCCGTTTCCAGCCAAGGACAGCCCAACTGGAAGCAGATTAACCCCAGCGCTGCTCCAGCCCACGCAGACCAGCAGTATTGATGAGGCGGTCGATACCACTCGCCTGCTCCGCTCCGGAGACAGAGGGAGAGACTCCAAAGAGCACTCAGCTCCGGAGAGGAGCCAAAGGGCACGCCACTTTAGTTGTTCTCCCCAGTTTCCTGTGCATTTGAATTTCAATTCCCTTTGCCTCTGCCCGCCCCTGCTGCTCCACCAGGAGCATTCAGGCATCATTCCCTCATCTCAGGAGGTGAGCTGACACTGGCACAGCACCTTCCCGGGCTGCTCTTCCTCCAGACCCGGCGTCTTCCTTCATTTTAAATGGCAAAGCAAAGCACCACCTGAACACCTGAAGCAATAAAGATTACAATGGAGAAAAGCATTATAGCAGCTTGAAGAGCAAATGTGGTATAAATGTGCAGCTCTGGGTGAAATCTGAGAGCATCTTTGCATATGAGGTAATTTTCCTGCAGGATTTTCAAGGAGAAACATGAAAATAAATCGTAACATCTTCCTAATGGCTGTGAACACTTCTATACAGAGATGAGGACTCGCAGCTAACTGAGAAACCTTAGCTCTTTTTTTTTTTTTTAGCTTTTTAATTTACAGAGCAGCTCACCAGAGTGATACAACCTGTCTCCAAGACAGAGCTGGAAGGAAGTGTTAATTTACGGGTGATCCTGGGAGAATTCAGCAGCAAAGAGGCTTCGTGCTCCAGAGGGAGACGAGATGCAGAAATACAAAAAAGAAAAAATCCATCTCTGGGGCACAGACTTTCAGTGGCATTGCAGCAAGCACAGCACATTGACAGTGGGACACGAGAAGGTGTGAAATACCCCGATGCTCTTTCAGGCATCTACACCAACCAGTGAGATTTGTCTCATCTCTTACAGCTGCACAAAAGCTGCCCAGTATCAACCCCCTTGAGACCCTCAGCACCACGGCGGGCACGGAGCTCGTCAAGGTGTTCCCTCACTTGGGAACGTCATCACAAGCCAATATCCCAAAGCAGCTCCGGGGCTCAGCTTTGTCCTGGGGTGAACCCTGCGGAGGAGGCCAGGACTGGCAGTTTCACCGGCATGGGAAGGAAAGCCAGGGCACAGCAGACACATCACATCAAGCCAGAAACGCAGTTGCACAGAGCACATGAAATAAGGGCAGTATTTGCTGTATGTCAAGTTGGAAGCAAAAATACGCTGCACACACCCTGATCCTTTTGTCATTTTTCCACTACTTGCCCTTGGAAATAATATCGCTTAATATTGCGTGACTGACATAAAATTATTTTTGAATCCTGGCAAAGTAGCGCAGAAGAAGAGAATTATTGGTTGGTGATTTGGAGAAGGAGACGAGACAGCGATTGGAATTGACTATTCCCGTTTGGCAAGATAAAAACATCCCCCTTTCATAGGCTGTTTCCCTCTATTTTCTTACAGAGAAATGTCTTATTTTGCATGCACAGAGAGCCAAGATTCCAGTCCCTGGCACAAGGGCTGCAGAGCTCACTCAACTGCGCTAGTGAGGCAGCGGATCAATCCCCTTTCTCTCCAGGCTCTGGCTCAGGAAGGGTGAGGGCAATGCTGACCAAAACAAACCCCAGCACCCCCAGCTGCACGGACACCGAGGGCCCCCAGTGCCCGTGGACAGGCAGGGTGCCCACCCTGAAACAGACTTGAAAATAGACTTGGAGAAAATTTAAGTCCGGTGAAGTTGATATCTCCCCTATGAAAAGAATGAGTTTTTAACTATAAAACACTTTTAAAAAGTAAGGCAAAAAAAAAAAAAAAGGAGTGAAAATAGTGACCAGCTACTTCGTTAATTAGGAAGAAACAGTGAATTTTACATTCCTGCCATTAATTAATGGCTTGCAGCAAGGGCTGGCCTCGGGCAGGATGGAGCACCCAGCTCCACCTCACTGGAACACCTCCAGGCAGGTTTTCAGCCTCTGGCTGTGCCTGGGGGTTCTTGGGAGCAGGGTGCCAAGAGGTGCCAGGAGGACAATTGTCACACTCCAGAGTGGTGACCAGAGAGGG
Source organism: Myiotriccus ornatus (assembly GCA_036023395.1). Lineage (NCBI taxonomy): Eukaryota > Metazoa > Chordata > Aves > Passeriformes > Tyrannidae > Myiotriccus > Myiotriccus ornatus. The sequence goes on along the minus strand of JAYRBT010000060.1, from coordinate 1,949,360 downwards.
ACGAGTCTCTCCACCAAGAGCAGTGGCACAGCCCCGGGGCAGGGGCACCCCAGCAGCTGGGCCACCCTGCCCAGCCTCCCCAGCTGGCTCCCTGCACCCCTCTGCTCTGCATTATGCAACCCACAGGCAAGGCTGGGGAATGACATTATTGTGCCGAACGTCTACAGCGTCTGTTGGGATTTCACGGGGGATGACAAACGAGCACAACACCTCGCACTAAAATATACAACAGAAAACCGTGTTGTTTTCCACTTTTCAAAAACATCTGCTATGAATTAATGATTCGGCTCATACCTACAGTGACAGGCGCAGAGGAGAAGAGATTGGCTGAGCACTCCGTGGCTCACCAGGAGCTGCTCCCATTTCTGCAGCAACGCTCCTGCCTGCTCTAGACAAAATTCGGCACCCACAGTGCCCGGCACCCAGATCTGGAAGGTGCCCCTAAAACTTCAGCCTTCGACTTCCCAGCAGCTGCCAGGGATCTCTGCTGCACTCTGAGGGCAGCCAGAGGAGCAGTTACAGGAGAGCTCTTAAGGAAGTCACCAAAACAGACGTGTAAAGTGCCTTACAAGGAAACGTGTGTTCTTGTTCCCATTGTTAATTAATGCAGCACAGCATCCTCGGATCACGTACGTTAAGCTGCTCGGACGTCTCCACCGGCCACACAAATGTCTCCACCGTATATCCATTACAGAACACTTGAGTCAGAGCAAACGTCTGGGGAAACTTCATCTTCCAGGTCCCTGTGCACAAACTCCGTGTCTGTTGGAACACTGCAGACACTGAGTGTCCAAAAGCAGGGGCAAAATACAGCCCCTGTGAGCACAGAGGTCCCTCATGCCCTGGCTCCTCACACACAAGCACAGAATTGTTTAGGTTGGAGACCACCAAGACCATCAAATCCAATCAAGTTATTCCACATTATCTAAATACCTATATTATCTCTATGTTATATATATATGACAAATACACAAAGTTAACATAGCTCATGCATCACTTCTCCTGGTGGCTGGACCACCTCACAAGTCCCTTTTCGGCCTGACATCCCCAGGAGAGGACAGTCCCTGCACAGTTTCTACCATGCAAGGGGTGATGGACTGTGCTCTGACCCCTCATGCACATGCACACACGGTGACCCTACAGCTCCTCTGCATCTGAACCTGAAAAGCTCTGCTCTCTCACTGGGTGAACAGTGAGAGCCCCTCACCGTGGCAGGATCTACACCAGGCTGCTGCAGACCTGCTCGGAGCACGTTCCCCATGGCACAGGCAGCAGGTGCTGGCACACAGAGAGGCAGTGGGTTTCCTTTCCTGAAGGATTTACAGCAGCATATCCCTCAATAATTTCCTCCTTATTTAAGTTTGTTTTGAAGATATGCAGTGTTGTTAATTGCTGTTCTAACGCACCTCTAATAATCCATCCTTTCTAATTGTTCATTGCTTGCCACCTCTTAAGTGCTTAAATACATTCACAAATACTAATCTATTCTCTGCACAATCAGTGATTCCTACTCAGCAAAGCACAGTGCAGCAAATTTAAAACAACCTGAGCTCGTTTTGCTGCACTCTTAATTGCTCTCCTTGCTAACAGCGTTTCCTTCAGTCCTGTTTAAATCGCAGTCTGACTTGGCAAATTTAGGCAGAAGAGAAAGCCAGACACGCAGCAGACACGGCTACAGTGACATCACTGGCAGAGTGAGACGCCACCAGCAGAAACAGTTCTTCGAATCCCGAGTTTTCAGAGCGGAACTGCGACAGCCACAGACAAGAACATCCTACCTCGTAATGGGCCACGCGCTGGGACTCGGAGATGAGCTGAGCACTGCACACCTTGCAGTAACTTTCAGTGAACAACTCCTGGTCGATGTCGGAGGATTTCATCTGTTCACGACAGAGAGAGGAGACAAGAAGCAGAATCAGTTACAGAGGGTGGGCAGACGTGCCTGACAAGGGTCCTACAGAGCAAGGCAACACCTGGGCCAAGCAGTTCTCGTGACCACGAGGGAACAGAACCAACATCACACAAATGTGCAAACGTGACAGTCTGCACCATGTCCCCAGTGTCTCCTATTCAGAGTCCCCAGGTTCATCCACCACCAGCTCGTGCCAAGTGTTTGTTCCTTGCCCTGGGCAGTTCCGGGGCACTGCTGGGGACCAGTGGTGTGTCCCCTTCCTCGCTGCAGTGGGGGCAGCCGGACACACCCCTGTGCCCAAGCGGCACCCAACCCCTCAACACCTTCAGCCACAGGCACAGCACAGTGTCCTGTGCTGCCCTGCCATGATATCCGTGCGTGAGCTACTTGTGAATGGCTGCTCTTCTCCATCACCTTTCCTCTCTGGAAACACCATGTACAGACCCAGCTGTAGCAGAGATCGCTCACGACTCGAAGCACACTTAACCATTTGTTGTACAACACCAACGAGCTTACAGAGTTTTAGAGAAAAGGCAAACAGCATTACACCCTGGGGAAAGGTGGGTTTAAGCTGGAAGAGCACTCAGCTGTATTCCTCAATTCAGACATAAAAGGAAATTGCTCAGGTGATTTGCTGGGCTGTGCTGCTCTCCAGCAGCTGTTTAAATACTTGTGGGTTCCCCAGAACTTCCAACGAGGACACTTGCACCTACAATGAGGACACTTACACCTACAAAACCAGCTTGCTGAGCACCCTGGTTCACAGGAACACATTCCTCCTCTGTTCATAGCCTCTTCCTCCAAACTCATAACGAAGAGGAATATCAGGAACACTGAGGCTTAAAACAGACTGAACCCAAGAAGAGCCAGAAAACAACAGAAGCAGCTTCATAGAGAGATGATTTAAAACTAATCCCTGTGTAAATTAAGAGGGAAAAGAGAGGCTGATGCCTTCTGACTTATGCCAAGATAAAGTCTATTAATTCATGATCATAACAAACCTGGGCATAATGAAGACTGATAATAGAGTTTTTATAGAGTTTATTCCACTGATTAGGAAGAAAAAAACGTATGGAAATGAACAGGCAATGAGATCTCATTAGCAGACAAAGGCTGGTCAGTGCTGGGCTGCACAGCAGAGCTGGAGGTGGTTGTGCCCAATCCCCCTAGTTTTTTCATGAAAACTAGCAGCTGAGTTGAGAGCAGAGACTCCCAGCCTGGAGAGACCAGTCAGCCCCCAGCTCCAGGAAAGGTTTGTCCAAGTGTTCTGGTTCACCAGACAAGAGACACAAACCTCGGAGCTCCTCCACTACTGCTCTTGCATTTTGATTCTGCAAAGACATTTGCTTGTTTTCTCTTGCTATCTGCCGAGGTTTAATCTTCATTTACTCTGTCCAGAGAGATGCTGCGTTGAGAAACTTTCAAAGACACCAAAAGGCCCTTTTAGGAGTACAAGAAGTGTTGCAAAATTGCATCAAAGGCAAAACACAGTAGGGGGAAGAAATCTCACTTAACTACAACAGATTGACACGAGGCAAACCAAAGAATCTCATTAAACCTCAATCCAGCAACCAAGCCAGAGTCAGGTAACATCACCTTCATTTGCATGCAGCCTGAATGCTCACAGTACAAACCCTCATTGCAAAAATCAGAGTAAATCAAAAGCTTCTCTGTATTAGTCCACCTCTCTGTGGTCTGATAACAGAGCCCAGGTCTATTCTGCCTCGTCAAATGGAATCATCTGTCCCCCTCTGTAGCAGCAGGGGCTGAACAGGCTTATCCAGGAACAGGATCTCAGGTGTTTCTCTAAGCAGTAAGTTCTGACACAGGTGTGGCGTGTGTTCCCCTCGATACCACGGGCTCAGCACCAGGACAGCACGGTGGTTATGCTGATGATGTGACTGTTGTGCAGCACAGTTCGGGTCCTGCTGCTGTCTCCAAGCTGCCTCACTCCCATGGAACCTCCGGCAGACAGACAGGGCCCCCCTTCTCCCCCGGTGCAGTTCAGTGACCGGCTCCTTCTGCTTGGCTTCGAGCACAGGGGAGGAGCAGGTCCTGCTTCCCTGAAAGCTCCCTGTGCCCCCGGGAAGGGCAGCAATCCTGGGACTGCCAAAGCCTGCAGGGTCCCTTGGTCTGGGCGCACGGGTGTCCTCACGCCTGAGATCCTGGCAGGGTTTCATTGCTGCTTTTCCCAGGCCTTGCTTTTTCACGGTGATGAAAAGGACAGCAAGGCAGAGGAGACAGGGATGAGGATTAGGGGGAACAGGAGAACAAACAGAAGAAAAGCCTCCTTCATGCTTTTGCATGAATATATTAGGCTAAACTGCTGCAAGGATTCAAGCATATGTAAGCTTGGCTATTAAAAATAATTACAAAGCTCCGGTAACAATAACTGCTCCAGGCAAAATTAAATTTTAACAAAAAATAACAGATTCACCTTAGCAAGGTAGATTTCCACGCAAGCAATCCACTTCCAGCACCCATTTATACAAATCACCCTTGCAAAGTTGCCACTGAAACCAAGACGGCCCCGGGACAAGTTTAAGCTCAAGCACCAGACTTGAGCAAACAGACTGCTGCCTGTCCCCCAGAAACACAGCTGAAACCTCCTCCCCTCCTCAGCAGCCACCGAAGCATGTCCAGGAACCACGCAGTGAAATGAATGAGGTTTTAAAGCTGCCACAGTGCTGGCACTGGCTGCTCTCACACCCAGACCACACGGAAGGTCCAGGGTGGATATTTCCCTGGGGATCTGCACAGGGACCCTGCGACACGCAAGAACCAAATGTCTGGTTCCTGCAAAGGGACTGGTACAGCGAGGTCACCACAGAGGTGGACTCCAGACACAAAATCCTGGGAAAAAGAAAACAGCTTTGTCCTGTCGGGGCCTGGCCTAAAAAGGTGCTTCCTCCTCTCCAGAAAAGCTCCCCTTCCCCACTGCTGTCTCATCTCAGATACACTCTGCATTGCCGTTCTGTGGGTTAATCCCAGCAGTGATTTATTAACTTCTTCTGCCTGTAAGTGTCATAAAGGGAGTTCATAAGCAATTAATATTTATGTATTTCTAATCACTTAATTCCACTGTGGCTCTCCCTGCCCACACATGCCTAACTGCTCCAGGAGTGACCAGCCCTCAGCTGACCTCGCCACACAGCCTGTCTGTCAAAGAGGAGGGTTGTCCCTGCCAAGAGCCATCGGCGTGTCCTCAGCTGTGAGGGACACTCGAGGGGAACTACAAGTGCTGAGTAGCGTGGGACGTGTCCCTCAACACTCTCAGTCAGAGGCTGCTTTCGCTGGGAGTTGAAGGAATAACGTGGGATTTGCAGCCTTGTCACCTGGACTCCAACCACTGTGCCGAGCAGAAGTGCTTGGTCTGCACGCTGAGGCGTAAATGCCTGAAACTCCTGGTTTCCTCCTCCTCAGGTGGGGACGTGGCGGGGCCTCCACCGCAAGCACCGATCACTTTGTCTCCTCCAGGGGGTTTATTGTGGCCTCCTGTGCCACACTGCAGTGCAGAGTCCCCTCCCTGCTCCAGATCCATGACCTCTGCACGTGTCAGCTCAACATCTCCAGCCACGGCTCTCTGTGTCACAGGAGACCTCGTCTGCAGCACCTTGTGCCATATGGCTGCGATCCTCCTCAGCAGTTTCAGTGACTGTAACAGCTCAGTGAAAATCAATTTGACGGGGCTGACTCCAGTTTTTGGCAACGGCCAGGAAGATGCTAAGTTGCACTAAATTTTAGAGGACAGCAATCCACAACTGACATCAGAGACACATGCAAAGCCGAATTCCTGTGTAAGGAAATGCTTTGCACCAGCTGAATCCCACCAGACAGGGACATGTGCTGCACTGGGCCCCATCACACAGTGGTGGAAGTGCCCCTCCAGTAAGTGCTTTTGGGATCCAGACCCAGTAGAACGGGACCTCAGGCCAGGCTGGAGCTCCAGTAGGTGCCGACTGCTGCAGCCCTTTGCTGCTGCCACAGCCCTCAGGTCCCGCTCTCACAGCAGCAGCACGAGCTGCTGGCATTGTCAGCAAACACTTCCCACCACATTTCTGATAGACGCTGCTGTAATCCCCCCTCCAGCAATCTTCCCTCAGCAAGACGCTTCTATTTTCACTGTTGCATACCCCATTCTCGAGTTCATTGCCCCCTTTTTTGAGCAATGAGCTCAGCGAATAGGGAAAGAAGCTTTTTAACAATGGGAAATTCATGACTGGTAGCAGCAGTTCCAGAGCACATGGCAAACATGAATAAGACAGAGTTTTTTTTAATTCCAAGTTTCACCTTTTCCAGAACTAACAGGTTCTGAAATCTCTGTATTGGAGCACAAGAGAAGAGGCAACTGAGCATGTGCACAAATGCCAAATGCAAACAAGAAGCCAAAAATTAAATGTCCTGACTTTCACGTTATGAATTATTTGTGGCTTTTGCTGCTGTCACTCTCCCGTGGATTAACATCTCGTGTTACACCTCCTGTTTTCTTCTGTTGTTTAATTTGTCTTGCAATAAAAAGAAAAAAAGTCTTTACTAATAATTAATGTGCTTTTCAGCAACTCTGTCACTGCACTTACGCTGAGGCATCTGAAGAAATGCAAAACTGCCTTTTGAAGTGCCTGAGTTCCTGGCACTATCAACACGATGATGGTTGAGCCTGTTCCATGAGTGCAATTGTCCTCCTGCTTTTACCACCTTGAGCCGGAGCACTGGGGGTGCTGGAGGCCACAGCAGCATCCCAGCACCAGGGAAAGGGCCAGGATGGGACAGCCCAGGGCAGCTCTGCACTGCTGGCTCTCCCCAGGGCAGGGCATCCAGCCACAGACAGAGCAGGACGGCCCATCCCATGGTGACAGCAGGACCCTCTGCAGCCCACCCTGAGCTGATGCAAGAGCCAGAATTTACAGCCATGGGGTCTGCAGCCTCTGCCTGTACCAGCACACGAGTTTCCTTGCTTTCTTCCACAGCCCCAGAGATGGGGAAGGGCCCTTGACAGCGAGTGATGTAAGGGAGCCCAGATAATCCTGCATCCCAGAGGTGATGGAGGCATGTCCCTACAAGCCACATCTCCAGAGGATGCACGTGCTACTTCCCAGTTTTCCCATTCTCCTGCCAAATCAGAGATGCTCCATGTCCCTCCAGCTGTCCTGCATATCTGCCATCTCCGCCATGCTTCACCTTCCCTGAAGATCTTGTTTGGTTTGGGGTTTATTCCTACTCCCTCCACTCCCTAAATCCTCTACAGAGTCAATTTGCTTCACTTCTGCGCTCAGCCTTTGATGCATTTTGACACGCTTTATTGGAGCCTTGAAAATCAGAACAAGATTGTGTGTGGCATGAGCTGGGGAGCAGGAGAGATCCTGCACGTGGCTTCTGCATGTGTCAGCACGCAGAGGAGAGGCTGCAGAGAGCAACATGGGGCAGATGAGGCTCAACCTGAGCAACCCAAAAGCCCAACGTCACACAATTTCCCCAGAGTAAGCAGGCAAGTTGCTCCTTCACTGGGACCGACTTCTTGGTGGAAGTATCCAAGGCCGGGCTGGATGGGGCTCTGAGCAACCTGGGCTACTGGAAGGCGTCCCTGCCCATGGCAGGGAGTTGGAACGAGATGAACTTTTAAGGTCTCTTCTAACTCAAGCCATTCCAGGTTTCTGTGTTTGCCAGGACTAAGAAAGGGACCCTCAGACAGCAGCCGTGCCCTCTCAGGGGATGGAGACCATGTTTCTAAGAGCCTCTCCATTCCCACACCGTGGGGAGGAAATTGCCAGGGATGTCTCACTGAATTCCCCAGACTCACTGAGCTCTGGGGTGGAGGGAAAGCTGCCAGATGTTCCCATCTCCTCACCTAATCATCAAGGTACCGTGTATAAATAGAACCAAGCAAGAAAACAGCCTGACGAACACATCAGTGCACTCTGGCAGAGGAAAGCCAGGAGGGACAGGTGATGCCCTGCAGGCAGAAGAGCAGCAGGGCCAAGGCTCCAGGTGTGCCTGTGCAGCCCCTACCTGCAGCATGCCAGGCAGCACAGCAGCGCCCTGGCAGGGCAGCAAAGGATGAGGCTTCAGCTTACGCGTGGCAGGAAAATCCAGGCGGCGACTCTTTGACCTGCTGCCTGTCTGAAGTGGGAACAAAAGGCAAGCGAAGGAAATCGCAGGCACAGAGATTCCGAGAGCAAAGGACAGATCTGGGCGTGCAGCGGAGACAAGCCCTCCATGCCCCGAACTGCCTCAGGAGGGATGAGGGAAGGACGCTGCCAAGTTTAGTGGGAGCCACGCTGCAATTCCGGGAGTGACACCATCCCCTCCCTACAAATGCGAGCATCCCGTTATGCACATGAATTGCTCTCATCATTCACACTACATCGTGTGGCAGGGTTTAATTGCAAACATGTGCTGACTTGAATCAAAATCCGTTTTAAAAAGGAGACTGATATATTAACACCGCTTAATACAGTTTGTAGGAACTGAAATCAAATTTCATGCCTCAGGGCATTGATTCTGCACCCTGCACACTTCAAGGATGGGGCTCTGTCCCTCACCCCAGCACACCTCGACCCTTAGCAGCAGGAACAGCCCAGAAACCCCGACAGAAGGGTTAAAAGCAGACCTGTGCAGGCTTCACAGAGCCCGCACTCGAGATGGAGGGGCTGCTGGACTCCGATGCAGAAGGGAGAGACTCGCACTGGGATGGAGAGGAAAGCAGGGACCTTGGCCCGGACCCGGCTGCTGTGGGCACCTCCCCGCCGGAACAGATTCCCCTCGACTAAGCCCTGGCCAGGGCCCTGCCCGGGGAGGACGCCCGGTCCTGCACAGCCTGGTCCGAAGCCCCGGTGCCTGCTCCTTTCCCTCCCGCCCCAGCACCCAGGGACGCGCTGTGGGCAGCTCGCAGTGCCCCCAGCAGTGAGCCCCGGCTCCCGCAGCCCCTCGGGGACCCCGGGGACCCCGCCGGGCGTCGGGGCGTCGCGGGGCCGAGCGCAGGGTGCGGCAGAGCCGGGGTTACCATGCGATGCTCGCGGTTGCCATGGAAACAGCGGGTGCTCACAGAAAGACGCATAAATAGCGCCGGCGCTCCCCGAGCTCAGGCGCTGCCGGGCTGTGGGCACCCCCAAATCCAGGGGGGCTCTGCTGCCCGGGCCCGGCCCCGCGGCGCGGGGGGAGCAGCCAGCGAGCGGCTCCCGCACAGCCCCGCTCGGCACCCACCACCGGGACGCCACGTTTATTTTTGGATAAGCGGGACCTACTTTTTCCTGTGGCTCCCTAATAACGTACAAAACGGCAGGAAGCGAGGCAAGCCGAATCCCATGCCGGCAGCCCGTCGCCTCTGGTACTTTGCATAATCAGGGCTTGTCAGTCCCCATCAGCTTCAGCTCAGAAACCCAAGAGGCAAAGCCATGTAAGGTGGCAACGGGCTTAGAAGAGGCCTCCAGAGAACAAATCTGTCCATCGCCGATGGGGGATTATTTTAATTCTGGATCCCTAATAAAAGCCTGCATGCTGCCTAGCTGGGTAAGCTAAAGCACCTCTTCCCAAAACCAGCCTCAGCAGCACTAACCCCAGATGAGTTCAGTGTCGCTGCCAGCAGTGCTAAACACTCCCTGCCCAGCACGGGTTAACCAAGTTAGAGACAGCACAGGCAGAGATGCTCCTGATTATTCCCACTGTCAGCCAAGCTCCAGTGGGTTGGCCGAGCTCCTCTCCCCTCCCTAGGATGGTCCCTCACCCACTCTGTACTTGCCAGCCAGAGCTGCCTCACCAAGTGCCACCAGGGGAGGATCTACAGGAGCTCAGGTGCCCCCAAGGCAGATGAGCAACTCTGGCCAGGAACCCTCCCTGCCTGCAATGACTGATGGACTCCTTCCTTCAGCCACAGCTCCCTGCCACAGCAGAGATTCTCGTCATCAATGAAATGATTTAGAAGCAAGACACCGGGAATGCAAATGCTTCCAGAGTCCCCCATTTAGCACAGAGGAGCTAAACCCCTGGCCTAATTTAACTGTGCATCCAAATTCCACATCCTCTAACTGATATTAGCAGATTTCATTAAACTCCTTCTTATTATCATGTAATCTGACAATTAGCTTTGTGAGCACCAGCAACCAACAAGGAGCTTTACCTTAAGTAAAACACAAAACATTTAGATCCTTCCTACAGCTTTTTCTTTGCCCACCCTTTATTTAAAAAAGAGAAAACAAAACCCTCCTTTTCTTTGCATTAACTCTCTTCTAAGAAGCAGGAGCATCTCCCACGCTCAGCCACGCTGAGCAGAAGCATGCTGGACTTTAAGTTTTATGTCAGACCTGCCTTCCTTGTGCTGGGAAGCATCTCAGCAAGCCACTCAGATAATTCATGCTTCATTTTCCCCTCTGGAAAAAAAACCCTGTTCTGTCCCTTACCAACAGATGAGCAATGAGAAATGGTTCACCAATGTCCACTGCAGTGCTCCAGCTCCATGTGCCAAAGGGTCTCCAGAAATGCAAACTGTTCTATTTTTGTCAGTGAGAAATTAAACTGCCTTTGCAGAAGGGCTGGAGCCGGGCACACTCCAGGGTGGGCACCGGCTGCTCCTTTTGGAGACCGGCTCTGACTCATGGATTTGGAAAGGTCTCCTCTCCCTGCACAGTCTGGGGACTCCTATTCCTAAGTATTTATTAGGCATCCCCTGTGGTACTCGACAGAAAGGCATCAAACCAAGTTAACGTGTTTCGTACATCAGCTTTCCAAGC